>JALDNG010000048.1:5030000-5520000 GCA_024349245.1 Neodontobutis hainanensis
AACCAGGATACTGTCAGAATGGATATCGGACCTTTTCTAGAAAGATAACTTGTTCTCTGCCTGTTTGTGTTGCTTTTGCTCTAAATGTGCTTTTTACTGGAGCTGGTCATGATTTACCATTGCCTCTCTTTGCTGCGTGTGGCCAGCTCAGTCCAGGAATAGACTGACGAAAGGACGAATGAAGAAAGGATTTCTGATCCGAGAGCAGGTTTGACTCCTCCTAGCCAATTGGCTGAGCGCAGACTTATAAAAAAAAACAACCAGGCAAACAGGCCTTTAAAGAAGAAGAACTTTGCTTTGGGGAACCATGGGAGCTGCTTTTTATTCTCGTCATTAATTGGACACAGATTTGTGAATTTGCTGAGTGTGTCAGAAAGGCTGCATGTTTGTATTTCCAGCCTTCTTTTTTTTTTTTTTTTTGTAGATGTAAGCTGGTGTGCCAAGCTCCCAGTTAAGCTGAAAGTCTGCTAATCTCTTACCAACCTGGCTCTCTCTCCTACTTTGTACCCGTGTTGTGATTCAAATCTAGCTTGTTTTATGCATCTCTTGTGTTTTGAACCTTAGGTGTGGGCAGTCTGCAGAGGACATCCAGCCAGCGCAGTGCTATGACCTACCAAAGAAACAACTATACACTAAACACCACACCAACCTACGCTGATCCGTACCGGTCGGCACAATACCGGCCCTCGGAATCAAACTACGCTCGTCAAACTGTTATTATGGACGATGGGGCCCCTCGCTCCCCCTCCATAGACAGCATCCAAAAGGATCCACGGTAGGAAATACTTACTTTTTCACACTATTTATTTGAATATATCAGAATTGTTAGGAGTTAGCAGGTTGTGTTTTATAGTCATTTAAAGGAAGCGCTGTGCTTATTATTCAACCCTGTTCTGCTGGGTCAACACCGGTGTCCTCTTACTATTCAAACATAGAGCCCCCCGGGTAGTAACCCACAGCTCTGGCCATTTAAGCAGGTTCTAATATGCCTGACTACTTTACAATGGATTCTCACAGACTGCTGCGTCTGCTCTTGTCCAACAAACCAGTGTAAGCGCATGGTGAGCGTTGACCTCTGCTGTAAACCCCTGACCTGGCACATTGGGAGCTTTGTTCGCCTCTGTGTATGTTGTTGTAGAGAAGTGAGTCTGGAGCGAGTGCAATGTGTGGATTCCTGTGACCCTGCTCTGTTCAGGAAGTGCTGTATTGGGAAATATCTCGACTAACTAACTAAACTAACTAATTTGATTTGATTTAATTTCTTGAGGATTTGCTAATAGTTTTTGGCACTGTGTTTAGTAATGGTTTGACTGTATAAACAATTACAGTTACAATTACAGTTACAGGTACAAACCCATGTTAAGAAGTCACTAAAAACACACAAAAGTGTTATGGTTTGTTGTTAGTGCAACAGCATTGGCAATATCTGCATTCAAATAGCAAATCATATTGTCATTGCAATGTCAGAATTTGGTTTCAACATCTTAGATGTTTCATTTTTATAAAAACCTATGTTAGGTGCTTCTAAATGTTGGCATGCCAGGCCTTAACTGTATACATACATATTGTCAATACAGTCTGAGAGCTTGCTCCTATAAAACATTTAAGATCTGTGTTTGCAGTACAACCATATTTCAAATGGCTCTTTGACCTGTTACCAGTAATCCTCTTGGTCTCTTATAAACATTGATGGCAGAGTTGACATTCACTTTTCCAGTTCACAGTTCCACATTCGACCAGATGTGAATATCATTGGACTTCCTGTTTTGTCTTGAGGTGTTTTACTATTGATTTAAAATTAACATTTTACAAGAAGGCGACCTTTTTGCTTCTCTTGCGTTTTTAGGGAATTTGCATGGCGTGATCCAGAGCTGACAGAGGTCATCCACATGCTGCAGCACCACTTCCCTTCAGTGCAGGCCAACGCAGCTGCCTACCTGCAGCACCTGTGCTATGGCGATAACAGAGTCAAGACTGAGGTAAGGAACATCTGTGTTTATTCACCGTCAGACTCTGAAACAATCTCTCAGCGTGGACCATTAGTCCTTCCAAATCCCTGTTGAAGTTAAATCTGCGTAGTCGCACTTCAAAGACATGCACACAGCATTCAGCTATAACACCTATTGTCGTAGTAACGCCTTTTATGTTGCTTTCCAAGATATTTTGATGGTAATTTTTCTCACCACTATGCCATCTTGGTCACAGAAAAAAACGAGCCACTCTCTCCTTTTATGTTTTGTCCGGGTATTTTATAAAAAGGCAGACCAATTTCTAATGTGTACATTATCCTCTGAACATTCAGCTGTAAAACTTATTGTCATAGTGTCCTTTTGATATAAAGGTATTTTACATCCCTGCATTTTTAGTAATAGGAATAAACAAACTCCCTCAAAGGCAACCTAAATATACTAGATTAGCTGTGCTTTTTTTCATATTCAATTCAGGGGAGATTCAGTTAGGTCTCTTCAAATAAATGAAAAGGCTAATTAAGACTCTTTTAGACTTTATCTTCCGCAGACTGATTGTACAGTCTTATGTCAGTCGGAAAGAAGGAGTTCTTGTGGCGTTCTGTCCTGTAGCTCACACTGGCTATTAGCCATATAAATTGTTGCCATTGCGTCATCATAATTTCGCTGTGGTTTCAATCAATCTCGTCTCCCCAACAACATTATGTAACTGTTGATCTTTTTCATCTTACTAAGGTGTGTCGACTCGGGGGGATTAAACACTTGGTGGACCTACTGGACCACAAAATCCTCGAAGTGCAGAGAAACTCTTGTGGAGCTTTAAGAAATCTGGTTTACGGCAAAACCATGGACGACAACAAAATCGCTGTGAAGAACGCAGGGGGCATTCCCGCTCTGCTCCGACTGCTGAGGAAAACGGTGGACGCGGAAGTGCGCGAACTTGTCACAGGTACGTTTTTATGTTTAAGGAGTAGGTGTGCTCTTAAAAATGTATTCTTGTTGCTCTATAATCAAAGAGTAAAATGGTAAAATAATTGTTGTGACTAATACAAATTCAAAACAGGAAAGAACTTTCTGCCTTAAATGGGAAAAAAAGCTTAAATATTATCTTAATGGTTCTAGTTTTCACCCTTTTTTCCAATTTCTTTTCACTGCACTATTTATCCAAGTATGCACACCTAAAAATAATACATCCAATTAAAGAAAAGCTGTTTTGGGGGACTTGTAGCCTTTTGAGGTTTGGGGTAATGATGCAGAATCATTTATCTGACAAAGCAGAAGGTGTTTTTAAAGAGCTGGTGCTGGTTTGTTTGCTCAAGTGTAGTGTTTTATTTCTGCGTGTATGGTTCGTGCTTGTTGGGGCTGCTTGTGGGGGTTGCACAGTAAAGGTTAGGTGCAATTTGTTGTAGGCAGTATGAAGTTGGGGAAGCAATATACGAGTCTGTGCAGCATGGACTGTATATAAAGATGGATGACTCAACATAGTGTACTAGTCTATGAAGAAGTGAGCCAAAGATTTCTAATATAATGCTCTCTTGTGATTGACTGACAGGTGTGCTACTAAAACTATGTAGATTAGCCTCGAGCCTCAGCTTTCAAGACTAACTAATCAGACAACTTATTCGTTAAGCGTTAAGGACTAAAATGTCTTTAATCAGATGCATGAACTTACTTCTGAACAATTCTAAATCTCCATTAAACATTCCGTTGCAATGTTTGGAATTTTAAAGGTGCAGTACATGTCAAAGTGGATTGTTTATGAATCTAGTTAGTTTAGGCATCTTTGCAATAGCGACTACAAATCTTTATTTATAAACTCTTATGTAATGTATGTAAACAGGGCAATTGTCTGTGAAGCTGTGAAAGTTGTCTTATTTAATATTACCGGTAAAAGGGAACCTGTTATTTGTCAGTGTGAAATAAAACTGTGGCAAAGTATATGATATATTGTAATGTACAGTATAACGACCTCACTTTCAAACCCCATTTCTCTCCTGGACACTTACACGGTCTACAGTTACAATGCTTTTGACTTTGACACTTGAGTACAGTTAGTAAAATTGTCCCTGTTATAAAGACTGTTTGATACAAATGTTTTTCTCTGTTTCTGTAACTGCAACCAACTTCTGCCTATGTCATTTGCAAAAGAACAAAAGCTGGAACCACATTTCCACTGGTTTCTTTCATCACCCGGGGCTGCGGAGGGGATTTAGCTCCTTCTGTCTGAAAATGACTTTCTGCTTTTCAGAAGTCGTCTGTTCTCTGACCTGCCTGCAGATCACTTCTATTACAGCTCGAGCTCTGCACACGGGGAAATAATAAATCCATGTTGTTTAGGATAAGGGTGGAGCGGTACAGAAATAAGCAAAGCCAAGACATTTGGCTCCCAGGTGGCTGACTCAGCTGTTTAACCCGAGCCCACGCTTCCTTGCTCTCACGTTACAGGCCAACAGTCCCTTGGGCAAAACAATAGATGTGAGCCATGTACACAAAGCGGCTTGGTGTTTATGAACAGAGCAAAGACTATTCCCCGGTATCTTGTTTCAATTAAGTGCTTGTTTACTATGGCTACGATTTAGGGCATAATTCAAAATACTATTACATCTCTCAGTGAAGTTCTGTTTGGTCAGGATTACAAAGGCTAAACTGCAGTACAGTAGACCTACTAACAAGTCTTCTTTTGGCCCTCTTTCTCTTCAGTTTTAAACGTTTGTACAGAAACGTGTAGCACCATTAGCATTTGTAGTTTTTATGTGAGCTCTGTTTAAGTTTCCCCTTTCATCCTCTACTCCGAGTTCCCGCTGTGGCTAATTGGTAGTGCAGGCTCCAGGTTGGTGAGCAATTAGAAAAGGTCAGGACTGCAGCATCACCTTTGGTTAATTACAGCTGAGGAGAACAGTGCACGTAAAAAGCTCTCACTTGGATCGCACTTGCAGGATACACAAAAGTGAACTGGAGTTATTGACTGTTTTCTCACTTACAACTATAGTGTAAGTGAGAAAACAGTCAGAACCAGTTATTGGTATGTTACAGTTGTCTTTTTCTCTTGAATAAAAATTCTCTATTATCCAATTAACAGACTGCCGTATTTAATTCCATGAAGTCTGATTGGTTTAATTTTCATCCATTTATCCCACCCACTGCGCATTTTGGGAAACTTTATACCTCTTTTGATAATTGAAACGTCTCTAAAGCTTCCATTTTTGAGATGTCCAACCTCCCTCTGTGGAAAGTCAGAGGTCATGCCAAGGGAACACGTTTTACCTGAGCCTTGTTGAACAGCTGCTGTGGTTAAAAGGTCATGTCTGGACTGTGCTGTAATTAGCTCTGTCGCTTTGGCCACACACAACAATGACACACACTCTTGAGGTGTTTAGTCAAGCTTTTAAGATACTTCTGCGGCGCTTCGTCTTTGTTTTAATCATGTTTTTTTTCTTACGTTTATTTGAGTAGCGCTCTTGCTACTCTGGGGTCTGACTCTTCGACTGTACAAAAAGACTCGAGCTCGATTGCAGGAATCACTTGCTCGGAGCATCATTGATTCCTCTCTGTGGTTCACATGAGTGCTTCGTCCATACTCATCTATGGCACTAAACGACAATCTATCTGGAGTGGTAGTTGTTAACAGAGGCTTGTTGTCTCTTCTTATTTTTAAAACAACACTCTGTCCTGTATCATTAGTGTGAGTGATTTATACTGTAGTACTGTTAAAAAGGCTAGTTTTTTTTGTTTTGTGTAGTTCCTAAGCCTCCTAGTGGACAATTTTAGTTAGGCATCTACATGGCCCTTTTGGACCCATGTTAAAAAGAATCAATAAAAACAGTATTATTCTCTATATATGTACTTTAACACTATTCATATATTTATGTTTTAATAAAACTAGCATATGTATATTTTGAAAATATACTGTGGAAACTAATAATAGGGCTGCTGCAGTATGGAAGAATACTAGGGCCATTTTTTTGGGTTCTAAGAACATTAATGTCACAATTCTGAGTATTAAAATTAAAATAAAATACAAAAAAATTCACAAAAGTAAATCATCCAAAACGTGTAAATGTCCATGCTTACTACTAAGCTCCTAAACACCTGTCACAATATTTGCCTTTAAGCAGCAATGTGCTTCCAGTGCAAAGGCTAAATGAAAACACGCTTCAAAGGTAAACACTCAGCGTTTGTTTTCAGGAATGGCCTAATTCAATAATTTGTATACACTCAGCAGTCTTTTCTTCTGCCCGGTTACTGCTTATGACACACTAAAAGCACAGTTTTATATGACACCAGATCCATCCTCCATAATAAATATATTCTGCCAAACATAATGTAGTTGTTATGTTGTCCCAGAGGTGATGAGCATCTGTCAGTGTCATGTCCATAAACTTCAGTCTTTCCTGAGAGGTCAATTAGTCACCCTGAGCCATGATCTTTAGACATTGATTATCTTAAGTCAAAAGAAATTTCCTGCTCAATTGGCACTTTCAGTCTGAAGCATTGACTGACAGTTTTTTTATCCTTTCTTTAAAATATTCTGCCAATCCCAGCTATCTCTTCTTTGTGTTTTCAGCTGGAGATGGACAATTGGCCGTAACACTGTTTACCATTGGGTCAGTGTTTCTCAGTAGGGCCAAGGGACTGGGGGAACATGCAACAGAGCAGAGAACGAGGATTTTGCCTCTGTTTACACTGACAGGGACACTCACCGACAGATATGAAATATGGGTATTGCTGCTGGTGTTGGTCTGCTGACAGCGCTGTCAGTCACACCTCCATGGATTTGCCTGTTGATCTCTCTTGTGTGTCGCTACCTCCTCAGGGCTTGTCTCATCTCCTACAGGGGATGTTACTTTTTAGACAAACTCATATGGAGATTAGTTTGGCAAAACTTGTGAAAATAAATGGCGTGGAACTTGGTCTGTAGTCATTGGTCAAGAGGATTGATTGTTCTGAGCAATGAGGAAGTCAAAGAATGACTTAAATGTGGTTAAGCAAGACACAGAGGCTGTATTAGCATTTGATTTGAATGTCTCCCACTGTTGAATGAGGAGTGCAGAGACATTAGAACACCTAATGAGAGGGTTGGTGCATGCGGCTTTACAGATATAGCTGACAGAAGCATGTGCTGCATGTTAAACTCAAAGGGCTGAGGGATTTATCAAGAGCTGCTCCAACCTTCTGCTTTTATTTATAGGTTTTATTGGATTGCATTGCATTATTGGTTTGGTTGAATAAAATGGCTTCCGTTAGCTGATGTGAAACCACTCCTTTACCCCTGAATCATGACATAGTGCTCCACTATAAACAGATATAGGACCGTATAGTGGACTCGGTAGTGAACAGTGGTTTGGACGTTTGGTCTGAGTAGCTCGATGTGCCACTAAGAGTCAATAGGCTGCACATACTAACCTGTTTCTGCATTCAACATATGCAGATATACTGAGAATGAGAAACGTAGCATACATATTTTTTTGTTTAGCTGGAGCAGGAATATGCAGACATATGAAAATGTCTCACTGTTGATACTTCTTTTCCAAGCCTTAGCTGTCCTTTTCAGCCCTGGGTCTTTACAGTAGATTGCTCCAAGGTTAGCGGTGCCCTGCAGGAGCCAGTGTGTGCTCAAGCATAAGCCTAACAGCAAGAGCATTCTAATTAAAAGAACGTGGTACATGGTGGATAATCCTTGAAAGATGCAGCATCAAAGACTGCCAGGACTGTGCATAGTAATCATTGGTTACAAAGAGTATATTTGAATTAGGTGAGATGATACTAGTATAATTTTGAAAACTTTATATTATTTGTATTAGATTTCAAATGATTGAGCCAGTGCCATAGGGATCCCCACCCTTTCATTTCAAGCTAATAATTTTCGACCTCAGGAGAGTCAGTAAAAGTTGATGTGAATGTCAGAAGTTTGTGGTTTTATTTGTAAGAGAAACTTTCTTTTACTTGTCTCCTCTGCTTTTAGTTGGTAGACAAGTCCACTCATACTGAACTATTAAAAGCAGGAGTTGTTGGTCTGGACACAGTGAGGACACTAACTCCACCTGACAGCTGACCAAACCGGAGCTTTGCGTGGCCGTGTGTCAGTGCTGGTGTGTTTACGTGCGGGTGTCTCTCTACAGGGGTGCTGTGGAACTTGTCGTCGTGCGATGCCGTCAAGATGACAATCATCCGGGACGCCTTAACAACCCTGACCAACACTGTGATCATCCCTCACTCTGGATGGAGTAGCTCCACCTTTGACGACGACCACAAACTCAAGTTTCACTCGTCGCTGGTGCTGAGGAACACCACGGGCTGTCTGAGGTGTGTACGATCAAACTGTGGTATGAACTCAGTTTAAAAGACTTGTTTAGTACAAAAGGAGGCAAATGGTGCATTTAACAGGTTTCCTGCCCCCACCCCTCAAAAATGCCCTATTTCAAACATTACAAGGATGTCCATTAAAATCTTTTTAATATAAACTATACTTTTCAGAGGACCTTTTATTGTAGTCACTCCATGGCAAATATGTTAGTCCTTTAATCCAACCTAAGCAAATTTGTGGGTATGTAAAAATCTGATTTATTTATTTTTGCTTGTGAAATTCTTTGAGGAGAAAAAGAGTAAAAAAGTAAAAGCATTAGGTTCAGTATAAACCCCATTTTTATTTTTTTTCCAAAAGATAATCTTTTCTATAAACCCGTCTAAAATAAGGGTCAGAGATTGAGAATAGTTTGAGAATGAATTGTTCTAGAATATTTGTGAAAGATGAACATGCTTACCACTAGCACCTCTCTGTGGACAACCTATGTAACTGCAGACATTGATTGTTCTCAGACTAAACAAAACAAACCCTAAGTATATTAAAATGTGTTTGATAGAGAATAAAATGTCATGTATCTAACTCCATAAGGCTATAGACTTTGGAGTGATATGTCCTAGAGTACATAAAGACAGACTGAGCACTATCTGTTTTCTGTTTCAAACCCATCACCAGTGTACACAAGCAATACAGTGAGTGTTGATGTAATGTGTCTACCTTTTCACCTGGGGATAAATCCTTTGAAGACTGCTGCTGAATGTAGAACACAGTCTTTAATTGGCGACAGTCAGTTCAAATAAGTGTGTGCACTTTTTTACACATACACAAGTCGGCACTGTGTTTATGTGAAACGTCCAGCTATTTACCCACTTATGTGCCGAAATGACTCCAGTCAGACCACACACACACACATTATGAACAGCCTACAGGGATAGTTAAGCCCACGTTCCACCAGACGCACTGTCAGAAGCAGCTGTCAGTGTGTGTATTTACCCATTTGTTTGCAGAGCTAAGCCTAAATCAAAGAACGTCTCTCTCGTTTGTGTTTTTGAAGGAATCTGAGTTCGGCCGGGGAGGAGGCCAGAAAACAGATGCGCACTTGCGAGGGTCTCGTGGACTCTTTACTCTACGTCATCAAAGCCTGTGTAAACACCGCCGACTTTGACAGCAAGGTACACACTGACCCACACACACAGGCACACACTGTTCCCTGAAAGGAAAACATGGGGCCATATGATAAGAGGCGCTGGGGAGGAAAAAAATCATCCTCGCCCTGCTTAAATAGCTTTATTTCTTCCGTCCAAGTGATGCTCAATGAAGCTGGCGGAGAAGTGTTTCATGTGCTCCACTGCTCAGAGCGCAAACTAATTAAAATCTCACGATAGGCGTTCAGAGAGCAGCTTATCAACATAGAATACAGGCCGTATATTTGCATACTCACGTGGTGGAGATTAAATCTATCTCCCAGATGTACTTTTATGAACTGTAAAAAGTCAAGTGGCTCATTCATTTGTAACCAGAAATCCTCTGAGATCTGGGCCTCTCTCTTCTGTCGGACATATATATGCTCATTGACATTCAGCAAGCCACGGCCTGTATTTCACTCGAACAGCCTGGGATTAAATCCATTAGCTGGGGTCCAAATCGTCTTTCTAACCAGAGAGCCCTTTAGGGTCTGTGACTAATTGATTTGTAACACTTTGATAGACTCACACACTGTCCGCTCCACACAGTTGTATTGTATTGTAGCGTTTGTCATGGTTGATTCAGGGGAACGCCTGCCAAACATTTGTCTCCTCTGCCCGCCCATAGATCGTGGAGAACTGCATTTGCACTCTGAGGAACCTGTCGTATCGCCTGGAGCTGGAGATGCCGCCCGTTCGAATGTTGGGAGGGAACGAGGTGGACGGTTTACTGGGCTGCGAGTCGCCCTGTAAAGAAGAGGACTCCAGCTGCTGGGGCCGAAAAAAGAAAAAGAAAAAAAGAACTCCGCAGGAAGACACGGTAAGTTTAGTGTCAGATCAGTAAAGATATGTCCAGACTAGATTAAACAAAATAATATGATTTTTTTATTTTTTATTTTTTTATTGTTGTGTAGTGGGATGGTGTGGGACCTATTCCAGGCTTTTCAAAATCTCCAAAGGGTGCAGAGATGTTGTGGCACCCATCTGTGGTTAAGCCTTACCTCACACTGCTGGCTGAGAGCTCAAATCCCGCCACTTTGGAGGGCGCTGCCGGGTCTCTTCAAAACCTTTCAGCGGGGAACTGGAAGGTACAACCCTATTTTCTCTTATACTCTTCACAAAAATAACTATCATCCATTTCAAACCATCACCACTGTGATACTTCATTAAACAACACATCAAATGAGTGAAAAGGGTCTCCTCATCTTCTATGTTGAAAGTTTTAATGTGTGTTTTTTTTTTTTCACAAGCAGTTTGCGGCGTACATTCGAGCCGCGGTGCGAAAGGAAAAAGGGCTTCCCATTCTGGTGGAGCTGCTGCGGATGGATAATGATCGTGTGGTGTGTTCGGTCGCCACAGCCCTGAGGAACATGGCACTGGATGTCAGGAACAAGGAGCTCATAGGTAAAAAGAAAAAAAAATGTTGGGGTTCCCAAACCTTTCAGACCGTGACCCACAAAATAACAATGAAAAAACTTCATGACCAAAAAAAGTAGCTGCTGCATGTGTCACTATAGTGCTGTAAAGTGAAGTGTAAATCACCTCAGAAACATTACAAAGGCATGTGTAGTATTTTTGATTTGCATAGTTTATTTTGAAATAAACTTCAGTTATGACTAATGACTACCACCATATGCTATTTGTTTTATACAGTATTTTTTTTTTTTTTTACTAATGCCCAACCCTCACTTTGGGAATGTCTACATTAGAGCATCAATGATTGTCATATTTGTCAAACATTTCTCCTCATATATTATTTTCATAGCAGTAAAATACAGATGTCTTGGCCTGTTTAACCACAGATATTATAGTAAATGTCGTTGCATAGTGTGTTAATTTAGTGCAGTATACAGTATAGTGCAATATAGGATAGTATGGTGCAGTAGGGTGCAAGTGGCAGAGTGGTTAGCACTCCTGCCTCACAGCAAGAAGGTCATGAGTTCAAAACCCGGCATACTCAAACATTCT
Source organism: Neodontobutis hainanensis (assembly GCA_024349245.1). Taxonomy (NCBI): domain Eukaryota; kingdom Metazoa; phylum Chordata; class Actinopteri; order Gobiiformes; family Odontobutidae; genus Neodontobutis; species Neodontobutis hainanensis. Next base: position 5,041,421 of record JALDNG010000048.1, read on the forward strand.
CGGCCGACTCCGAGTCTACATATCCTCCACGTGTAACCGGGTACTCCGGCTTCCTCCCATCGTGCAAAGACATCCTTGTATAGGTCAACTCTAAAGTGTTCCTAGTGAATAAATGTGAGAGGCCACTGTCCAGGGTGTACCTTTTCTCAGGTTTAAAGCTGCTGGGATAGGCTCCAGTCACTAAGCGGTAGAAAATGAATGAATGAATGAATAGTGCAGTATAGTGTAATATGTTGAACATAGTATAGCATATTGTAGCATAGCATAAGATAGTGTGGAGTAATATAGTGTAGTGCAAAAATACACAAAAACAAGAAGGTCTAGTTTTTGTAATAACCCTTAACATTACATTACACTGTAAACATTACTCAGATGCAGAAATGTGGAGAACGACAGTAATGATTTTGTGTTTTATTGTCAACACATGTCTGTTCCATAATATGTTCCAGGAGAGAGGGGAGATGAGGAAAAAAGAGGGAGTGGTTACATTGAGGCTGAAGGCATTTCTTTGGCTTTGTTTTAATAAACTGAAGCACTGACAAAGATACCAATCTTTTTAAAATAAAGATCCACAAAGAACCTTTAATAATAACAATGTTTTACAAAATACTATAAATATACTAAATATTTTTGGTGAAGATTGTCACTCATCCAGGTTATGATAAAGACATCTGGACATAGTTTTGTCGGTTTGAAGACTTCATTTCTCGTCCAATCCTAAAGTAAACTGGTCATAATCCCAGCTCACTAAATCGTATACTTTAGTTTGACAACATCTTAAACTTTTTATTAGTGTCTAAAGAAAATGACTGCAGTTTCTTAGCACATAGAAGGTGCTTTTCTCTGATGGTTATGTAACATGTAGATATTGTGTAAATAAGACTGTAACTTGAATAACCTTCCCCGCTTTTGTGTAAACAACCCTCCAGTTTGTCATTATTCATTTGCTTCATAAATATCCCCTCCTTCTTTTCAGGGAAATATGCGATGAGGGATCTGGTTAACCGTCTCCCCGGGGGAAACACCACGCTGCTGTCAGATGAAACCGTAGCGGCCATCTGTTGCACCTTGCATGAGGTCACCAGCAAAAACATGGAGAACGCCAAGGCCTTGGCCGACACGGGTGGCATAGAGAAGCTGGTCAACATCACCAAGAGCCGAGGGGACAGGTGGGTAACAGCCGCACACATCTAACAGAGTTTTATATAGTTTTGCACAGACACAAACATCATAAAGGCTCCAGGAAGGACAGGCCATAGCCACGGGGAAGGTGCTTTTGTGTGCATTGAGGTTTGCTGTCCCGATGGACTGATGGGTAACAGCTATTTCAAGCTCTATATAAAGTAGGGTTCCAGGTTAAAACACACCAGGGGCAGGGTGTACTTTCCATCATTCTGTCTTTTGAATCAACATTCTTAGTTGAAAAGAGGTTAGGGTGATAGTTTGGGTTTTTATAAATGAGGTTAAACATTCATTTTAAACAGCAATCCAAGTCGGAGAGATAAATGAATAACCTTGGCTTTATCGCATGTTCTTTCTGTAAAGCAGACATTATTTACTATTCCAAAGTTCGTTTTAAAAGTTTTTTTCCAGGCCTTAATCCTTACTTTCAACTTGCCATGAAAGGTGTTCTTATATGATGTTTTCTGTTTGGTTTCAAAATTGTAGTTTTTTTCATGTAACATTTAAAACTCACACTGTTCTTACAATAAAGCTGGCAAATGTATGATTGTTTCTTAGGTACTCTGTGAAGGTGGTTAAAGCAGCAGCTCAAGTGCTGAATACACTGTGGCAGTATCGGGACCTGCGGACCATTTATAAGAAGGTAATTGTGGTCCTCCTTATTTGTTGTTGCAAAAATCATTAAGTTTTATTGTTTCTGAAATACATTTTGTGAATCTAACTATTTTCTGCCTATAGAAATATTTGGTTGTTAAAAAAACAAAATAAGTATCAAATGAGCCGGATAGCAAAAACAGTGTATTGTTTCTGTGCAGAAATTACACTACAGCCCTCTTTCCCCTACAGTTATTGGCTGACAAGAAGAAAGAATTACTTGCTATACAAAGTCCATTTGTAGTTCCTTAACTTATCTGTTTCTGCCAGATTGAACTGCTCCACAGAACATATTCTTTTCCACTAATGTTGAAAATGTTTGCAAATAAGCAGGTCCTTTTAATGAATACCTGGTTGGTTGATTGTATATATCAACCGCAGTTTTATCCAATCAGAGCAGCTCCATGTTGTTTACGGTAATACGGTCGTTTCTTCTTCAACCCTAAAACATGCCCAGGCCTGTCTATGCGTTCCTGGATAAATAAAGGTTAATTTAAAAAAGTGAGTACTTTGCTTAGAACAGTTCAAGAAGGATTTTTATGAGTTTGTAAACTCACAAATCTTGCATGAATCCAGCTACAGTGCAAGGTTAATTCTCATTAAGTTTCAAAAACTTTCAAAGTCAATGTTAGGCCTGTGAGGTAGCAAAACTTCAAAAATGTTAATTATAAGAATTAACTGTAGCCTATATATTTATTTATAATACTAATATTATGGTAATGTAATTATAACATGTAATTTTTTATGATTCATGTTAATCTCAGCAATATCAATATATTATACAAAAATATAATATAATAGATCTTGTTTGTTGCACTTAAAACAAGTTCTAAAACAAGTTTAGCTTCACTTCATTGGCTTCCAGTCAAATTCAGGATTGATTTTAAAATTTTAGTCTTGACTTTTAGAGCTCTACATGGACAGGCCCCCCAGTACATCACTGACCTGCTGACCCCTTACTCCTCCTCACGCACTCTTCGGTCTTCAGGTCAAAACCTTTTAATGGTCCCCAAAACACGTTTGAAAACCCGGGGTGACCGGTCTTTCCAAACAGTCGCCCCCAGACTCTGGAACACCCTGCCCCTGTCTCTGCGAGTGGATATTTCTGTTGATTCTTTTAAAAAGCAGCTGAAGACACTTTTATTTAAACAAGCTTTTAGTTGATTGGGCTTTTTATGTTTCAATATTCTGTGGTTTTAATTTTTTTTTTTTTTTTTTCTCTAAGTTTTATTGTTTTTTATTGCACTTTGTAAAGCACTTTGTGATTTATATCTGTGAAAGGTGCTATATAAATAAAATTTACTTACTTACTTACTTAAGTTGGCTGGGTTTGTGGCCAGATGGAAAAGTTACAAAATTATCCAGACAATACCTGTACCATTGTAAACAATAGAAGTTATGTAAACTTCCAAAGCAATATCCTATAATATGGTCATTACAGTGATTGTAAAACCACAGTCCAGTGAACGTGCCAACGTACCATAAAGAACACCCTTATTGTACCTCCATTCTTCTATTTTTGTGTTTTTTTTTACAAGCAGAAAATGATTTTATAACTTTAGAACAGTGAGTCTCTGGGGGTTAAAACCATTTTTCCTCTCTGTATTTTCTACAGGATGGCTGGACCCAAAACCATTTTCTCACTCCTGTCTCCACATTAGAACGGGATCGGTTCAAGTCCCAGCCGACGCTCCCCACCAGCACTCTTCAGACATCCCCTGTCAACCACCCGGGTAGGTTCTCTTAGTTACAGGCTCCATCCGACCAAAATATACACTGCCACTGAAACAAGAAAACCTCAGGAATCTAACGCTCATGTGTGTGTGTGTGTGTGTGTTTTTGTTTTTTTCTTTCCCTTTCCAGCTGCCAGTGCCACGTCGTCTCCTGCCATGTTGGGCATCAAAGAGCGGAGGGACAAAGACTATCAGAGAGCGCAGTCAACTATGCAATTTTATAGTTACCAAGGGGACAACACTGTACATAAAAACCAGTATACAGGTATTAGAACAATGCGCACATAGACTTAAGATGTTTTACTTATATTCATACCATGTCCCTATCTCTGCTAGACTGTAATCACACACTAGCCCCTGGCTTTACTCTGCAGGGCATTATCTATCTTTCCTTCAAAACGCTCCAAGCAGATTCTTTAACCCATTTTCCCTCTGTTACTATCTCTACCAAGGCCCTGGCAGCTATCGGACTGGCATCACTGTAATTTCAAAGTTTCTTAAAACTCCTTCAGAAGTTGCAGTAAAACAGTAGACCAGTTAGACAAATAGCAGACGCTGTATAATGGGACTATTGTTATTAGATCCAAGTTTCAGGAAGCAGACTGGGACATCGAGTGGGCACCCATACGCACTACAGTCAGACAAGAGCGCTCTCCAGTCCACTCCATTAGTAAGAGGACGGGGGGGGGGGCAGAGTAAACAACATACGCCGCAGCCGCCATGTGTTACATAGCAACGTGAAAAAAATCGAGTTTTTACGATTCCTTTGGCTTGATAAAAAGCCAAGTAAAATACTCATCCCATGGGCTATGTAAACAGCAGAGCAGAGGAAGCCATCCTGATTATTCAAGTTATTTCTCTCCACTGCACACCACAGTACTTTTTGATCCTGCCTTAGATACAGCCATTTGCCCAAAGGAGACTTTTCACAGGTATATGAAATGTGTATGATATACAGTATATATTGTGTTAAACATTATGCATTTTGTATTTTTTAGGGTTGGGAAAGCCTTCTCCGTATTATTACCCTTCACCTACAAGAGAGGAGCCAAGGAGAACACAGGTGACTACACACACTTCAAACAGGACTAAAACAGATAGAATAGTTCACCTGCAGTAGTCCCTGTCATATTCTTGAGTGTGCCACTCTGTACAGTGTCTTAAATGCTTCATCCTGTTTATCCTGTTTCTCTGAAAACGCTGGTCTGCTCTGATTGGACAGATGGTGCCTTCTGTTGTGACTGGACTGCGTCTTGAGCAGCAGTCGTCTATGGCACAACTAATCCCTCCTTTTCTCCTTACTTATCCCTCCCATAGAGAGCCTGTGTTGTACTTAAACGTATCACTTTATATCAAGGAAACAAAACTGCGGCAAAAAAAAGAAAATTACAGCTTTCTTTTTGTTTGTTTGTTTTAATGCATTTTAATGCAACTAAAGCTAGACTTTTAACATGTAAATGTCTTACTCATACTGATTTTTTTACTGCTGCAATGCCTCAGCGGAACAAAAGGTGTTAAGTGTATGCATTTTTGGACCCACCTTTTATTTGAGTAGCCTAGCTGTACTTAGTAAATATACTGGGTGTTATTTTAAGAACGCAAATATGCTTTTACTTCCTCCATAAAATGCACACATAACATTCCATAAAACATCAAGTAACAAGACAACATTTAATTTCAAAGGTATATCAAATAAATAAATAATCATGCTAACACCAGCTGCTGTTTATACTAGTGCTACTTTATGCTTTGTCATAGGTACAATTCCTAGTGTCAATAACCACTTTAACAGCCCTGCGGATGTGAACTATTTTCTGCAGTTTGTTCCTCCTCTGCATGTTGAAATGACTATACTACATTAGCAGGTTAAAGGTTGAAATGCTTTCCACCATATGGGAAAAATAAAGAAAAAAGCATTTTAATGAGTAAAAAATAAGCTATGCCAGTTTAAGATTCTGAATGGATTATATTATACACCATCTCAGTTGTTCAAAATGGATGTGATAGATTCTAATCTGTCTGTGAAAAGCAATGCTGTTGAGGGCACCTTTCTTCGTTTATTGTAGGAATGTCCCAAAATTAAAGAAACAAGGCTCAAAATGACTAAAGAAGCCCTGTTAAATCCTAATATAGACATCCCACCAACGCCACAAACATGTATACTGGGTGATTTGAACGGCTCCAGCAATGTCTCATTAAAGAATAGAAAGGTCTTTGCTTCAATATGCGCGTTAACTATGACAATAATTCTCAGAACTTGGATTCAAACTGATTTCCTGACTCATAAAGACTGGATTTCAGAAGCAATGGCCATTATTGATTTATCATTCAGGCTGTTAAAAAATTAAAGATTATGTTGAGGATTATATAAGAGGGCTACTTTTGGTTATATACAGTAATTGTTGCAATCCTAACCCAGTCCTAACCCAATGTTGAGTTAGGGTTGATGTTAGACATTGTGAATCATGAAAGGTTTATAGTCCTGGTAATGAGTCCCATGTTTCCGATCCCTCCACTGTGCAGCGTACACTTGGCGAGGACACCCAGCTCTTCCAGCTCTCTTGACTAACACAATGAGACTGACGCGTATTCCACTGTGGATAAATCGCGATGCTGGGAATGACCCAGGCTCGTCTGCCTTTGTCTGAGCAGAAGTGAATGTGACTGCTGGGATTGGGAAAGTCTGGGCACGTCTCAGGAAGCTGTCACTACCAGACACATCCACGCGTGCCCGATCAGATGGCGTTCACAGTGAGAAGTTAGCAAGGGGGGGTGTCCTTCATTTTAACACGTTCAGAAAGTTAATGAACACAAATAAAATTCCAATTACCACTTAACCATTGAAAATTTTTCAGAACTGAAGCTTAAGAGTGATTCATTAGATTCCTCGTGAAAGATATCTTGTCTGGTCACTTTACACAAATTGCATTTTAGTTTTTGTTTGTGAAGGCAAGATGTTCAAAGCATGATTAACATCTCCCATTGAACAGTACCTGATGTATTCACTCTTATCATAATGAGCAGTTGCTATAATACACTTTAACAGTGTACCTACAGTTTAGAAAAAGCAGGTCTGCTAAATTATACAACCATTTTTAAATGAAAAATTCATGAAAAACAGTTGAACTGAAGGTTTGTAAGGAGGTGTACAATCGCCTCAAAATAAAACTGTTTGCCAAACCTGGTGTAGGTACTTTTACTTTCTGTTTTGTTCTGCTTCAAGAAAACTGAATTATCTTATTATTTGAACATTCTTTTTAATTTTTTTTGTAAATTTCTCCAAAGCCAACTTTGATTCATTTCTATAAAATGTGTACATGTATAATAAAAGGTACCTGCTGTGTTACTGTAGGTGCTCATACTACAGTAGTATCTCCCAGTACACATGCTTCTAGCTAAAATGGTGCTTTTCCAGATGTTTTAAATCATACAGATAAAGAGTTTATTTAGAGATGGGAAGTGTAGTGGCAACAAATCGAACATTCACTATCTGCACAATGTAACTTTTCAATAAAATAAACAAGAGCTTTTCATTTTTAAATACAATAACCATGCCAATGTTATTTTTTTCAACTGTATACTACACAATATTTTACAGAATGCGCCGTACAGCCACTAGGACGTCAAGTTGAAGTCTACTTTCTGTTGTGATACGGTGTAAACCTATTGTTAAACCTTAGATGTCAACTGGAAAACTTGAATTACTCATTATGTCCTATTCGCTCGATTAAAAATTACTTGACTTGAAACAAAGGCTTTTCCTAAAAACTCATTCATCATTTTTTCTTTGTCTTTGCAGCCCATGTATTACACGGACGAGCCAGGCCGAAGAAACTACGACACCTACCGAATGTACATGCAACACCCGCACGGCTACGACGACCTCTACGCCGACGAGGTCATCACCTACCCGCCCACTGTCGACTACAGCTCACAGAGCCACGGACTCAAAACCCACACCAACTACGTGGACTTTTACGCCAGCACGCGGAGGCCTTCGTGCCGGGCTGAGCAGTACCCTGGCTCCCCTGACTCCTGGGTATAAGGCATTCCACTCCGAGAACTGAGAGACATTTTCATGAACTTGGCTTTAATAGTGTTCATTTTACATTGGACATTGTGTGTGTGTTGTGTGCTTGTGAACAAAGAGGAGGGAGTTCAACCGAAGCAACGCCAGATGGAAAAAACAGGATGTGTGCCAAAGAAGGATATCTTGGAATGTTTTTTTTTTATTAATTTTTTTTTTTTTTTTTAGTAGAGAAAGTTGGAATGTGCAGGGACGGTACCAAACACCTTTGTGTGAAACGTGCATCCGTCCTATTGACTAGATAGATGGATAGGGAGTTTTTTTTACTTTAGCTGTGATAGCATGGTGAAGGTGAGAGTAATGTCAGTGAGGGTCCGCCGGAAGAAGTTAAGATGGAAAAAACTGTGTATGTGCCGAAAAGCCAAATGGATCATGAACTCTGTAAAAAAATTAATAAATAAATAAAAAAAATGAAATAATAAACTTAGATTGTACAGAGGGATCAAAAATTGTTATCTGTACTTTATGTGGAAACCGTGTAATGCCATAGAGTCTTGTACATTGCTTTCATTTTATTGTAAATATAGAAAAGAAAATCATGTTTTTCTGGTTTACACTCATCAGCACTGGTTATACAATAAACTTGTGCCATGTTAAAAGTCTCTATAGATATATAAATATGAAGAAATAATGTTGAAAAGATGGCATATATCACAACCATTCTAAAGTAATAAAAAGGTCAGTTTTGTTTTTTACTCACTGTGTAATTGGATTTTTTTGACATTAACGCATCCAGATCTTAATATATTCCTGTTGTTCATGGCCCTCTTTAGATAGAATAATGTTTTTTACCTGCAAAACAAGCCCTCTGTGGGTTTTAGACTGTTTATTAACTTTGTTGAACAGTACAAGGATGTGTTTGTCGAGCTCCCTGCCACAGTCACAGCTCACGGTCAAGAAGGAAAAAACAGAGTCAGCAAAAGGAGATTCATGAGTTCTGATTTGGGTCTTTACCAAGATCTGTTCTGGTTTACTGTCATTGCCATGGTAACTTACAGTGCTCCAGAACAGATTTTATTGTAGTTTAGAGAAAAAATAAACGGCAGCTGTGAGCAAAGTTAGCCAATATAAAATACTGCCTTAAAACCTATACACTATAAAACAACCAGTATTCTTTTTGTTTTCCCTTTTATTTAATTTTTTGGGGTTTGTCTTTTGTACTGTGACCATGTTGTTTCTCAGCAGAAATAACCCCGCCCCATTTATCTCCATAATGAATGCTATTGGCTATTCACTGACGCGCCCCACCCAGTAATCATTGGACTCAGTAATTCTACTTGATTTTTACGACAGCAAATTTAGTCACCCACAATTATCACAATCACAATTATCACAATAAGCTGAAAGAAATATCCTACACAGAGAATGGCAAAAAGAAGAACACCGAGGGTTAAAAGTAGAAGACACGTGTGTGCGTGTGATGATACTGGCATATAGGCTAACCTTTTCAAATTTATTAGTATTATTATTAGCATCATTGTAAAAGAAATTAATTTCTTTCATTTTGAAGGCTATCTTTTCTTTATATATTTTTGAAAATGCAAATAAAATACAGTTTGATAAAAAGGACAATGTGTATAATTACCCGTAAATTCAAAGTAACAAAATTGTTTCGTTTTTTTCTTCAATAACAAGTCAACAGTGGGCGTTTACCGCGACGCACGCTTCCTGCTTCGCGTGACGTAATGACGCGTTTGGGGCTTAAAAACAACGGAGTGGGCGTTCAGCGAGGTTTGCTTTTCTCCATTGTTTATCTGCGTGAAGTTTACTAAAATGGTCCAACAAGTCTCAAAACCCGCGGGGAAGACGACTTCTTGTCTGAAAGCTGGCCACCCTCCTGCAGGTAACATGTTTTCTTCTCATTTAAACCGTTTATATTTTTGTGCTACGGTGACGCAAAGTGATCGGTTTTTTTTTGTGTTCGACAAAAAGTGCAGCTTTGCAGAGCGTGGCGCACGGTGGACTTTTCCCCCAAAAGTAACACCGTGTTCTTCTTGTCTTTATTCATTTTATGCTCATAGTTCACTGTGGATTTTGTGGCTGTGGTTTATAAGCATGCGCATTCTTTTATTTTATTTGGTATCTTCATGCAGCAGGGCACTAGCCAAGGGTTAAACCTCAGTGGTACAAAAAGTGCTGAGGAGTCGCTATCATGCTATCATTCGTAGGTTTCATCCTAAACTTATTTTTTTCTTCTCTCTTCAAGTACACTCCTGTGCAAAGGTTGTAGCTAGATGTGAAGAAATGCTTTGAACTAATAATGCGATGCCATAAAGGAGATGTTTTGATTGACTATCAATTTATTTAACAGCAAGACAAATACATAAAGCATATTTCATTAGGAGCCAGCTTTTTAAAGAGGAACAAGGAGTGCTCGCACAACCCAACATGATAAAGTCTTTCTGGGATTGCACCAAGAGAAAGAATGACTTGCTCTTTGGTAGCTCTCCAAGATGTGACGTTGCATTTTATACATTGATTGTTCCTTAACATAGTCCTTCAGTCCAGTGTACATTATATGGGTTGATGTGGTTTAGACTAGAAGCATTTAAATACAGTTAAATATCAGAACTTTTTTGCTTATTCTTGTTTATTTGTTCCTTTCCACAGTAAAGGCTGGAGGTAAACGTGTGGCCAAAAAGATCCTAGAGGAAAGTACCACCCCGGAGAAGGACCCAAAGAGGTCTGAGAAATTAAGGTAGGTCTAAAGACTGCTGCGGAATAGTATTTAAAGTGAACAAAATTTTCTAGTTTTCTAGTCTAGTGTTTGATAAATTTGAATTTACTGCAGGCCCGTTCCCGCCCCCAACAGGATAAATCAAGTCAATATCCTTTTGTCAGGAGCTCTTGACAAGGTAAACCCTCCCCTTTTTTATTTTTTTTTATTTGGTTTCAATTGCAAGTTGTAAAACCAGTTGTGTTCAACTAACTTTTTTTTTTTTTTTTTGTAGCTGAGCCATGACTTCCCAGAGATGCCGGTGAGCGTGAGGCACAGCAAGGTCCGTCCCGCCATGGAGAAGTCCCACTGTCCCCGCACCTACTTCATCCAACAGCCCAGGAAGTTCTGAACTTTTCAGAGCGGCGGCGGGGTTTCGAATATGTCCTGAATGCAACTGTGTTGAATCAAGTGACAGTCAAACAGGAAGTGTTTGAAAGAGGGGGGTGGGGGGGGGGACTGGCAGGAGCGCTTTCATGTCTTTTGTATTTGATTTTGTAGACATTAAGATCTTTCAGGCGGGGCTTGTTTAGAGGCTTTCATTTGACGTTTAAGCACTTGTTCTGTTTGGGGGAAAATGCTGTAGATATTTTGCCAGCTGGTGAATATAAATGTGGGTTAAAGAAGGTGTAGGGGGGTTTTGTAAAGTGACGTTTTGGTAATATTCACTCAGATATTTACTGCTTGTTGCTAAGCACTTAAAATAAAAATGGAATGGTAAAATATTTATTTATTTTTATTAGCACTTTTTCAACTCGCCGGTGTCTCCACATGATGGCAGCAGATACTCGTATTGAGTGAGAGCCCATTCTTTTTTTTTTTTTTTTTTTTTTTTTTAAACCCGTCTGTTTATTGTAAAATATCCAAAAAGGTTAAGACGAAGGAAGGGTTCGTGAGACGTAAACATTTCAGAAAGTCTTTCACTTCTCATTCTCTGCAGTGTTTATATGCCAGATTTGGTTTTCCGTGAGTGCCTCTGGTGTTAGTGTTAAAGAATAAACATATGGGTGGCATGAGCTAATACCGCTGTCTAAGACATTAGGGCTGAACCGGTCTCTATTTCTTGCCAGTTTTATAATACAAGTTGCTTCTTAATCAAAGCAGTTGTATTCCTACTGCTATACTATATAAACAAGCTTTATTTAAAAAGCAATTTTATATGGGTCAAAAATGTAACTTGGTTCACAAAACTGGGACATGTTACATAAGAACTACTCTGAAAACTACATTGTATATGTGCAAGAGGAAAAACATCACAATATAACATTGGAAAAATTGATATCAAATGGCATATTTTAAGAATCAAACTGGTCACATAATGGAACTCCCTAAATGAGTGTGGAGGTAAACTGACTGCCCTCTGTCCATGATTTCACTCTTCTGCATTTGAGGGAGGTCACGGAGGAAAAGAAAATGGAAACGATGTCTAGAGCAGTGGTTCTGAAACTACTGGTAATGCTTTGGCCAGTGGTATGTCAGCGATATGTGTAATTTTGATTATAGGCATGTCTGCTCTGTTAATGGTGAATGTAAATGTATTCAAAAAGGCCTATAGACTTTCGTATTTTACTGCCACTAAGATGGTACTTTGTGAGCCAAATTGTTTATTGGCTGTGACCAGAACCACTGGACTAGAGTTCTTCTGGTTCAGTTTCTTAATTTGCAATGCAGACTCAGAAATGTCTACATTTTGTTGACAATTAAATCCCTTAATCAAGAAACTGTACAAGATGGACATTTAAATGCAACAACAGGTTTTAACCCATGTCTTGTATATGTTATGATTTGGATACAAGTCTATTTTTGGACTTTACAGGGACTCCTCACCACACAGAGCCTGGTCCATGTGGTCATACGGGTCACTTCTCACTTGCAGTCCACAAACAATATCTGCTTATTTGTTTCAGCCAGAAAATACTTGATGACCGACTTGTAAACACAATGTGCCGACCTTTTAAATTCTGCGTGGCGCTCCTGCTGTTCACACATGCCTTTGATACCATCTGTGTGACGAGTTCAGGGACCTCTTGGGGCAGAAGCAGTTGGTGGTCCTTTTGACTCAGAGACATGGTGCTTTTCACTGCCAGTGCCCCGTCCCAGCCGTGTGATGGGCCTCGCTGAGAAAACACTGCGCACTGTCAGAAGAAAGATGACCGACAGAATGTGGAGAACAGCCCTTGGATGTGATTTTGATCTGTACACAATCAAACATACATACATGACATCAGACATACATAAAACCAGACTTCAAAATGAGGTTTGTACTTTCTGAGGAGGCTGAAACAGGCAGGCCTCAGCTCTCACATCTTTTTATCTGTGTAAGGTTGCAGCTAGTGCAGGAGGAAAGCAACCTCTAACATGAAAACCACATCCCATCCAGTACGTAAACTGTTCACACTACTACCCCTCAGGCAGACGACTACACAGCCTCAGTGTCGGGACAAGGCTAAAGCGCTGCTGTTTCTTCCTGACTAATTCCCCATTGCCCACTAATATTGTATCCTAACATATGTCTCGTGCTTTTCAGTTGTGAGCTGCATAACAAATTTAATTAATTCATGGTAATCAAAAAATAATACATCCAAAGGCTCTCCCAAGGTTTCCATACTCTGGGAATAAATTTTACTTTTAACTAGTAATTAACGAAATATTGTTTTACCTTAAACTTCTATGTCTTCATGGGTTGCCCATAAAAGAACTGGGGTTGCATCATTGTGTCATACACCAATGTTACCACATGGGGGTGCTATAGACAGATGTATCAATTTAATGAAAGAAAACTTTTTATTTTGTTTTTCTTACGGAGCCAAAAACATGTATCAAGACGTCAAAGCTATCCGATTTAAATACAACAATTGAATAGCACCTCTGGCCATAGCTGTGTGAGGACAATTTGTCTTCCTCTATTAAAGCATAATACAGGTTTGTCCAATAGAACTTCCTCATCACTGATGTCTCTCTACCTCTCAATCCGGGGTTTCCTCTTTAGAAAACTTCATGAAAACGAATAAACCTTTGACCTAATTTCAATATTTTTTTTTGGAGCAATAACCTTATCTGTGGCCAGGAAATGTACTGCTGTGACATGGATGTCTTGGCTTCCTCTGCTCATTACTAAGTGGTATTTGGTGATAAACAGTTGTTTGCCTTTGGAAAAAAAAAAAAAAAAAGCATACATACATACATACAACGATATAACACCTTTGTTCAAGTTGGATAGTCTTTTCTGGGTCATGTAGAGGCATCAGTCATTAACTGACCTATGTAAAACATGTTATAATACAAAGCTGGTTTAAGTGTATGTGTTAGCTTTAGTAAGCATTACAGCACAAGCACGCCATGGTAGATGTGATTCATTCATGTTATAGGCCTACCATAATCACGTAGTTGACCTTTGACCTCAAAATGATGAATACTGTATGGATGTCCTACTTGGCCACCTGCCCAAAGTAAATATTACATCAAATTCCTTATTGCGCACTACTGTGAACATGCAATTGAAAATACATAGAAACAAACAAAGCCCGTGCTGAGATTTGTTATCTTTGAATATTTGCTTCGAACATTTCTTGCATCTCAATTTCCCCTTTAAAGTCCATCCTTATAAAAGTCCTTTGTATGTGCTCAAGCTTTTTCAGCCAGCTTTATTTTCAAAATATTTATGAGGTCACAGATCCTGCTGGTAGCTACATGCGGCAAAAAACCCTTCCTTCGACTCGACGGATGAGTGTGAAGGACAGCGGCAGGAGCTGACTTCACACAGAACAGTGAAAGTTCCACACAACAGCATGAACGTCACTTGTTTCTGAGTCAGGATGGACTTTATTGAGTAAAACATATATACTTGTGCTAGCCATGCATTCAGAGTGTTATTAAGGCTGCATATGCAACTAGCAGACTGTTTACTGATATGCATAATAAATACTCAGCCCTTCAAAGTGATAGCCTACATTATGGACGGTCCTAATGTTGAGGCTAGTCCAGGTGGTGCCATTGCACTTTATATCCTCGAGATGTTTTATGCATCCTGTTTTATGAGCCTCTTTATCTTCGTGTGTATAAACTCAATATTTAAAGAAGGCACACAAGCTCACACTAGCTAAAGTAAAACTCACTGACACTTAAAATCAATGCATTCATTCAAGCTTGTTATAAACCACAACAAACACCACAAACGTGACGTTTAAGTCTTGGTCAGAGTTGATTTGCCACTAGTTACCCTTTTCTGGTACTTGTTAGTAGGATACTGTTTAGTCTAACTTTACTTTTTAGTTTTAATTTAAATACTTACAATAGCATTTCAGAATATGTAAAGGCATAAAAAATATTATTTATATATATATATATATATTGAATGGGTCCATGCTTCCTTTTTAGGCAATAGTAGTGGTAGTTGTGACAATATTATTTTAATAGTAGTAGTAAGTAGTCTTTACTCAACTTCAAAAACATGAGTGGTACTTTAAATAAATGACCAGGTCTTACTTAAGTAATCATTTTGTTTACTATTATTTAAAAAAACTTCAACTCTATTTTTTCAGTCTCTATATGCGACCACTCCATTTGAGTCATGTCACTCTTTTTGGAGAGTTAGTGTCTACCTTTAACAGGAGCTTTTATTGACTCTTATCATAGACTTATTAACACCGCCTCTTTTCAGAATATTTGAACCCTTTAACCCTCTACACTGCTGTCTGTTAACTTTAAAAGAGCTGTCCTAATAATAACACTTTCAGGTGTAAAGTACTTAATAATATAATCATTGGTAGATAAAAAGTATAATTGGAAATAAGAGGCTACTTACTTTTTAAAGGCATTCTATACAGGATAGCGTGTATTATACAAAACTCAACATAAAAGGCCAAATCCAGGTTAAATTTCTTTTTTATAGGATTTCTAGTCATATAACACTGCTGTCTCTTCAAATCTGTGAGCTGTGATTGGCTGAGAGCTGGACAAAATAGTCCCTTTAATCAATGTAAACAGAAGTGAAATGGTTAAACATATGCATCAAGGAAGTTTACACATATATATTCAACTCTATAAATTGTGACTAAGTATTGTAATGAATTTAATTTGAAGTGGAAATTAATCATATTGTACCTTTAACTCTCATATTCAGATAGAGCTCGAAAAAAAAGCAGTTCTCTTTACATAAATGTTCAAACTGACTTAAAAATACTCACGCATCTAAAAGGCATGGAGTGGGCGTGTGGTTTCTGGAAGTTTGTCAAAACCTTTCAAACTGAGACCTCGAACTACTTAAATATACCTCCGCCAACTGAACTGGGACAGTTTAACACGTGTCCCAATTCATGTATGGCGCATCCTGTCATGTCCATGAGGCATGCTCTGCGAATGAGGAGGGGGTAGTATGGGTGAGGGGTATGTGGTACGTCCCGGTCCCTGCCCCAGCCTCTGCCCCAGCCCCAGCCCCGCAGATGACCTCACGCTGGGAGCAGGAGCAGGAGGAGGAGGAGGAGCACAACCCGGACTCTACCTTGGTGGGAAGCCTATACCGCTACTGGAGCAAGTGGGGAATGAGTCCGTGTGGAGATAGACGCTAGAAGACTGGGGAAAAAAAGCAACAACTTTTGGTACTTTAATATCCATGACATTTACCAGGTATGACTTAAAGTTGATGTATTCCTTAAGTAAATTGAGCGTTTGGCTGATGTGTCGTAGTAAAAGATGTGCTTTAAAAGTAGCGTTTAACTCCAGTCTTGAGTTTAGTGGCAATTTTCCTCGGAGGAATGTCGGGACATGCCCATTTTTTAGCAGCAGGCAATAGCAAGGAAACTGACAGCAATGTGTTACTCTTTAGCAACTTGTTTGAGTGAGTTTCAAGCTTAAAAAAAATAGCTAGCTTAACATGTGTAAACAAGCCACATACACGGACTAAACAGTCCTCTGCTGGGGTTTGGTTAAAGGCCATAGCGTTGGGAATTTATCGAGACACTTTGAAATGACAGTTGATAAGTTTTGTAAATGAAGTTAATAGTTAGACTGCTAACCTAATTCGTAACCGGCGAAAAAGCTTTTACATGGTTATCTAATAGTAGTATTAAAGTAAAAAAAATGCTAACACTTTTGAAACTATAATAGCTTTGTTGGGACATTTCTTAAAGGGGATAATAATGCTAGTTTTTGAATGAAGGAAGTTGATGCTAACTCAAACCTGGTTCTAAAGCTAAAAAATAAAAAAATAAAATAAAGGTTAGAAAAATGAATTAAATTGTTACTTACGGTAGTTTTGTTGGCGCTCTTTACGAGGACGTACGTTTAAAAATGAGTTAAAACAATAGAAACTTTTACGTTCTTAATAGTTAAACTAAACGTAAAGGTAGAAAAATGTGTAAAATAGTAACGTACTTCTCTGTAAATTTATTGGGACAGTGCTCGAAGATGTTAGCGCTAACAAACGAAAGCTGCTTCGGAAACTTAAACTGCACTTTACAGTAGTTTGGACAGAATGTTTACTGAAGCCAATAGCTTTATTGACACACTTTAGAAAAACTTAAAACAACTTAAAACCAAATTTATAGACTGCTCATTTAAACTTGGATTCAAAGCTGGGACATTTACCCAGTAATACCTAAATCCAAGTGTGTCTCTTCATTGTCCAAGCTAAATTAGTGTGTACTTCCTTTTTTATACCCATTAATATCAGCCTACCAGTGCAGATCTTGCCCAAACTTTCCATGTCTCCATTTCTAAAGACTACCTAAAGTCTTTTAATAGGTCACTCTCTTGGCTCACAGATGTGTGGTCCTGTTTGATGCCTATATTTGCCTGTATCTTGTGATTGGACATAGTGGTTTTGTGAAACCAGCACCCAACCCAGATCTAGGAGTGTTCCTCTGAGATGAGAGGACTGTAATCTTGTTCGCCCACATGGATTGAGTCATTGAAGGACATTTGCTGTTTTAAGCATAAATCGACTGCTGCAGGATTCCCCTTCTGAGCCTGCCAGGTACTTTGGAAATAATTTTAGGTTTCCTCCTTTTAAAGAGTAGCTGATAAATGCCCAGAGGCTGCTTTGATAATTTGATGGCATGAAATCATCTGTTGAATGCTCTTGCTGAAATGTCAAGAGTCCTATGTTTAGTCATAGGCTGCTACTAACAGTCACCCTGCTATATGGACTCATCATCATTTCCCATTTTCCCATAATTACACAAGCATTAGAGCGGATTTGTATGCTATTGTGTCAAGGCTAAAGCTGGCTCTCTGCTGCAGTGTCATGAGAAGTTTATTGCTGCAGGCCACTTGTCTGATTCAAAGCTCTACAAGAGGCTGCCTGGACATCTCCAAAAAAGCCGGTTCCCATGGTCCTCGGCCAGTTGGCCACCAACAGATGCTGGCTGGCATCCGGCTCTCATTGTGAAGGCTGAGGAGGGAGAAGTTAGTGCAGCCAGTAACCTGACAGACAGCACAGACTGAGATCTTGACAATCACAATTCTAATATGAATGATCATATAAATCACAGTAGGCAATTAAATGAAAGTCTTTGTAAACTACTAATGTCATAAGTTGGTGGCTGTTGCTAACAATTTGATGCAGTTGGTAACGGATGAAGCAGTGGCAGTGTAAATAGTGACATCACTTCATTGAACATTTAGAGGAGTTTGGACTGCCAAAACAAATAGCTATCTTATTTTATTATTTTTTCAATTACAGGGTTGGATTCCATACATTGGAGTTTGCTTGAAAAAAGGCTGTGCCGTGTTGCTTTATGTCTTGGAAAATGTTACTTTTTTGTGTTTTCCGTTTCAATTTTTACTATAGTTTTTTTGAGTGATGATTCTCTGCTCACCTTTTTATCTGTTCCAGTATGTTTAGGACCTTAAGAAAATAAAGGTGGTATGGGGTGTGGTTAAGGCCCATACACACCGGGACGAATATTGGCGCGCGTTATTTGCCAGCGTTTTTCAGCGCGTTTTCTGTGTTCACACCCAAGCGATTTATGCTGACGATGAGCCGAGTGAACATGCAAATTCATTCCCTGACATTAGATGCCGCTTAATGTAAAACAGAAATACCCCGGTACACAAGGTGGCGCTGCGCAACTTTACGCTTCTGACACTCGCTTTTCACTCAGAAGAAGAGAAGCAAGTAATTTTTGTAATTGATGTCGCAGTTGTCATAAGTTGTTTGTGTTCTGACACCAACGAGACCAGCAGCTCTACATTCATCTTGCATCTTCTTCGTCTTATATCTTCCCGGCAGTGTAGACGCTACTTGGCGTATATCTTCTTCGCCATTACGTATGTGTGCTCGGCAAGACCGTTTTGTGTTTGAGCGCCCCCCAGTTGTGTTTTACTGTAACTTCAGAAGCTCCAGACACGTGAGCAAAAGCGCTAATCTCATTGGTCGTATAGTTTTTGATGCGGCGCGTCAAACCAAAAAAAACGTTTTTAAAACGTCAGTTTTTAAAAAAAAGTTTTTTTAAAAACTGGCGCTTTCACGCGTGCCGTTTTTCGCGTTGGTGTGAACACTCACATTGGCGCCCATTGTTTAGTCGCGAGGCGGTAAACGTCTGCGAATATCACGCACGAAATTCGTCCCGGTGTGAACAGGCCTTTTATTCTAGTATTCAAAACATCACCAACATTTTCTATTAACTGCTAATCTGGCTACACCCTTGAATGTAGACAGCAGCATCAAGACAAGTCAATCAACTTGTCTACTATGGAAAAAAAATCATAATCACAATTATTTGGTCATTATTGAATCACGATAATTTTACACAATCATTTGATTCATTGAAATATTTTGGATTTATTTAACAAAACAGTGCATTTTCCTTAAAATAAATGATATATTCAAACATAAAAAATAAATAGCTTAAAAATAAACTGAAATAATAATTAAATAATTGAGATAAATAAGAGAAACAATTTTGGAAAACAAGTGTTGCCATGCGGTGCAGACATTGTTGTGCTGCAAATTTAGCAAAAATAACGCAAAACAGAATGGGACTTAGGTTTACATAGGTTTTGTGATGGTTGGTAACCAAAATAAAAAAATCTAATAATTGCACAGCCCAAATTTAAAGCGCAACCACTTGAAATGCACATAGGACTGGTATGTCTCTATTTCTTAAAAAATATTCCCTTTGAATTATTTTGTATTTAAAACTTTTATGCATTTTCTGACTTTTTTTTATTAAACCTAAACATGTTGCCTACTTCATTTCTGTCAGTCAAACATTTCAAAGTCATATCAAACCTTAAATATCTAAAAAAAAAACAGGCACACCAGGGAGCGCCTAGCATGTTTTGTTTTTTTTTGTTGATGGGGAAACTGGAGTTTGTTGAGATGATTAAATGCTTTGTCACTCAGAGTTATAAGTGGAGAGCCTAGTTAGCTAGGTGTATTGTAATCATGAAAGATAAGCTTAACGTAATGTTAGATTAGTTCAGTCACATGATATATGGCTACATCTTCAATTTATAAATTATATATATATATATATATATATATACACACACACATTTTAAGAGATTAGAAAATTGGATTTTATTTGACATGCCAAAACCACTGAAGTTGTTTCAGGCCATAATGTGAACTAGCAGATTAATAACAGTGGCAAAGGCACCTGGAGCTCCTGGAAGCAGAGCAAAGCTGAGGAAAGTTAGAGTTTCAGGTTTCACAGTAGCTGTAGGTGGCACGCTGAGGTAAAACCTGGCAACGCTTCATTTTTTTGTTGTTTAACAATGAGAATCCAGACAATTAAAAACTATTTGATAGTTGTCACGAGGAGAAGGATCACTTCCAGTGTTAGTCTGAGGATCACACAGGTTTGCTCCCGGCTGTGTGGCATTGTGTAATTGCATTAGCTCGGATTTCTTTGAGGCTTGTGCTCACTTTACTATTTAATTGCCACATTTCCCCCGCAGGTCATTTATTATATCATTACAAACTGACAGGCATTCATTTGGCTTTTCTCCGAGGTGGCTGCAATCCAAACTGTGATCCGTATACAGTTACATTCATATAATACATTTATCACAGAGCTCTTTTTGTGACGTGTTTTAGGCGTGTGTTTACATCCCGAGTCCACATGCACGTATGTGCTCATGCTCACCTGGTCATCAGAAGCACGTGCGTATTGGAAGTACCGTGAAACAGCTGTTACTGATTTACATTTTTGTTGAGCATTTATGAAAGCTCCAGAGACGGACGGGAGAGAGATGGGGGGGGGGGTTGTGGACTTAAGGCAGCTTTGTGGCAAGGTTTGGAGGATTTTAACAAAGACATTTCACTTTAAATAACAATTAATTTTCTCACTGGCTTTGAACTTGGTTAACTTGGCATTGTAGTATTGTTTTTTTTTATTTTTCTGGTAGTTTCTATTCTTAACAGATCTCCATTCCATCATATTATTGAGGTACTTAATTTGATTTGGTTATAGCTAAGTGTTAGGTGTATTAAAGCTGCAGTTCCACAAACCTGTATTAAGGTCACTTTATGATCAGCAAGTAACAGACTGCGGTGCTGTTGATGGACTTTAGACAGGCCCGAGCTGGACAAGATATTTGCACAGCATTTATAACCTTAATGTGCTTTTATTGTGCTTTATTCTGTTGATATGTTTTGGATGACTTTATATTTCACATGGCTCAAACCATGTGAAATATAAGTCAGCTATACAAATTCTTTTTTGTGCTCTATATAAATAATTCTGGATTGTTGAATTTTAGCATATTTAATTGCTTCAGAATGCAACTGGATGGCTATACAACCAGTAAGAGAACAGGCACTACCAACATGCACAGAATAAACTTCCTCTGGCAGAGTCCGCCTCATTTCAGATAAATGGTTACAGTTGGTCTGACAGTATTTCTATTGATGGATATTGTTGTCATTCAGAAGGGTAGGGCAATGGAATGTATAGTTCTAGGTCCACCAGGCTTATTTACGACCTGTTTAAATCTTTTGTTTTATAGCTAGTTTTTACCTGACATAGATCTGATGAAATGCTTCGTTTAACTTTAAAGACTGTCCTGAACAATGCTGCTCTAGTGTACTCCTTCCCTTATAAAATAGTTGAGGTGTTTACGGAGTATTTTAAGGAACTCGAGGAAGAGAATATTCGAGACAACTTCGTGACTGTGTATGAGCTAATGGATGAAGTTATGGACTTTGGGTTTCCTCAGACGACGGACAGCAAAATCTTACAAGAGTACATCACGCAGCAGGGTCATAAGTTAGAGGGGGGAGCCCCTCGACCTCCCGCCACAGTCACCAACGCAGTGTCCTGGCGCTCGGAGGGAATCAAGTACCGCAAGAATGACTCACCCTATACCTGGACTTAACTATTCCAAAACTGTTAATAATATAGCACATTGTAATTCTATTGCACATTCAATGCTGAGTGCACATACAGCTGATGTTTTACACTTTTTATATCTTCTACTATTTGTTATGGGATTTATTATGTAAAGGGAACATGTTTCCTTTATGTCCATATGACAGTAAGCACTTTAAATTTGATATTTGACAGGGTTAACTGTAGCTAGTCACTAAACCAGGGCTTTATAGACAAGGAACAAAAAAGTAGAGTGGGGAGTTGAATAGTATGCTTCCATTGACTTTTCCATTGACTCTTTACATAACCAGGGTGGTCCCTGGTTATGTAGTAAATGTGAGTCAAAATGACAGAGAGTGAAAGTCTAGTGCAACCTCTGTGCCCTAATATTAACATTATCATTTGTCTTTTTTCTCCTCATGTTTATTGACCCTCAAATGACATTATCAAAATGCCTTATGCTGCATAAGGTTTGTCTGTCATTGCACCTTTACCAACCACTTTAGACTTGCTTTGATTCACCTTTTTATTATACCTGCACATTATATTTTCTTCATATATTTCAGTGACTCGGCGGTGTAACTAAACTCCAAGGTGGTGTGATATGATGTCACCAAGTGCCCTCTTATGCACTATCATTTATTTTGTTGCATGCGAGTCACAACACACTTGGCAGAGTTTCCAATATATAAAGGTACAAATCGAGATGACAACAACAACGGGGTCGTAGGACTGGAAGCAGACAAAATAAGATATAATAAGCTTTCATTTGATAATAAAAGGGAGAACAGACTGAAACAAATTGGTCCGTCCTTCTTATATTTCACACTCTTCAGTTTTCTGAACCCTCTTTTTCAGCAATGCTATTTTAATAGTTCCCAAAGATATATGCTTAAAATAAACCTGACACATAAGAGATAATGGCATTTTATCTGCACTCGGCTCCCTAAGCACCACTGTATAGGCTCTTGCATACTGAGCCCTCATACAAGCTTACCATATTACTTTGGATTCTTGTTAAAACATCTTATAGTTTTCTGTGACAGGAACTTGCAACATCTGAGAACCTGAGAAGTGTTGGCAGCCACTTCCTGTAGACTTTAACACCGGTTGTTAATGTTTCACCCCTAATTAAATAGTAGGCGTCCTGGGAGGCATACGTTGAATGAAGTCTAGAAAGAACAGTCTGGTCGTATTTATTTTTTACACCGCATAACCTAATGACAATGGTGACAATGACTTATTCAATCAGCAACTTTAAGTATAAATAAAGAGATTGACGTGACGAGAGAGGTCATCGGCATGGTGCAAAGGGATAATTTGCTCTTGGGAGAGTTCAAATGTATGTCAAAGAATGTCTGTGAGAGCAGACTTGTGGAAGCATACTATTCATTTCACACATAAATACAAACAACACAATAAATTAAGGTTATAATTGACTTGATGGTAGACCTCTTTAGCCCAGTTTTGTTTTTGCGGCGTGGTGTTTATTCGCTGCGGATGTGAGATGTCTCGCCAAGTTATCATTTTAAATCTTCAAGTTTACTCGGTGTGAAAAGAGCCCCGGGTATAACTGTAAATCCACACTGGTGATTACCCCCTAAAACATGCTCTGACATTTCAAAAGAAACGCTGCCGTAATGAAAAAACCAGGCACCAGTTTTTCATGTTGTCACTCTGGAGCCGCAGTGTATGCCTCGGGTTTGGACTGATTCATCTGCAGCGTTTGAGACGATCAAGGGCAGGTGGCCTCGAAGGGGGAATCAGCTCTTTCTAAATAACGCTGCTTTTCCCATGGTAGTCTTAGCAGCAGATCAGACCTGTTATCCTTTTTAATGTCACGCTGAGCTCTGTGGCTGTCTCCAGACCTTGACAGTAATAATGGCTAGCCAGGCCCTGAGAGGTGAGTAAAGCCCTGCAGCCCTATTAAATAGACAGTATATTTTCTACTGTGAGATTGATGTAAAGAAAAAAAAATCACAGAATAAGGATACTGTTAAAATGACTTTGTTCTTTTGGGGTTTGTGGTCAACACATGCAAATTCTTGTTGTTACGGAAAGGGTGAAAATGACACTTTGTGGTGAAAGTTCTTTATCTGGGCAGTGGATAAAGTTTTCAGACGACTAGAAGCATACGTGTGATGCTGGCTCATAATTCACTTTTATTGGCTGTCATAGCGCCTTTGCAAAATTGCAACTGGACTTGATATTTATTTAGCATTTTTGCACATGTCACACATATTGGTAAAGACGAGTGAACCCAAACCTTGTCTTTGTTGGTTGGCAAAAGTTTTTTAAAGTTCAGTGTTAGACCAATGCAATCAAAGTCACAAAGTCAAACATCTCCTAAATGTATTACCTATATTTGTGTGTTATATTTCTATGTTTCATGTTGCTTCCCTTTTTGCCATTTATATTTCTCTTTTTTTAGGCTGTTTTTCTGTTAGCAGACATAACTTGTACTGGAACAGACACTTTTCGTTTTATTGGTAGCCATTACATTCTTTATTAACATTGGTGTCCCATATCTGCGATGACTCTGCGGACATTAAAAATAACAAATAATAAAGCCGTAGGAAATAACTTCTGTAAATGCTTGATTCTGTGTGTATGAACAGAACAGCATCTGACCCTGTGTTTATGCAAATTTGTCATGCAATTTAATTTAACTGTGAATGTTTTGCCTTATGTGGTTTGTACACCAGAGACCACAAGTTGGCAGATTGACAGATTTATTCAAATTATTTATAATTCAATTTACCTGCTAAAGTTCTGCGGCTCTTCTGCTTTGGAAATTGTACATATACAGAAATCAAATAGTTTGGAGTTAAAAAGACAAAAACAAATCTTTGGTTCTCTTTTTTGGTCTATTAAATGAAAAATTCTATGATTTACTTCTATTCATATCTCCCTGTGCTAGCTATCACCATTAAACAATAAGAGTTCTTATGGGACAAATGTTTGTGGCTCTCACTTGTGCAGCTTGGTAGACATCAAGATGAAAATACCTTAGATTCCAGACCTGACTCAGTGTCTATTATTACACAGTCTATGCTTCAAGTCTTCAACTGCAAAGTTAAACACAGTCCTTCCTCCACTCTTCCTTCTGTACATATTCCAGTCTTGTTTGATTTGCTCAGAGGTGGTGCAGGAAGCACCTGAGCCAAGTTAAGTCAGAATGTCTGCTCTGTTGTTTTTCATTCATGTTGGTGTAATAAACTGCCCTTGATTACAATGGTCAACAATACCATCCTCCACACCTACTCCCCGCACTTCCTTCTCCAAGGCCTTTTTTCACTAACTTCCCATTGTTTCTCAGACCACTTGAAGACTTATTCCAGAGCGGTTTCATTTCCTACACTCAATGAATGCACCACAAAAGAATGGATAATTACGGCATTCACAGGAGGATTTAGAAAAAATTGTGTCACAGACCTTCTCGATAAAAAAAATTGGAGAGAATGTTTATGTTGCTATGACAACAGTGGTGCAATGCGAGGAGTAGTTAGTCATGTAGAATGGTTTGATAAGGCGAGTTGGCAGCAGATGAACGCGGTGTGGTAAATAACTGTCTGAAGCTGATCTGTGCTCCGGGCTGCACTTTCTATTGTCTGTCACCTATCACAGGACAAAGCAGGTCATAACTCACCCAGCACTCATGTCTCTGAAATGCTTACCGGCCAGAGGCAGTAAGGACAAACAATCCTATTTCCGTTCTATATATAGCCAGCTCCTCCGATTACTGTGTTATGGCAAGATGGCCCCATTACCCACATGTCACGTCAGCATTGTTCAGGTGCAGATGCTTTCCTCCTCACCACCTGTGTTCCTTTGAACTCTATCAGAGGAGTACTGACCTGGCAAACATATGTTGATAACCCCAAGCTCCCCTTTACCACCCAAGTTATTACTTCTCCTCCTGCTTCCTCCACTTTACAATTAAGTTTACTTTAAAACCGTAAACTTGGTTTGTTCTTTTATCTAGCTATCAGTATCTGGTTTAACTCAACAGATTGCCCACCATACCTGCTAAGGCCTATAGAACTGACAAAGACAGCAGTAAGCATTATTTAGCTTATTTAACTCAAGAATGTACTTTAAATCTATTGCGCTAACCAACAACCGAATTGGAATTTTTTACAGAAGCTAATAATAAGAATCAGAAAACATTTAATACGGTTTCCCACAAAAAAAAAAATGTTAGTAAAGGTGCAAGGCAATTTATCACATTTTCATTTCATTGATCCACTTATAACCAACAAATGCCTCAATAACCTCAATGCCTCAATTTGTTTATTTTATTTTTTTTTGGGTCATTTCAGAATTTAATTAATCTTTTTTCACTCATAGTTAGTGATTGGGTGATGCCATTAATCGTCAAACAACTGTGTTTACTCTTTTTAAATTATAATGACTACAGAAACTCCCCAAATGACCCTGATCAAAAGTTTACATGGTGATTTTGGCCTGATGACCGGCGGGTGGGCGATTCGATCCCCACTCGAAACATCCCAAAAAATCATAACATCCCGCTCTCCCCCACATACTGTCCTTGGGCAAGACACTTAAGCCACCTTGCCTCCAGTGGTCAGCTGTAACACTGTTCCAAATTTCAATCCAATTACTATAGTAGTAGAGACTTGTATTCTGTATTTACATTCTAAATTCAATACTTCATAATTAAAAATATACTTACAACATGCTGATATACCAATAATTGCTCAGTTCTATTTGCTTTAACGCTATATGGAAATCTGTCTAGTGTTGTTATTATGAACAATCTGTGCAACTGCAGTGGAAACTTACAACATCAAGCTAATAGCAACATGCCTCTGAATAAATCGTGACGTCCCATACATGATGCCAGTTGGAACCGGCTGCCCATCTGTGGCGGTGGGTGTTGGGGAGGATGGCTGGAAGGAATTTGTCATGTCGGCTTTCCGAGTAAGTTCCACCAGGGCGTTTCTCATTTCCTGTGGTTGAACCTGGTTGATGTTTATTGTTACAGTGGAGATGAGCAGCCAGCTCCCACACAGCCATAAACCGTCTCACTGGTTAGGTTACTGTATTATAGGCACAGATCGTATTCCTGGTGCATTACGACCTGCTGTCTACTCAGGTGTCATGTTCATTGTTGTCTTTGGCAGACATGAGTAGATAAAGACCTTTGTGCATTGTTTAGCTGATGGCCTCTGAAGAAGCTCCCTTCTGTATGGTTGTGTACTTTTGTGTTCCTTTTATATCTACATTTGAGTGAAAGGAAATTCAGGCAGATGCATACCTTCAACCAGTTAGACAAGAGGAAACTGGATCATCCTGTGTAATGTAAGCCCATGCTAGCAGAAATGGGAAACATTTTGTCTGCTTTACAATCTAAACTACACCATTGACTTTCACACTGTGGTCATGTTTTATGGCCAAGCATTCATTTGTCCTATTATTGTGAGAGTAACATATCAAGAGGAAATACTGGATTTCAAAACAACAAAACAATATAAAAATGAATGTGGTGTTTTGCAAATGGTTCATAATACAATGCAGGCCTGAAAACTTCTGGTTGAGTCAATGAGGTCACAGTCAGGTAAAATCTAAATAGTCAAATAGTTGCATATTTTAGCCTGGTCAGCTGACAGCTAACATAACACAGCTAAGTTTTGAGCAGGTTTGTCTGTGGAGCATCTCAGCCATCAGGTCATCTTGAAGAAAAGGTTAAGGCAAAAGCATCTGGATCTTTTTGGCCAGATTGTGAAGGAAACCATTTTTCTTAAAATGGAAAAGCCCTCTCTGAACAGAGGAGGTGGCCTCAGATTCATGTTACCTTGTATTCACAACAGAGTTTTGAAACATAAATCAAAAGAGTTTCACTCTAAAACAACAACACCTGAATGGAACAGTGACACTAACGACTCTCCTGAGCCTTTAACAACTCTCACATCAGGAGTCACACTGTCCTTTCATAGTTAACAATTATAAGACAAGAACAGCCTGGTTCCATTAGGTTTGGTTTAAGGTCAAACCCCTCCCTCTAGAAACATAATCTCAGCTCTCTTAACAGTTGATCTCAGAATTGATGAATTCTGAGATCAACTCTTAGAAAAACACTTGGATAAACTCTAGATAAATTCTTGGAATTATTGAGAAAATGTCTTCACCTTGAAAACTGAGTCCAGATGCTTTTGCTTTAACCATTTCTTTGAGCAGGTTTAAATGGACTCTACCATTTCTACCAAAACAGAGGTGTCTCTAATAAACAGGCGGTTGATTAATCAAATGTAATTGTAAATTGTAATCAAACAGGAGACTTGGTTGTCTTTTGAATGCACTGAACACTTAGCCTGGTTCTACCAGACTCTCGTACATTTCATTTGTACAGAGAGTCTGGCCTCGCTCCATTGACAAGCGTTTACTTCCTTGTATGCGGGAACTCTGTTGAAGTTTAAAACTATTGGATCTGCCCAGAGTCACAGGATCTGCCATAGCCAATCGCTAACGTGTGGTCGTGACGTCTGGCATGCGCCGAAACCGACCGGAAACAACAAGTCACTCCCTCTGTTCGCTGATTGGTCCTACAAAAAATTGATTTCTGGAAACCTAAGAATATACAGCGATTCCAGACTAAGTACTAAAGCGAAATGAAATTGAGCGGAAGTACGTAGGAGGGCGGAGCCAGGCTACTGAACACTATCTTTACTAAGCAAACCGTGTTCTGAATGCTTGCTTATGTGATTTGAAATTTTTTTAACAATTCATCATTTTAGAGATTTGGTTCAATAATGTGATGTTTAAGACTTGCACTACAATCTAGAAACACAAGCTGTGTCACCAGTGTCTGCTGCTCCCATGGTTGTTATTAAATGAATGCTTGGTGAAGAGATATTTAAAAAATTAACATTTACAAAAACGGATCAGTGGTATGCTATAAGCAGGAAGAGACAAACCGCCAAGTAAAGATTGTAAAGTTTGCTGTAACAGACAGCTTTTGTGACATTTTGTGACATTTTTTTTTTAAGTTAGTAATGGGTGCCAATTTTAGACAGCTAATGTTTTTTTTGATGACCACTACAAGCATTACATGGTTTAAATTGACCAAAAACTTCAGACTAGTTTGTGAAAACTAAACAAATCATTTTTTTATTTTTGCCATATTTTTGTAGACTTAGAGGGGAATAACATTGGGCAAATTACCCAAGCTGGAATTGATCCCAGGTCTCCAGAGTGTGTGGTATGCACTCTGCAAGGTGCCCCGAGAGTTTTCTTTTTTAAATGAAAGCATTTACTTTCAGTTTGGCAGATAGATAAAGATAAACATTTAATGTTAGGAACCTTGATGTTGTCATAAAAAGGTCACTGTGACTGTAATGGTCTTATCTTTCAATGACATATTTGTAAAAATAAATTGCTCATATTTCTCAGTGAGAGGCATGTCTGTGAGAATCTGCACTCTTTTTATTCTTTTTTAAATTGGTCTGAATAGACTAGTAGCCTTCACATTTGGTGCATTGCCAAAAGCTTATAATACTAGGAGGTGATTCTATTTCACCTCCTTTTTAAAACAAGGTCACGCAAAATGCCTGGAATTTTTCTGGATTGTACTCAACCAGTTATTATTGTAAGGACATACTGTACCACAGATTACCACTCTAATACCGGATACAGTATAATGTGTTCACAATCCATTAGCTAACCTGATAATAATCCTGATTTGGAGTGAAGTTTAAGCCTGTTAAGCACAAGTATTACTAACATTTTTGGTCTGCTGGTGTAGAGAAGTCATACAAAGGCTCATTGGGGATTTGCTCCCTTCACCTTCACGTCCTTTAAGTGATTCAAGGCATACTAAACTTCACCGCTTCATCTGACACCATCAAGGATAAGGAGCCTGGATCAATAGCTCCTCTCACAGCCACTAAGAGACAGATATTTAAAGCAGGCTTCTTCGAGGGTCGAGAGCGTAGTGCATGGACTGTGTTGTATTTGCAGAAGCCATATCCTTATTTGGTTGAAATCATACTTTTTCTCCTCATTGCCAAGATTGTTCCGCTGCTATTAATATTGTAGGTTTAACTCTCAAAGCTTGTTGGTGTTGACAGGACACAACTCCCACAGCAACAACAAACTCCTTAAAAAAAAAAATAAAAAAAAATAAAAAAATGTCTACTTTCCAGTGTATTCACGTTGATATTTTTGTTATTAGGAGAATGGAGATGGAGATTTGAGCAAACATTCCAGTTCACCCACATCAATTACACATCCAGGACATTCAGGTGTTTTCCAACATAACAACAAAATCTTTTTTTTTCTAAATAGCAGAGCATTTTTTCCATGCATTGCTCATAGGAATGGTGGCACTGTGGGAAAAAAAACTCCCAGGCTTCTGCCAGCTAAGCAGTCTGAAATGCGGAAATGCATGGTTTTGTGAGAATCAGCTTTGATAGGATTTTTAATCAGGAAGACTGTCAGTGATACTTAAAGAGAGTTGTCTATATAACTTTTTATTTTTTCCTCTAGGAGCTCTCCAGAAAGGATATCAGGAATTCAGCCATGTTCAAGGCTGTGCTGAAGAAGAACAGAGATGGAGGGAAGGGAAGCAAGAAGGATTCAGGTATGTGGCAGATTAGGAGTTAAAAATGTGAGACAATGATCAGACAGTCTTTTCCTCAAACACATCTGCTTATGTCATTGGGTTCATTATAAATTTTCCAATTGTTTCCTGATGGTGATGCTTTACTGTAGGAATCATGCTTTCCATTTTGATGATAGATATTAAGGAATGAGGCAGTAAACAGAACTTGAGATGAATGCACAGAGAAGGCAAATTTTAAATGCCTGACAAACATGCAGTGACCTCAGCTATCACTTTCCGCATGTGCCTAAATACAACTTACTAGTGATGAATTTGACACATTCCCTTTGAGCAGCCTTGTGTAGTTTAAAGTGTGCACCAGTTGTAAAGAAAACATTTGTTTGTAGGTAAAACAATTTTAGATTCGAATTCGAACAAAATTTTATGCAGGGTCACAGTCCTTGCAGAGCATGATCCGTTAATGTTTCTTGAAAGTTACAAGACCAGGCACGTCCCCAAGACTTTGGGGAAAAAGAGAGTGAGCTAGCTAGTAAGGATGTGTAAAAGTGAAGTCTGTCTCCCACTGACTCCCAATAAAATCTTGTTTTTTTTTTGTTTTTTTTATATATAAAATTGTTTAACATCTTTGTCTTTATTTAATAGAAGCTAGTTAGACAGTTGGAATGAAATTAGGTAAATGACCCGACTGAGAATTGAACCCAGGTCTTCTGCATGTTTGGTATCTAAACTGCAAAGTGAGCTACTGGAAAACCTCCATTTAAATATTTGAATAGCTAACTTTTATAATTATGGATTATTTGAACAGTCTTATTTTTCCAAAGCTGTATCTGTAGATTGCTTAAAGTATACAAATCAACTGGAGACTAAGAGACGCTTTTATGCGTCTTTGGGAAGTAAGCATATTGGTGGGAATTCTTATAAATAAACAGAAATGCAGAGTATGAAACACATATTAGTATATTTACCATTTATGCTGTCTCAATTGTTTTCTTTATTATACGATGCACTCAAAAGCCTAACTGGCAGCTTGTTTTCCCGCCAAAACATGGTGATGTTCAAAAGCTAAAGCTTAATTGTGATTTTATCAAAAATGGACCCCTACCATAAATGTGCCACTCAAATTTTTTATAAATTTTATTTTTTATTTTTATTTTATGTTAGCAATAGCAGCCACTAACTTTGTGACCCTACTTTCCAAACTCCTTATCTCATCTCACATGTCCAGATAAAATGAAAAAATATAAACCATACTGTAAACTTTGCTGTATTGATTACAGTGGAAAATGGCATCTGCATGCTCTTTATCTGTGTTATAGCCCAACAGCATCCACTTGTATCTATCCCTAAATCATAAAACATCTATAACTGACAGAAGAACAATGTTGTACAGTATTGACTTTGGCAAAAAAGTTGCTACAGTGTTGCTGCAGATGTTTTCTTTTCCTTTTGAACTCTGCTGTATTTTCCACCGTGACTAAGCATGAATCACTGTCGGCCTCATATTGTGGACTAGTCTCGTGTTCACACAGAGACCCCCTCCAAAGAGCTGTCTTGACACTGAAGATTGACCATTTTATGCTTATGCTGCAGCTTCCAGCCCGGGCTTGCTTTTCTACCACACGACTGCTTCTAGCTCGCAGTCCGCTTTAATCAGTCACCGTAGGATCTTCAAAGCTCACCTCTGTGTTTGTCAAGCCTAACATGACGTCTTTCAATCAACATGCAACATTAACAAGAATCTGCTTGCTTGACAAGTCTTTAATTTACCGACAAGTAAATGGTGTAGGTCCTGCAATTTTTCCCCCGTCTAGCTTGTATGAATGAGTTTGATCCCTGCTATTCAGACTAAAAAACCTGGGTGGAACCAGTTAGCTGGGGCCAGCTTCAAATGAATATAAACCTGTAACGCATAACCTCTCATTGATCCATTGAAAAAACACAATAAAATACAGTAAATATTTTCGACATTTAACATTTTCACTTTTCTGAAGGTCCATTATTAGATTATTGTTTTGTTTTATGAGATTTTAAGACAAATAAGCATTTTACTAACTAACACAATTCAAAAGTGAAGGGGGACATGACTTTGTTGTTGCTAGCCTGTTTCTTGCATAATAGTAAGCTTTGATGACAAACTTTAGAAACTTTGTTAAGCATAATGTATTGAAAAAGACATGTTGTATGCACATAGTTTAATTTTAGACCAAATAGAATGTGCTTTAATAGCTTCTAAATTTCTGTTGCACTTTTTGACCGTTAGCATTAGTAGCTAACCACAGCTAACTTTATGCTATTTAAACTCTGAGAACTTCTCGCGTTATAAACTCGACAACGTTGGAGGCAATTGGCTTCAAAAAGTTCCATTGGATGTCATTGCTCTTCTCTACTGTCAGTGAGTCAGACGCACACAAACTGTCACACACTCAACAGCCCAGGAGGTCCTGCCTGGGACTTTTTACGGCGGGATACAGCCTCTTTATCTGCATCCGTCTGACACAGTTGGAGCCCATCCATCAAACCCAAACAGCTCTGCCTTCTTTTCTCATGGTAGGACAATAAAAGCTATAGCAACTCCTCTCTGTTGTTTGTGTAGATGAAAGGTCAAATAGACAACAGTTGCTCGTGGCTTGCAAATTGTCATGACTTTAATGCCATTTAGTTTTTTTTTTTTTTCTATTGTTAGGAAATAGGTGTTTATCATGGAATGTCACTGTATTAATTGATTGCAACAGTCTGCTTGCGCTGCACAAGGCAACAGTTCCTTAAAACCCCTTAGTGAGATATAATAGAATAGAAGTGAGTGGGAGGATTGGCCTTGATAATGGTATAATTGATAGATAGCTCTGCATATGCTGCTCATGACATGGTGGCTATGGACTAAACGCAACTTAAAAGCAGCGTAGGAAAGTTGGCCCCCATGCCAGATACCACTACAGTCATTAGCTCTCCTCTGGGATCTCCATATTGCCAAGACCACAAAAACACACAGTTTGCTAATTTAAGTCTTGTGCTCCTCCTAGATTCCTCCCACTCCTCCTCGCTATAGACTGGATCTGTAAGAAATCTGGTTGGAATCAGCCTTTTTAATCCTTTTTAAGTCCTCTTTTTACAGGCTGCCATGCCGGAAGTGGGAGGCTAGTTTGCTGAGGACTGTTGGCTTTGATGTGAATGTTTTTTTTTTCTGAGAGTGGTTGCATTGGAAGTAGGCCTTGGTGAAGTTAATAGATCTGGGACCCCAAGGCACAAGAAGATGATTATATTGTGATTTAGTAGGGCATAGGGGCCCCTCAACTTTTACTGCCAGGTCTATTACCTCCTTTAATTTCACAGCAGTTTGTCTTTGCTCTAAGGACTGTTTTGGACAGTCTCCATCAGTCTCATACTTCTCTTTTTTGGGTGATTTCAGCAGTAAATCCGTTTATGCACACATTACCATTCAATGCAAATAATATCTCTACTCTACTTTTGACTTTTTATCTTGACTGGAGAGCTTTGTTTGCTGTACAGAGCTGCACACAGTGCAGCATTGTGTTGTGACCTAAAGACACTCTTATGCTTAATTGCTGAGTTGTGTGTAAAGCCTCTGAAGCCTCCCCAATTTCTGAACTTCCCTCTGTATGAGCTCTGCAGCTCGGTGCAGCTGCCAGACAGTTGTCTGTCTGTTGTGGGTGACGCAGTGTTAATCACACTAGCAACCACTGCTGCAGACTCTTTGAGGCTCATAACAGTTTCAGCTGTTTATTACAACAACCCCCAACACGCACAAGCCATGTTCTTACAATAGGCACTAGCACCAGTTGGCACGGCTTTTCTGAGTTTGTTTGGCATAGTGCTGACCCTTGTGCACCTGGTTGAACAAGAGACAGGAGCTCTGTTGTTGACCTGTGAGCACATGCCAGGGTTTCTCGCTCTGTTGTTCCCTGTAGCTATTGGATAATATTCTTGAAGAAAGTGATGAATGCAGTAGGGCACACTGAGCTGTAACTCTTGATTTTCTGATAATTTCTTTGTGATAATTGAAAATTTTCAGTTGGGTAGATTATTGATACAAACAGTTTTGGGAGATTGACAAACAGAGTTGCCCAATAACAGCACTAGTGACTGTGCTGTGTGTGATCCACTGTGTAAATGCATCTCCATTTGTCACTGGGAACATGTATGTTGCTGTGTTGCTTTTTTTTCAAGGAGATAACTGTTTTGGAATAAAAACAAATAAGGTTAATTATATTAATGTGGCACTGTGTAAACATGTAAATG
The DNA here is from genome assembly GCA_024349245.1 of Neodontobutis hainanensis. Classification (NCBI taxonomy): domain Eukaryota; kingdom Metazoa; phylum Chordata; class Actinopteri; order Gobiiformes; family Odontobutidae; genus Neodontobutis; species Neodontobutis hainanensis. The sequence continues at coordinate 5,075,949 of JALDNG010000048.1, forward strand.
ATGTATTGTGTTTTAAAGTGACAATGACTGATCACAGAATCCCATTTAGCCTTTAGCAGCCGAAGTGAAAGATGAAGAGTATGTTAATGATGTTGGCGAATCACTCACGCTCCAATAGTCTGTGTGTTGGTGCACAAGATAGAAGAGACCATTAAGGTCTACACTCTGTTGCCTCAGCTGTGATGGTTACTGGTACATGCTGACTCTGCAGTTTCATCCATGTTTTGACCTGGAACAGTGGTTTGTTGCAGAAGGTCAACAGTAAATATTTAAGTATTTCCTATTGAGAGCTTTTTTCAAAATGATTTTTTCAAAATGATTTAAAATGTGGAAAAGTAGAAAGTTACTTTTTTTTATAAATGACACAATACAGATAATATATATTAATTAATGTCTTGTGTTAATCACTTTTGTTTCTTTTCGTCCAACCTGATCTTTTCTTTTTCTGTGTACATCCTGCTGCTTGTTGCTACAGCTATACATCTGCTACATTTGAGAGATTTCTCTGTGCAGCATGTCCTTTCTCTTTTAGCTTCCCTCAGGGGTTTAACAAAAGGAATTTTTACTGCTATGGGAACACTTCCCTCAATAAACAATAACCACAGGTGGCTAAAGATTGTTTGTCCACACAAAAAAACAAACTCTATTCTCATTTGTTTTTTTTTAAATAAATTGAGTTGATGTCTGTTTTTTATTTTCATTTTTTTAGGCAGTTCCGATTAACCTGGAAAAATAAACCGAAACTTTGCTGAATTTCCTTTTTCAGTGAAAGACATGTGTTTGCTTGAATGAACTGGAGCATGCCTATTTGATTACAGTACCGTTTTCATTAAGGTAAGACCAAAGCTATGTGTCCACAGGGCATGGTTTAGCACAGATAACTCCTGAAGAGGCTTGTGGCTCCACTCTGATGTGTGCTGGAGAGTGGCATCGGCTACATGAACAGTGATGTCATACAAGTATTAGAGAACTGCTTCTATAAGAGAGAGCAAGTTTTGTAAATACATTTTGAAACTAAGCTGGAATTCAAACTCAGGTCCCTCTGGTAATGTAGGAGTCTCTTTGAGATGAGACACGGAGGTGGCTCCAGTTTATAACAAACTTGTACCCTACTATTATTGAGAATCAATTAAGTATATTCTTAAGTAAATTCTTATGGTGTGGTGTACAATATAAGCTGTATACTTTAAATTCAAAGAGCTGCATTATTTTCTTATGTTGTGATGACTAACTTTTTCATGTTTTATTTTTGTTAAATGCAATAAAGATTAGAAAGACCAGTGAGATGCTGACTCTTAACCTTTTGTACCGTTAGCCATTTAGCATTCTTTTTTCTTAATGACAATGACAATGACAAAAACAAAACTCGTTTTTTTTTTTTTTTTTTTTTTATATATAAAAAAAAAACGATTTCAATTAAACTCCCCATCCCATCCATTTACAGTTCCTTTTCTTTGTTGTCAAATCTCCACTTTGGCACCGTGCGTTTTAGAACCACAGCTAATGGGTTACCACAGTTCTATCATATAGTATGCATATTTGGGACATACCCCTTCTTCCCTCTTGAGAAATGCCTGTACTGTACTGTATTGCTTTAGTAGAACCAAGTTTTAAACTGTGTACAAAATTTTCTTTTCCTCCCCAGTTTTAAGGAGGTTTCAGTAGTTCTTACGCCAGAACACAGTGTGCCCAAACAGTGTGGTTGGGGCAGAGAGTGTATCCCAGTACTTCTTAGACCAGCTGGGTGGCAGCTTCCTCTTTATCTGCCGCAGCCATTTTAAGCCACGCTCCCTCTTGTGGCTTCAATAATCCCTCATCGTTATGGAGTTTACAGGCCTTTAGCCTTTCTTTTGGGACAAGCAATAAATCTGACACATTTTTAAGTAAAATAAATTGACAAAGTTGAGTTGCTATTAGAATAGCATTGCCTCATCTCTAAATCACAAGATGCCGTATAGGGAATAGGCTTTCTCTGCCATGCCCACGCAGACAGACAAATAAGATGCATGAAGTCACCCACAAGAAGTCTAGACCATGATAACAGGCAACATACAACATGTGAACATAACAGGACGGGCAGAGACGTCCCATGTTGGTCATCCATACACACGTACACAAGCAGCAGCACAGATGGAGAAAGCAAGAAACCTCAAGATACGTTTGAACATCCTTTTGAATAACCATAATAACTAGTGCAGAGACCAGAACCACTGACTCCTTTAGCATCGGCCTATGGTTTTCCTTTCCGAAAACACTTAGCTCTGGAAAAAGCTGTGCAGCCGTGAGCCTCAGATTAGCCTTTATTCTACCGCTTGAAACATTAAGTAATAAAGTTGGGCCTCTTATATCTAGCAGCAAAAACCTGATTAGAGAGAACGCTGTATTTAGGCGGTGGCATTTGTTTTATTTTTATTTAATTTAATTTTTTGCAAAGTCAGTGTTTGTCTGGATTTTCATGTCCAGACACTTGTATTAGGATTTAAAACGGCGCAGGAGAAGAATGTACCTGGTGTATAAAGGGGACCATTGAGTGGAGAGACCTGCGCAGCTATCAAAGCACAGCGTACCCAGCAGGCAGCGATTAGCAGGGCGTAGCTCAAACCACATCTTTGGCTTCCACACATATTAACGTACAAACATACACACACACAAACCTCAGGTGTATCCACATTAGGCACTCCCAGTCTTTCCTGAAAAGCTAAATAAGGGCTCCTGCGGGAAAGCAATGGGCCTAGGCAGTCCTTCTGCAATTTTTCTGTTGGCATTGAGTTTAACAGCAAATACCAGGCACTGCCATGTTCAAACTTTGAAACACTGAGAAATGTTACCTTTGCATGTAATAAGCTGGTTGTGATTTTACACAAAAAAGTGAGCTCATTGTTGAGCTTTGGTGTGTCTTTTTCTTCAGCTTTAACTAGTACTTAATGTGGTCCCTTCAACAGCTCCTCAAACCTCACTTGTGAATGACTCACTACCATTCAGAAGCTGACAAAGCTTTCTTGTAACTCAAAGCAACAATCAGCAACTTTTTCCATTTAGTATAAAAACCCTAAAATTATTTTTAAATGAACTGAAGGTGATTATTACAATGTGATTACTTTGATTAAAATTTTAATTGTATTTTAGAGAGTAATAAATTTTTCATTTTATTATAAAATAAAGAAAGCATTTAAAAAAAACTTTTTAACTAAGGAGATAATTTGTTATTAATCACGCACTTATGATTATGATTTATTTAATTGGTTTATCCCAAAAGTAAACAAAATGCATCTAATTTGCAAACCATGGCATTACAGTATATATTGGCGGTTATGTTATTTACAGTACATGCAGACTAATGAACATATTCTAAATTAAATTATTAATAATGGTATCTTGTAAAGCAAAATTAGTAATCTACAGTACAACTTCAACTTCTAATACACCATAACTAGTAAAATGTATGAAAATAGATATGAGAAATATACACATGTACTGTAGGTGTTTGTTTGCAGTAGCTTTATCCGTTCTTATCCAAATGCATAGTATGTAGTTTTTGTGTGGGACCTCTCATAAGGCACAGCACACAGCCATCACTTTCATTACTATCGTTGCTTTGATTAGTGCATTTGTGCTGACTATGTTTACCCCCTGCCTCTCCCTCCTCTACTGGGTAAAGTGTCTGGATGAACAACACGTATTTGTCCCATACGGCTGTCACTGGAAGCTGCATTATTTACAACCTCCCTGTTACTAGCGCGGTTACGGCGAGTACACCCGCCCCGGCTTTGATCACCTGTGCTAAAGGTAAAGCAGCAGGTGCTACACGCACACGGCTTCCCTTCCCAACCTCCCGTCACTAATGCGGGCATAGCGACTAGTTTCCTCCTCGTTTCTTTTACTGATGTTGGGCAAACTGTGGGAAAAACAGCGTGTGCTTTATGTACACAGAGAGGCACAAGCAGCGCCGCCGCTGTCCAAGTTACACACGCACTCTTACTTTCGCTCATTTTCACTTTCACTCTGCTGAAAAGACTCTAAAGGTAGATGTTCTCCATCAGATGCAGAGTCAGCCATTACTAATGCCAAAGCTTCATCACAGGTGTATTTTTTTATTTGTCATTTTCGCGTTTACCAGCTAGCATGTAGAGAATGAGGCTTCTGAGGCACGAATTTGAAGTCGTATTCTATGAATTTTTTTAATAACAACACGTGGTAATAGTGGACTAGAAACAAACTACAAGTGTCTGACATCTTGTGGAAGGGAGTGGAAATAAAATTTAGCACATAAACCGGAAGTAGTGGCTGTTTTTTCCAGTTAAGTTGCTAGTCGCAATTTTGTAACTTTGGTGCATTAGAGGGTTAAAATATGGGATGCATCGACACATTTTATGCACTTCAATGCGTCGTTGCAGCACTGATCTGATAACTCCAGTAATTGCATAATGATCAGATTTTTTTTGTGTGTGTGCATGTAAACGGGCTCACTGTAACTCTACACAACTTTACAGCAATCGTTCTAAGACCAAACAATCCCTCCTCAGCTGCAGACACTGTTCTTTAGTTGTTAGAGGGTGCCCCCTTCAAAAATAACTTTCTGAAACATTACCTTATTGATATTACCTATACCTTATATTTTTTCATTCTTGTAGTTGATAAGCAGGCTCTGCAAAAAAAGTTAAGAAAACTATTTTCTAAAATCTGTCAACTCTAATTTAAAATAATCATTGTTTGACTTGCCTTACTAGCCATTCATGCATAGGTAACCAAAAGATGTTTGTATTTCTATGGAAAGAACCATGTTAACCTCTGTTACGCAAAACGTGCCCTGAACATCACCATTGCCTGTGTCCTTGGATATGAGGCCAAAACAAAAAACAGGAAGCTGAGCAAATACACACAGGGCTTATAGCAGCAGCGGGTGGTGTCATATGCACACACACTTCACAGTCCCTCCGCTTAAACAAACCACCCCCTACACTCCCTTTACACATCATCCATCCAGCAGAAAACGGGATTCCTCCGCTTCTTTAAACAGATGTAAAAGGGGATCATCAGTTAACATGGCTCTTCTTGGCGGGTGTTTAAAGGGGCGATAGAGGGCTGTCATGCTAGCAGAATGCAGCAGGCCGCAGATTTTCTAATTACAGTGTGACCTGCCTGGACAGACACATTCCTCCTGTCTGTATTTTTGTTTTTGTTTTGAAGCCTCTTTTGTGAGTAACGTCATCCAGCCAAGTTTGCCATTCTTGTTCGGTAAACGAGGCCGACCTCCAGTGGAATGAACAAAATAAATAAAATGCTGCCTTGTTCTTAGTTTACTTTGATCTTTCAAAAGTTTGATTGTCATTGTTCAGTTTTTTCTGTCTATGGAGACCTTGTTCAGTGTTGGGCTTCTGGGACCATTCCTTAGCCTTTTTTTTACTTTGCTCTGTCCCTGTTTTGTTCTGCTTTTCTGCACACATGGTCTTCTTTTTTTGTTATTGTGCCCGCAGATGAGTGTCTTCTATCCTGAGCTGAGAAGTTTGAGACAAGCTGAACTAATGACCTCGGTTCTTTTGTTCCCTGGCCTCAAAGGAACAAGGGCGAGTCCTTTTTGGAAAAGAGGAGCAATTTGTGTAAAGTTCTCCTCGTCATATTTACATCCTGTTCATTTAGAAAGATGGCTTTTCACAATCTTTATTCTTTATCCCGTTTGCTGAAACATGATAAGAGACGAGGCTTAATCCACACAGAAACCTAGGTGTGGAGCAAAAGTAGAACTACAAACCTCTCAAAGTCTAGTCTTCTCAAAACTCATTTCATCCCCTAAAATGTTTTAAAAAGCTTCTTGATTTTTGCTCCTAATGATTCCAAATTTAAATGCATGTGCAAAAATGGAAGCTGTAGATTTTGCCCCAGGCCATGTTTGCTTTTGGGATTAGGCTGCTTGGTGCTGATTGGACAGATTGCCTTTGTGCTACTTCCTGGAGCATTTTAACATTACTGAACAGGCTGTCATCCAGGCAGGCTGCATGTTCTCATGACCTCACCTGGCCCCCAGAAGAAGCTCTGCCTAATGATCTGTGTTAATGGCAATCCAGATCTGTTGTCGGCCTAGGTCTCCATGGCAACCTGGAACTAAATGGTCCAAGTATATGGGGGCGCATGGACTTAAAATCAACCTTGTTTTGTAGTTGTGGAAGTTAGAGAAGTCCAAAGATTGACCCAGAAATCACTCAGACAATTTTAATGGGCATTTACAGCTTTTATTTTATGGGAACAGTTTTTACTTATTGGCCCCAGAGCTGCTTAAGCGCAGCTAACATGATTGATCATAGTACGGCCATGTGTGCTCAGTCATTCATTACTCAGACTGTACCATCTGTCTGTACGACTTCTAGAGGGCATTGATGTAATTAACCTCATGTAATGCCCACGTGGAACATTATGGCCCCCTTTAGACCTAGCATTATAATCTAGACAGAGTGAGTCTTGGTTGGAATCTGCTAACTGTGTCCCGAGTGTGTCCCGAGAGACTGGATCTGAGGTCACATGTACCGGATGCATTGGGTTCTCTCTGGAGTTGGGATTGGGTCCAAAGTCATTTCTTGCATTGATAGAATTTAGTAATCTTGTGTTTTATTTTTTTTTATTTTTTATTTTTATTTTTTTATTTGCCACACAAGCTTATTAGTGCCACGGTCTTACATACAGTGACATTTATGTTTTGCCTATGCAGTAAAAATTTGAGAACCAATCTCACTCTGAAGGTCACATGCAAACACAAGTTGTCAATACAATGCATCAGGCTGGTCAAATGCAGGGTCCAAGTGTGGCAATTTTTCTACATCAAGACTGTTTGATTGCCCTTTATAATCAAAACCACTTAAACTTAAATCCAAATCACTTGTTCAAAATTTTATTGCATTAGCTAATGGCAGGTAAGAAGAGACAAAACCTGAATTTGTCCATAGGAGACCTGAGATTATGATTACTGTTAAAGAAAGTGATGATTGGTACTGAGGAGACAGTTTTCCTTTGATTTGCAAGAATGAACAGCATGGCCAACTTTGAAAAAGTCTTGTATTGAAGAGAGATGCTCATTGTGGGACCTCACACACAGAGTATCAATAACTCTGACAATGTCAATAGTGGACATGCCCTAATTTATTCTAAAGCTCGGGTCAAAAAGGGTCACTTGACATTTAAACATAGCAACAAGCTCTGGTAAGAATTTATGGGTTGTGTGTCATTGCTTCCAGTTTGAAATTACATTTATAATCATTTTAGGTCTTCTCAATACCGCCTTTCCTGCAATTTTTAAAAAACTTAGTCAGCACCAGTAGACCGCAACACAAAAGTGATTGATGGTGTGAACACACACATCGAAGCTTAAGCAGCATTTACTTTGCTTGCCTGTCAAGATTTTTGAAATAAAACATGGTAAAGAAGCTGCCTGGCGCTGATTTGTTTCCCATACCCAGTCAACCTGGCAATCCATAAAGAGCAATGGGAAACATCTCCGTGCCTGCCCAAAGCTACCCCTCCCTTCCTTCTCCTCCTCCTCCTCCTCCACACTACTGCCATTCCCCAAGATACACATTTCCCTCTCTGTCAGTCTGTTCTTCTCCTGGGGCCTATGGGGAAGGCATTCCACAGCTCAGGCCACTGCACAGGGCATTGCAGGCAAAGAGACAGACAGAGGAGGCTCAGTATTTGGGCCCTAAACCGTTCAGTGGACCTTCTTTGCCTCAAGCATCTTTACTTTGCATTTAAACAGCTAATTTGTTCCTATTATTGAGCTCATATGAATTTCACATGAGTTGTTCCTTTTTCCTCAGGGACCACCAACACAGATAAGTAGTTCTTTGAAGCAAGTAAGAACATGGACAGGAATTATCCTGTCCATGTCTGCACATTTATGTCATGCTTACTGTAGTTAGTTTGACATTAATATATTCTCTGAAATTTAATAAAATGCTACCCCATTTTGAGAATGAAAATCTTTACAATGTGCCTTAGTCATCATTGTGTTGTATTACAGATATCCAAAGAAGATTCAAAAAGGGTTGTCCAGACTGGCCTGTTGTAATCACTTTGTGTCAGTAGGGGGAGTAATGAGCTACTGCAAGATATCAGCTCCAAACTAGGGGGCCGTTTACACTATGTCCCCTTATAGGAAAAACTCAAAATGGTTCGCACACGTTGAAAACACTGAAGTATGTTTGCTAGGCCAGTAGGGACACTGCGAACCACTTCTCAAAGCATCTCTTCCCGGTCCTGCCCACTCCCGGAGACTCTCTTCCCGTTCCCACCCTAAGCCAACCTTGACTTTCCCACTTGTTGGGTCTTGAGTAAAAATATTTTTCAGAATAAACAAGATCTACTACTGACTAGTACTGTCTAGAGCTAACATTTTTAGGCTAAAGCAAAACGATTGGGGTTTTTCCGATGCACTAAAATGTACAGAAACGTGTACAAGTAGCCTTTTCTTTTGTTGAAGAGAGAAAAAAGCACCAGGTAATGTTGATGTGACCAACAAAGCGATCTCAAATTAATTTGTTTTCTAAGGTCTGGTTTACTTCTTTATCAATGGCTTTTATTACAGTTTATTGAGAGTGTGCTCCAAAGACGAGCAAAAGAAGATAATGTAGTTAATTGGGATAGCCTATAAGTTTTGGTGTTAATTTTGGTGTTAATTATTGAGCTACAGCCTTAATTGTAGTTTTTACAGCTTTTACGATTTGAACAGTGTAGTCCTGTAGGACAGATACTAATGGTCATTACCATTCTCCTCCATTCTCTGCTGCTCTTTGCTGTTTTGCTCCAACTAACTTGGAGACAAGGGGAGTTTGGAACCAGGTGCAGCCTGCTCCCACCACGCTCCAAGCCCACGTGAATCCCACCCGATTTAGCGAGATGTGCATTGGGTTCTACGTTATTTATCGCCTGCTGCAGGTCTCTAACCTAGAGTGTACAAAGAAGTAGTCAGCTCAGCTGTGCGTCACCTAATTCACAACTTTTTAATCCTAGTGTTTTTTTTGGAGCTGTGCTGATACACTCTGAAGTAGGGCTGTGTATTGGAAAGCACCTGGCGATACAATATGCATCACAATACACACCCCATGAACACAATATATTCCAATACTGTATTGTAAGCAATATATTGCGTTTTTTTTATATTAGAAACTAGTCAAACCTAAATGTGTGCTCTGTACATGTGCACATTCACAAGAGAAATGATCAAAATAGTGTGTACTGAAAATGTATCTTTTTAAATTCTCTGAAGCATCAGTATGGCTTTTTACAGTACATGCTGTTATCTCATTGCATTCACTGACGATGCCATCTTCTTGGTTTTCCTGGAACAAAGCGGGTGTCGCAGCAATAAACAAAGACAGCTCTTGGATTCAGTAGTTTACTAACCATACCACAATGGTTGGTACCCAGACTGGAGATTGTACTGGGAACTATGAGCCAACAGTGGTACTTACTTGAATAGTTATGGATTTTGAAAGCTTACTTGTTGAATGTAAAATTTACTCTTCCTAGATGCTGCACTGTTATGATGTACTGATGTACTTAACAGTTTCTCCAGCAGCTGTGCTACGTCTGGTTAGCCTTGATGCTAGTTTTCTAAATTTTTAAAAGTAGTGTATGTATGTTAAACGATATTAGATTACATTGACAATGGACACATGTTAAGGTATATCCATCACTATTTAAAGCTTAAATTGCGATTCATGTTTTGAACAGCAGGGGCCGTTCTGTTAACTGCAAAATTGCTTTCAACAAGTTGTTGCAATCAGTTTTTTAGCATGGCGACAAGAGTGTGGATGTTGATTTTGATCTGTTAATCTGTTTTAGCAAAGAGGCTTAACTGTGAAAAGAGGCTGTGGTCGTGAGTCTGAACCATCTCTGAGCCATAAGTTATTATTTCATAACACAGTCAGACCTGTTTGAGGTCCATGTCAGAGAGATGTAATAATGTTCTGGTGGATCATGTGCTGCCTTCTGTGTCTCTGATGCAGCCACTGAGAGTAAAGACCAGGGGTCTCTAACATATGGTCTGCGAACCAAATCCGGTCCTTTTGTGAAGTACTTCTGGTCCTCACATTAATTATTACTGTTAATACATTCTTGCAATTATTAATAAATAAAAGGTGAAAATGCATAAAAGGTAACAGATAAACAAATGAGGGTTGTTTTGATAAAGTTCTATTTTTTGGAAGGAGACGCATGAGACCCGTGTTTATTATTAGATTTAAATTTGAGAGGTTTTAGGTCTTAGCTATAGTTAATAAGGACTAATTATTGAACACAATGTAATTAACCAGGTCTAAATCTATTAGAGATTAATTGGGGATCTTCAAAAAAAAGAAAAATATATATATAAATTTGTTATCCAAACTTTGTATACTGTGCTGGGTTTAAACTGATTAGTTTTTGGTGCACTTGTGCTTTTTTCTACCTTGTGTTGTTAAAACTGCTTCCATTGTTTTCCTCATTTGTTGCTTTGGATAAAAGCGTCAGCTAAATGACTAAATGTAATTGTACCTAGCCCTATGAACAAATTAAATTGTATCTAAACACATGTTTAATTACATTGTATTTATGTTTATTCATAAATTTACAAATGGACAAACATTAGCCAATATTTTTAATAATTAAGAGAACATTTGAAATTTACTTATGGACAGTTGGAACTAGCTTTCGGGACGGTTCTGGGCCAGTGAGGTAAAAAGTTAATCTGGAGCCCTAATTTGTAAAATAATAAAAGCGGACTTGTTGACTTCCAATTTGTCTCAAATTATTGTTTTATTTCTATTAGTCCTTAGTTTTGCTTAACTTTGTACTTTTGAACCAGACATCCGGCACCTTCCAACAACAGATTTTTAAACATCATAGACCCCATCATCATCAAACTTTGTGAAGACCCTCCCCCGCTGTGTATTTCTGTTCGTCTGGGTCCCTCTCCTCTCCATAGGCTGCTGTGTGTTCCCCATGATAGCTTTTGTGAGACTGTCACCCCAGTCTCGGAAGTACACACAGGGAATCCACATTGGCACTCAGTCTAGCGGGAGAATTCCCCCCTTTGCTGAATTGTCCTATGGTCATCTTGCTTTGTCTGTCCCCTGAAAGAATCTGCATTAATTATAGCCCAGTCTTCATTTTTTCCATGGCCCATGAAATGAACCAGTGAAAAGCTAATGAAGTGTTTTTGTGTCAGCCTACAGTTTAAGTAGAGAGATTGACTTCCAAAATTCAATACAATCATGATCTTTTCAAATGCTATTGAAAAGTGATGTATTTAATGTACAACTTGGTCAAGTGTAAAAAAAAAAAAAAAAAAAAAAAAACAGTTGCAACCTCATTTTGTCTAGACAGGATAATACAAAATGAGCTGAAGAGCGAGAAGTAATGAGTGGCCATTGTGGCAAGATTCAATGAACACCGAGTGGTGCAATGACTAAAGCAAAGAGACGCATGTCAATCACGGTCAGATAGTTTTTTAAAGAGCTTAAACAGATTAACCCATAAAATTGTTGTTGTTATCGTCACCATTGACTTGTGTGGGATTTTTGCAGTGACTATTAATGTTTCCTTTTGTTCTACAAAACTATTATTCATAAATATATTTCTTCCTGGTTTGACCAATGCTGACATCATTGTGACACAAGCATTGTAAGTTCAAATTTGAATGAAACTAGCTTGGCAGTTTTACACCCACTTTGTAATAGTCCACATACCTTTATCCAAAGAAGCAGCAACACCACAGAAAGAATTCCAATGCATTTAAACATCTTTAAAAACATAATTACAAAATATTTAACAATACCCACTTTCAAGGTGTCATGATTGTTTTTTTTGTGTGTGGTTTTGGAATACCTTTAAAGCAACCTTGTCCAACTTTAAAGCCCGAAAGTATATATGTATATAGAATCATGCCTGTTTCTCTGACACAGTACCCTCAGCTGAACCTGCAGGGCTCTGGAGTGCAACCAATTTGGTTACATGTGCAACCTAATTTCTTAATAGCGCGACTATAAACAATCTCCGGTCGCACCGCAATCTGTAACCACCTGTTCAAAGGAAAGAAAAAGAGTCTAAATCTGGTTATATGATAGCTCCTGATTTATGTTCCTTACCACTGTTCCTTAACCTTGTGAGCTACGTCATAAGGTCAACAGTAAGACATTAGGAGGTTCCTTATTGATAAAGGAAAAGATCTTCAGTGGTGTTTCCACAAACCGACTCCACTAACCTTTCAGCAGAAACACAGAAGGAAGTTACATTGCCAACAGCTTAATAAAAACTACACATCCCAAAACAAGCGCACCTTATCCTCCGCCAATCGAAAGTTTAGAGAAATATTGTGAGCAACTCCACAAAAGTAATGTTTGTCTGTATTGAATAAAGAGCTCTGTACAACACTAAAGATCATCATTAAATATTTTACACAATTTTTTTTCCCAAATTGCTGGCTTGGATAATTTCCTCTCTAAAACAAATGACTTGCAGACATAAAAATATATTCTGTACAGGGATCTGCACCTTCTACTGGCTATGCAGTGCTGCTTTAAATTATGTACCTTTTTAATGACGTAGCTTTCCTTAAATCCAAGCGAAACAATCATGCATAGCTTTCAGCATTTTGTTATTACACATTGTCTCCACTTTGTTTACAATGTTATCTTCTTTTTTTTGCTTGTATTATGGTAAAAAAGAAATAAAAACATTGATCACCTTTTCACAAGAGATTGATTAAATAAATCATATGTATGCTGTTGACAGTGTAGCATAAATTGTAGGTATTATGACTAAGATTGACCTGTACAAATAATTGAATTGTATCTTTCTAGTTTCTTTTCTAAATCAATGTCCTTAAATAATATTGAATGGTTTCATGGGTTGGGCCTGTCCTCTTGGGCTCTGGACCATCACTTTGATGAGGAGAAAAGATCATGCAAGGAACTATAATCATTTTTACATCATCTGGGGGCAGCAGTGTATAATTAGAAAGGGTTTATTTTCTTGACCACAGCAGGCACCCAAATTGTAGGCCTTGGCCCTGTCGGGATTTAGGAAAGGCACTGAAATAGCGCTGGCGAGTTGATGTCCTTGCGTCCTTTTGGGTTATATAGTATCTGTCAGATGGCAGCACAGTCACCGTGACACGCTGCAGCCAATCCACCAGCACTTGGACCAGTGACTTTTATGTGGCGCCTCTTGTTTTCAGAACCAACTACCCACAATTACTACTTGGTCATAATCTTTTTACCAGGCAAAATGGCTGCAACCTGTTTAAACCGCGACCCGCTGTGACTCCAGCAAGTGGAGCGCTGGCAGATTTATGGTAGGGCCACCAATATAAGTTTTTATACAGCCAATGCCAGTTTGAAAGGTTTTATGAATGGTATAAATTTGTATTTGTCTATTCTATGTATCTGTGCCAGATTGCCAGTGTTATATTTATGTTTAGCCACTGAAAAGCAATAATAAATTTGGCACTGGAAAATATGTCCTCAAATTAATATGGCAGTTTAGTACATTTTACCTTGATTATTGACTTTTAAATAATATTTTCCTTGCTATAGTTCATAACAATGTTTTTTTATTTAAGATGTTTGGTGGGTAATTTGTTGAAGATGTGCAGAGACGCTGTGAACACTCATTTGAGCTATTTGACTTTTGACTCTAAATCTATACAAAGGTGTCACTGCTCTCTGTAGGGTTTTAGGTCTGACATTCTTCTTTGTTTAGCAGTCCTTTAAAACACTGGAGTGCTTTGTATCCCTTGTGGGAACGGTAGAGGTGTGGGGAAAATGGTTCTCTGTTTCTGATTAGCAGCGCCCGAACCAGGACGCTAATGGTAATGGTCGCTTGTATTTGAGTCTTCCATGATTTCTGAAAACTCTCTTGGAAGACGGCGTTGTCTTCTAATGCACAATTCTGAAAACTTAACCAACACTAATTGTTACCGTGGTTCACCACTTCTGCAGTGAAAATGTATCTTGGTCTGCTGACATCTGATCTGTATTATTAGCAAAGTATTACATGTTTTCTTGAGGTTGATAATTCATATGTTTTAATTTGTGGCCTTGATGAGTGGGCAGCTTGGATACCGCAGAATCATTTACGTTTGTCCTTAGCTGACTTCATGTCTAGAGTGGTCTTTCCACGTAGAGCCGGTTCTTACTTTAATCTCTCAGTAGGACTTGGATCAAATAGGCAAAGTACACTGTTTGTAATATATATTGTTATATCAAATAGTAACAGTAAATACAGTGTGGATCAAAAGTTTGGGCACCCCAAGTAAAAATTTGTATTAATGTACATAAAGAAGCCAAGAAAAGATGGAAAAATCTCCAAAATGCATCAAATGACAGATTAGACATCCTTATAATAAGTCATTAAAAGTTAGATTTTATTTCCATCATTTTCAAAATAACAGAAAACAAAAAAATGGTATCTGCAAAAGTTTGGGCACCCTGCAGAGTTAATACCTTGTACTGCCCCCTTTGGCAAGTATCACAGCTTGTAAATGCTTTTTGTAGCTAGGGCTGTCTGTCATGCACTGCTCTTTTAAGGTCTATCCATAGATTTTCAGTTATGTTGAGGTCGGGAGATTGTGAAGGCCATGGAAAAACCTTTAGTTTATGCCTCTTGATGTAATCCACCGTGGATTTTGAGGTGTGTTAAGGATCATTATCCATTTGTAGAAGCCATCCTCTCTTTAACATCAGCTTTTTCACAGATGGCATCAAGTTAGCATCTGAAATTTGCTGAAATTTTACTTTTACTCGTGAAATGTTCCCTGTGCTACTGGCTGCAATACAACCCCAAAACATGATGGATCCACCCCCATGCTTAACAGTTGGACAGAGGTTCTTTTCATTCAATTCTGTGCCCTTTCTTCTCCAAACATACTTTTGCTCATTCCGGCCAAAAAGTTCTATTTTAACCGGTCCACAGAACTTGTTTCCAAAATGCATCAGGCATGTCTATATGTTCATTTGCAAACTTCAAACGCTGATTTTTGTGTTGAGGACGTAGAAGAGGTTTTCTTCTGATTAGTCTTCCATGAAGTACAATTATTTCCATATTTGTACTGGGATTGTGCAGTCAAACGTGGGTTTTGACTTACTTTTCTCACAATCCTGCGAGCCGTTCTGTCTGATATTTTTCTTGGTCTTCCAGATCTTGCTTTAACTTCCACTGTTCCTGATGACTGCCATTTCTTAATTACATTCCGAACAGAGGATATTGGCATTTGAAAACACTTTGATATCTTTTTATAGCCTTCTCCTGCTTTGTGAACTATTTTCAGTTTCAGTTTTCTAGACAACTGCTTAGAAGAACCCATGGTGCTGATTGTTGGGGCAAGGTCAGATGAGTCTAGGCATTTAAAACTTTTGAGATTGACATCACCTGGTCTATCCAGACGATGATTGAGAACAATCCATGACACTGTCAGGTCTTAGCTTGCCAAAGGGGGCAGTACAAGGTGTTAACTCTGCAGGGTGCCCAGGTTGCAGACACCATTTTTTTTGTTTTTTGTTATTTTGAAAGTGTAAATGATGGAAATAAAATCTTACTTTTTTGACTTATTATAAGGATGTCTAATCTGTCATTTGATGCCTTTTGGAGATTTTTCCATCTTTTCTTGGCGTCTTTATGCACACGTAAAATGTTTTACGTAATGTTTTAAGTAAAAGTTTATACTAAATGCACCACATTGCCTAAAATTAGAAATAAGTTTATATTTTTACTTTATTTGCCATCTTTTTACCGTAAATTTGACTCCATTTTCTATAGTGAAGAGTAAAATAACATGTAAGCTTTGATTATGTTGCCTGTGTAGACTGAGGGGGAATGCATATTTGTATAGATAAAGACTGGGTACAGTTACATGATGAAGTGAAGTCTGCCGTTTTCTTTCTTTTCTTCATGATCTGGAACTAGTTTTGCAACTTTCTCTGTGATCACTATAGGATTTTACTCTTACGGTTTTACAAGAAAAAAATTAGACCATTTTGCAGTAGAATGAAGGTAATGTCACTTTATATGTTTCTGACCTAAAGCATTTATAAGATGTTTTAGAGATAATTTAAAAAAATAACCTAGCTTTACTGTAAAAACTGTGAGATGTGGTTGCCAGTTTTTCAACGTCACAATCAAAATTAAACCGCAACCCTATAGGGGTTTTTTGCAGATAAATTTGCATTTTTGAGTAATTACATCAAATAATGGTATGTGATAATGGTAATTTTCTATTTATTTTACCAAAACAAGCCATTCCAATGGTTATGTACTGTAGCCATTTGACAGTATTTCACACTAAATATGATCTTTTTAGCTGTGTTTTTGTCGTTGGATTGTGTATTGTGCCAACTTTTAATAAGTCACTTGTTATCTTAACTTAGTGGTCAATGACACAACTCTATTTACTCCACAAACCCGATGTCCTTCCCATGTACCTCGATGGCATGAGAAATCCTCACTGGTCCATGACCCCAGGTTTAAACACATATTACGAGACCTTGTGTTTTACTTCCTTCAAGTATGGCATCCTGGAGGCAACAACATTGATTTTACATTGAATTAAATACCACAATGTTGTTTTGTTATTTTTTTTTGCACTGTAATTGTATTGTTTTGCCATGAGAACTCCCCTAGACAGACTGCCACAATCCCACATTAGCCCTCAGGTATAATCTGATTTGGGTGCAAGCCGACAGTACATGCCTGTGTTGCATACCAGTCCTAATAGTAAACAAGTTTTAATAATGCCAGAAATACTCCATGAAAAAATGTTTGTTTTATAGCTGCAGTTCTTTTATCTCTGCAGGTGACATTTACAGCGCCCAAAGGAGATGTTCACCCGAGGGGAACCTTCACCCACTGGGCCCTGCCAACGCTCACCCAGACGATATTTTCAGACTAAGACTTGGCCATGGAGGATCTATGTCTCTTCCATCCTCTCCTCTGTTGCCAAGGCAGTCCTACATGATGCCTTTACGTCCCAGCAAGAAATCACCAGGTACTATTGTAGATTTGAATGAGATTGGCAGAAATTCTCTCCCCAGTATCCTTCGGCCTTGTGCCCCATTTATTCTCAACCAGCAAATCTCTGTCTACATTTAATTTGCGTCTTGACATTCTGTAAAAAATAGAATAAAATAAAAAAATTATTTGCAGTGTCTCTTAGGGCAGTGGCGGATTGCAGCTGACCCGAGACCTGTGTGGCTCACTACACAGGAACACACGTGACCCGCGGATTATACTTTTCTTTTTTTAATGATCGCAGAGGAAAAGAAGTCAAGCAGTCATGGGTAATGAGGGTGCAAAAGAACTTGAAAAGCTTTTTGCATACATAAATGACAAGTTCTAGCCATCATTTGGGAAAAAAAAGTCAGCTGCGCGTAGAAAATGCGCATTTAAGTTAAACTTCACAATATTAAGCTGTAAAATCTTGTTTTTTTTATCAATAAACTGGCACACATTCTTGTCCAGTATCTGTCTGATAAAGCATTTGGGAGCAGAAAGGAAGCAGAATCTTGTTCAATATGTGTTCTGGCTATAAGTTCAAGAAGTTTCTCCCAGTTATTATTTTTTTTTGCTGATCCAAAAAAGGATTTCATCCTAAAACACAAGTTTTATCATCATTGGGAGGTGTTTTGTGATATCACAAGCATGTCACAGTTCAGTTCGGGGTCCACTGATGTATGGAAGAGAACATCAAAGGGGCTCTAGTTTTCTTTCGCTGTCAGCTTAAAGCATGTAACTTTTCTACTGCTCTTTTTCTATATTTTCCCACCTTAGTTTGAATAATTAGTGGCTCCTTTTTTCATCACGGCGGAGTAGTTGTCAAGCTCTGTCTCTTATTGAGCCTAAAACCGCTTTGTGTTTACATTTTCCTTTGACCTAATGGGTGTGTGTTTACACTGCATCTAATTGTCAGTCCTCCCACCTCTCCTTTTATTCGTCATCCAGAGGACATAGCTACTTGTCAACAGCTGCGTGGGGCTTCAAAGCGGGGGGATACCTTTTGTAGATAAACCCGTTTCATCCTGAGTCATTGTATGCACGAGACTTGGCAGAGAGGGGAGAAATCCTTTAAGTGGTCAGCGTGGCCCCACTCAGCCAGCCTTTGTTTAAAGAGGTTACGGCTTTGATCTGTTTAGTGCAGAAGTGAGCTAATCGGAAAATACTGCGAGGACACATCTGGATGTCAGTTCACTTGGTTTTTGCTGGCTTCATTTTTGAGTTTTGGTACTTGTTGTATGGATGTATGTCTTTCTTCTATAAAGGTCGATAATGTAGCTCTAATCATGAATGCAAACAAAATGTTGACTCTAGGCAATAAGAAATAACAACAGTAAACATTAGCTGTGATATAATTATGTCACAATTTAGATGTGTCTTATTAACAGCCTGTGAGCCCCTCACCATAAACAATGATGAAAAGTACATTTACAGATAAATAGTGGGGTGGCGGGGGGGAGAGAAACAAGGATGCCAGGTTGGGCTCGTGAAGGTTAAAGGGGCCCCGGTAACATGAGCCGGGGAACTCTCATTAAAGACGTATTCCCACTTGCAGTGCACCGAGGCAAGTAAATGGAGAAGAAATGGAGTGACAAAATAGCATGTTATGGAGGGCTCCTATGGCGATGGGGCTGGGGAACGGTTTCTGGAGCGCAGTCCTGGCAGGTAACTGTGAAAACCCAAGGGGTCAGAGTTCACACCTCCAGTTAATAAACATGTAGTGAAGGAGAGGTCTCGGCTCTGTGATGAAGACTGCGTATGTCATTATGCTGCTGCATGTTCTCTCCCGATCACACTGAGCTACAGAGGTGACACAGAGGGTCAAATTCATCTCTGCGTCATCACAGTCTGGATACATTCTTCATATATGCCCTTAGAAATAAGACTATGCTGTGACTTTCACTTTTCATTTTGCAGTTGTTGGAAGGCAGTTCTTAACCCCATTTCAACAGTCTCATTCAAAAGAGTTGGCCAGTTTTTCCAGTATGATTACATTGCATTTGTTTGTTCTGTTTAGTAGCCCTGCTGTGTTACTTTTTCAGAATACTGCTAGAAGGGGGGAAAAAAAGCTAACATTTAACCTGACTTGTTTGTATATCCTAAGACACACATTCTTAACGTAACAGCTGGATGAGCATGTGAACGCTCCTTAAGCTACGGTAGACTAGTTTTTGTCCTTTGACTCTTGAGAGAGCAAACGACCCACAAACCAGTTAGGCCAGCAACAGAGTGAGACAACTTTTGTCAATGCTGGTCTAAAAATGAATGAGTTCTCATGTTTTTCTTATAGTCGGACTATGGCAATAATTCAAATTATTCTACTTCCACTCATTGTCTTCTCTTATTCAGCATTGTGTACAATTTATGCTCCATGTGTGACACAACAAAAAGGCCAATAAGCCACTGTCCTATATTTGCTGTGTTCCATAAAAGCCGATCTCCTTCTCGTGTAACATTCCTTCATATACGTACCTCATAATTCAGTCTTTTCAGGAAAAAAACAAAAGTAATAAAAGGAGCAGAGAAAAAAAAAACACTGGGTAAAATCAGTCTGCATAAATAGACACAAATGAGGTGTAACATATGCTATTCTGTGCATACAATTACCTGCACACCTATTATGACAATTGACTGCCTGTAACACTGCGCTGTGCTTTTTATGCATCTGTGAATACCTCCTTTTGCAGAATGAAGACAGGACCATCTTTTATGATAGACAATACCGAATATATACAGGAATTGTCATTTTTTGTTTTCATTGTGCCTTTTTTAGTAACATGCTGTTCTTTGTTCACATCTTGTTTCTTTTAGTGTCATCATTTATTTTTTAATGATGTGTCACAGCAAGTATATCATCTGTTATTGTCTTGGAAAAGTCCTTGAAAATAATTTCATTTGGGTGTGTAGCTATCCCAATTATGCTGTCTTTTCAACTCATATCGTTCTTTATGAAACCACACATAGTTTTTGTCGAACTTGTTGTGAAAATGCATGATTGATTGATATGTTTCTACATCCTTTATTCAACAACCGTTTATCATCTAGTTTTGCGCTTTCCCGCTCGGCTGTCACCAATGCCTTTGAGAGGAAGTGGTCTCGTCGATTTGAGAGAGAACACATTGGGGCTCGCCTTCATTTCCCTGACACATTGGATAATATATATCGCAGTTTAGTATAGCCCCAGAGTGGTTGATCTTTTTGCTACAAACTTCACAGGGGACAACAGAGAAACATTGACTTCATTAGGGAATGACGGATGCCTGGGCCACAGAGTTCTCGGTGGTGTTGACTGCCATGGCTTTGATCAGCTAAGCCCCAAGCTTAACCACAAAACGCAGCGCCCTGGCATGTGTTGAACAGCACCTAGTTTTTACCCTCCTAATGGGTTACAGGCCTCTTAAATGTCCTGGAGAAGAAGAAAATAAAAATGCTTCAAGAATAATGTGTGGATGGACCAGTCTTTCAAAGACAAAACTGAAAGCTTAATCCTAAATGAAGAGAGTGTACTCAGTGATAAAGAAAATGAAGTTTCTAAGCTTCTTTTTTTCCCCCACAGTTTCATAAACCGTTCCTCCTCTCCCAACCTCAAAGTCTCCTGGGTAATCTCCACAGTGACCTCCACTGGCTGCAAAAGGTTACTGTGCCTTTTGTGAGATTTGTGTTGTCCTCAGACTGCCCTTCTAAGTGAATTGCAGGTGTAAAAAAATATATATATATTCCTTTTAAAAGCTGTCGTTAAATATGCACTTTTCATCACGCTGTGTTTACAACCACAGTTTATGTCCAAGCCTTGATGTCCAATAAGATGCTGAAATAGTCGAGATGATGCATGTCAGGACGGTTTGTTTTTACATCCTTGCCCAACCTTGAACACACTGTAAACAGAAATGCATTGCTGACACTGACATTGTAGCATTTCTGCTTGGATTAGAGGAGCGTGTTGTTACCTGAGTCATTTATTGATAAGCCAAGCAGGTGTTCGGATCACCGACAGAGCGCATAGATTTGTCTTCTTTGAATAGAAGTGAGCTAAAATGCGTCATCAGAGCTTTTACTTTGAAGCAGGCAGGGAGGAGGCCGGGGTGCACCTGTTAATCTCGGTGAAATCCCGCTGTGTTTGAGCACTTAGGCTCAGTTGGCCAACTAAACTTAGCACTTAACATTTAATTGTCCCTGTAGCTTTTAGTTTGAAGGGTTATTTCTGCGATGCAGTGGGTTTGCTTCAGTTAGAGGGTCCTGTTAACGCATTGTACTTACTGTGAGTCTCAGGTCACCACAAGATTTGATCTGTTGTATTTAAACCATATAATAGTTCTCAATGCCTTTTATGTGGGTCAGTGGTAGAGCGGTCGACCTTCAATTGGAAGGTAGTAGGTTCGATTCTCACTCTCCCCACAGTTCATACTGCAGTTGTGTCCTTAGGCAAGACACCTTGCCTCCAGTGGTATTCCAGCTGTAACACTGGTGAATTTAAGCTTCATGTAAGTTGCTTTGGATAAAAGCATCAGCTAAATGACTTAATGTAATGTAAAAAGTCATAAGTGCCCGTTTTTTTAAAGTAACACTTTTGTAACTTTTCATACTGTATACCCACGTTATCCTTTCATAAATATCCAATAAATATTGTAGTTGTAATGTTTATCTGCAATGAAATGATGTGTTCTTGTGAGATGGATGCGTGCCCTCAAACTCATTGTCATATAGTAGAGTATCTGTTTAACCAGGCATGCCTTTTCATGCCAAGTAACCATCAAAATGAATTAATCTTATCTAAATGATTTTCAGACTCCATATTTTGGGGCAAAAATTGCAATAGAGTTGCTTCAAAAAAAAAAAAAAAAAAAAAATGAGAGATCTTCCGTATAATAAAGATACAAGTAATTCATGGTCACTCTCAAAGGTTAGAATCAGACAACAGTTTTGATGTATTGTTCAAGATGCAGTTAATATGTTTAAAAGAAATCAGTTTGATGCCAGTGTACAATACTTTGAAAAGGTTTCTGCTGAATTGACAGGACAATGATCCTTTTCATAAACATGTTATTTTTTTGTCTAGATATTTCTTAGATCCGAGACCAAAATCAGAATCGTCATTAATAGAGGCCAAAAACAGTATTGGTGTCATAAACAGCAGTAATTCCAGGAGTAAACCTCCATTATTTCACTTCATTTAGAAACCCTTACTAAAAGACATTCTTGCAATATACTGTATATTACATTGTCCCAAATCTGTGATCCATTGAGACTGAAAAGAGTAAGACAATTTGGGTCAATAAAATATAAAAGTCTATATTATAAAACAAGAATGTCTTGTGAAAGTATATGTACATTGCATATGGCTACTTTGCACAAGTCAGTATGCAAGTAACACAAACAGTGCATATAAAAAACATGCTGTATTCAATTCATTTTTATTTATATACCCCAGTATCAACAATTGCTTCAAAGGGCTGAACGAAAAAAACAAAAAATAGAAGACAGCAAAAAGACAAACGGGTTGAACTAGAAATGGACATGCTGTGCAATTGATGTCAATTTGCTATTACCACCTGTTTAAGAAGAAAAAGGTGGAACTGCAAACAAATAATGAAAATACCCTGCAACATAAATGTAGTTCAAACATGGCAAAAGTTACAGTAGAAAGTCCATACTATAACTACCATACTCTTCTTCAAGTCTAGAGGATCAGGACTTCTTTTAAATCCAGTTAAAGAGCTCTTTAAAGTAGCTCTACCTGTGAGTATTGATGCTAACCAGTCAGTCTTTAGGGAACACTGACACCTCTTTGAGCTCGAGCGCTATCCACTTCTCCACTTGACTGCACCTCCCGCTTCGGCTCGTTATCACGCGCAATCCCAATTTATATCGGCAATATAATCCCAATTCACTCACCACTTTTGAGACCAATAGTGAGTCAATGCTTCAGCACACTCAGAACTCGCATAGTGTAGTTCTGTGTAATGCCCTGTTTCGAAGACTGAGGAGTTAAAGGACAGTTATTCAGGCTGCATTTCAATTCAAACAGATTTCTTCTCTTGCAATGGCAGGATATAATAATATGATTTTATTAGCATGCATACTTGAGGAAGCAGAGTTTCTTTTGTTATTTCCCCAACTTTTTGCAGCCGGAAGATATAAAATGTTCACTCAGCTCTATCAAGCACTATCTATCTTATTCTCTCAGTGTGGTTCTTAGTAAATACCATGGCTAACTGAGTTTTCCCAAAGCGCTCGGAATACCAAAAAGGATCCATCCCCTCTTGCTGGAATATATTATTTTTCACTTTTGAATTGACACATGACATTTTGGAACAAAAAGCGAGTTGTGAGTCGGTACAAAGAGGACACACTGTCTTATTGAAAAGCTGAAATGTGAAGAAGTCAGAGTCCATCTTGAAGTATGCTGGGAAAACTCCTTGATCACTTCCTAAGCATGAACAATACAGCCTTTTCATTGGCACTTGTGATGGATGTCCCAGGCTGGCTGCCATAGGTATCTGGACACTTGGTATGTGCATGCGTACACGTGCCCTTTGATTGATGGTTGGCTGGTCATGGATTCCTGAGCCTCAGTCTGATCACCAAGGAGTCGAGAGCACTCTGCATTCACAGCTAACCTGACTGCTTCACCCCGGAGAGAGCCTCAATTGATCATTTCCATTTATAATAATTTAGAGACAGGCTAAGACTTTGTGTGCTAGTTAAAGGGGAAGTAAGTGATATATTTTGACGATTAAGCTCTATATTAAAATATGCATCAGTGGTTAGGGTGTTCTGTTGTTAACATAGCGTCCCATTCCCTTTGCAACAAGTGGGGAATAGATTTTTACTGGCTTAATACACCGTGGTTTAAAGCATATTCCTCCCCTGCCTCTCTTGTTGTCCTTCAAGGACTGTGCAGCTCCCACTTCTGTTTCACTAGACTTTTTCATGCTTGTTACCAGCTGCAATCACATATTCTTCACTGCTTGCATCCAGAAGGGCAGCATGATAATGGAGACTGTTGAGATGAGATTTTAAAGGGAGAAAATAGTTTCCATGCTCAGCCTGTCACATGCTAATGCTAGGACATCAGAGTCCCACTAAAGGAGCTCCTCATTATCAGGCCTTCTGTGGCACAAAATTGCCCATGATAGCATACCACATGTCGGTTTGAGTGTCTTTTGTTCCTGTTGGCGCTTTGTGTAGGGTCGGTTTTCAGCATATGGTTGACATTACTCAGCCTGTTTGTTGTTTTTTTTTTTTAGATAGAACACAGTAAGATATTAGGCTTTTGATCCGAGACATTCACCTGAGCTAAATGGGCTCACTCACAGCTTTCTCTGTCTTCAGCCCCACGTTAATTGGAGCCGTGTGACTTCAGGCTAATGGCTTGTGCCTGACTAGCCGCACATGAATGGAGGATTTCAGGTCTTTAGCTTTGTCTGCAAAATAACAGGCTGCCTGTATAGTTTATTAGGCGCAAAGAGTCCATCCATTATGTAAACCTCTATTGGATTCAGTTTGTTTGTAATAGATGAGTACTAAGGATACGTTTAATTTTTGTGAAGAGCACTGTATGGGGTATTCATTTAAAGCTTTACTTAAGTGGCTACCTGTCAGAAGAGCTGAGCAGCAGCAAAGCAGCAGTTAAAGCTCGAATAATCAATTCATGTTGCTTAGCAATGTGAGAATCTAAGCTCATTGTAGTTATTCTATTGTACAAAGGCTTTATAGAATTGGAAGACATGCCAAAAAAGTTTGTAAAAATGCGTTATTGCATTGTATTCTCCGTCATCCAGGTCATCTTGAAGAAAAGATTAACGCACCAGTTTTCAAGGTGAATACGTTTTCTCTAATTTCAAGATATTTTATTAATTCTGAGATCAACTGGTAAGTTTATCTATTCCATTGTACCATAAAAGAAAGTTAAAGGGTGGAGCCACCTTCATAGCTTTTACTCAGTGACTCCAAAACGCAACATTTAACTCAAAAAGATTTACATTTTTTCAGACCATTTTAACGTTAACGTTTACAGCGTCAGGACAATTAAAAAAAATTCTGCCTCTTTACACATGTAAAGAAAACACATCAAGCAAATGCAATACATCACATTGTTTGTTTTATAATTTGCTCAATCACACTGCATTATGTCTGTGAGGCTTCTCTTTCGTCCATCCCATTGGTATACTAAATAATTGTAAAGCAATAGATACATGGACATAATCATAAACTTAATAACATTTCATAACAGAGGAATGGTAAAATGTATTCAAACCTCAAACTATATCCATATATCTAATTTGAGACTGTTTAAGAATATATTGCATGTCTTTGTTAAGGAGTGGTCATTTTGGTAGCTTAATTAAGAGAATATTAACTATATAATACTTTTTTATATGCATTCACACAGTAACCGGCCATCCCATAGTTTAAGACCTCTGTGTTGGTTTTAGACTGTGCCACACTGCTACTCGGATTTTAATACAGGGATTGCATTCATTGCATTCTATACACCAGACATCCACACAAAACAGTTTTTTATGGAACAGTGTCCATTTTAAGTAGCAATTGTAACCTGATACTGAGACTAACAAGCTTCCACTTTGAAGAGTTGTGCAGAGATTTAGTGCATGCATAGCTGCCCTTTTTTGTATTTCACGTTGCATAACTATAGATGGCACTGTGCATCAACCTGAACTCGTTTCTCATGCTTGGCTTGTTGCTGTGACACTTCCAGATCATTTCCTCTGACATGGCTGCTACAACAACCCTTCCACCCCTCTCTACCCCCATTGCTCGCATCACCTCCATGATAACTATCTGCGGCTTAAGAAATAGTTTCTTCTGATTCAGGGAGTTTTTGTATTAAATGTGGTAATAGGTAAAATGGCTATCTGTTGGGTCCCATCTAATCTTTATGTTATGTCTGGGGTTACACATCGAGTCATCTGATAACTTGAGTCTGGAGGAGGGAAAGGGAGGATTAGGTTACGGTCGGTCAAGGCTGCAGTTGCATGGCAGTGCTTTGCAAAGGAGGCGTGGAGTTACTCAATGGATTTACTGAAATATACTGTACATTTACTGCTAATTTGCAGGTTATTTTTACTTTGTTTTTTATCTTCTCTTTTAGGACAGAAGATCATGTTTTAATGTTGAGTGGTGAGTTTGGGTTAGAAGCAGTGGATTTAAATACAACTGTTGGAAGATGTTTGTTTCAAGGCTTACTATTTAGACTAGTGTCTTCTCGAAATCTCCTAAAGTGTAAGCAGTTCCCTTGCCAGTCCCGTAGAAGATTTGTACGCTCATTGTCTTTCCGAGCAAAACGTTCTTCCTGTAAAGCTGGATGCCTTCAATAGTTTTTTTTGGAAAATTTACCGCAGTGAGTAAGCAGTTTCTTTGGGTAGCTGCTAGATTTTTTTAAATCTTGTCCTGTACTCCACTTTGTAGACAAAGTTGCCTCAGTGGAGTTTGCCGTTGTCCCAGATACATCATCTGACTCGCACCAGGGCATCTGAACCTAAATCTAATCATATCTCTCCTTGCAGCGATAAGAGTTTTATGCCTTTAGATTAAGAAGAAAAACTCTTTGTTTGTTCCACTGTTTCTTTATAAATAGTTGTTTGTTCAGGGCCTAATTTTAAAAGTTAGCTAAAAGGCTAATTGCTGTGGTTTCCTGCTGTAGTTTACATTCCCAAAGCTGGTTAGCACTGTTTTACTGGGCAGTCTCCAGCCATGCAGACAATATTCTGGGTTGTCAGACAGACCAAAGCTGCCATGAGTGTGGGGAGCTGTCTCATTTTGTGTGTGTGTGCGCGCTCTACGGAGTGCAGCCAAGCCTGTCCAACTAAGACACCAGCGCCTTCTCATCTCCCGTCCCATCTGGAACGCATTAATACAGCGACAACTCTTCTGCCTCGCTCTCTCACTCCTCTTTTGCATTTCCCCTGTCGATCCTTTCTCTCATATATTCTCTCCGGTTTGTGGTGGCAGGTCTAATCAGGAAACCCAAATATGTGGAGAGTCCTCGCGTTCCTTCTGATGCCATCGTTTCAGCGCTGAGAAAAGTGGCCGACAAGGATACCTCCCACCATGGTAAGTTTAGATTTAAATTCCAATTGACTTAACTTATAACTCATTTGTCTTGTATTCAGTGTTTGTCATAACATTGTCATTCATTTGTCAGGGATAGTTGTATGCAGTTTAAAAGGAGCATTCGTTAATGCTTGAGTGCTCCGTGTAAAGACTAGTGGCTATGTTCCTTCATGTGGCAGTGTTTATTTGAAAGTATGTGTTTAGATTACAGTGGAGCCAGTGTTCTTCCATGTGGATGTATTGTCTAAACTGAAGCACAGCTGCTTGTTTTATAGGAATGCAATATAAAACAGCATCATGGGACCTTGAGTCTGTCAGTAATTGTATGTAAGGGCTGTGTTCCGCTAAGTGCCATGTGTTTTGTTTCGCAGCAAAGTGGGATAGGCTGACTTTCTTTCCCACAGGCTTGGTGTAAGTAAGTTTGTCGGATGCATTTTCTTTAGTAAGGCAGCTCTCTATTATTGTCCGCACACAGACGGCAGCAACCCAGTGCCGTCACTGTTGAGTGTTGCATACCAATCCACGAGGGTGTGTCTGACATTCAGCTGGGTTATGGGGCTTTGGAGCAGATAGAGGACGCCACATAAATGTTGTCTAGTGACAGTTGCTGCATGGGCATTTTTAGTAAGTTAATGTTACTAGCTTTATTCTAGGAAACAGACTTCAGAGATTGCATGAGGAGAATTTGTCAAGCTGGGAGGCATACAAACAGCACCCCGTGTTCTTTTCTCACTGTACTTCAGAAAGACTCCCCCATGTACTGCTGTTAGACTGTGAACGAGGAAACGAGGATCTGAGGTTCTTCCTGAGGCATGCACGTAAACATAAACATTCCCTGCTTGAGCTATCTCCAGAATTTTTTTTCCAGAACATTCCTTCCCCACTTTCCTACACAGTGTGCTTGATAATGGTTACTATGCTTAGCTGTCAGTTATCCAAAATGTGCTTTGAAAGAAG
The DNA here is from genome assembly GCA_024349245.1 of Neodontobutis hainanensis. Taxonomy (NCBI): domain Eukaryota; kingdom Metazoa; phylum Chordata; class Actinopteri; order Gobiiformes; family Odontobutidae; genus Neodontobutis; species Neodontobutis hainanensis. Next base: position 5,103,990 of record JALDNG010000048.1, read on the forward strand.
AGCTGTTGTTAGAGAAATGTGTGAAATTCATAATTGCTGGGATAGGCTCAATTCACTTGCGACCCCTAACGGGACTATCCAGAAGAAAATGAATGAATGAATACTAGATTTTACACAATGTACCATTAAGTACCTCTGAGGTTGCTGTAGACTGTGGTGAACAGGGATTGACTGGCATCAGTTATGGATTGAGCTTATGAGATTTCTGTATGATCAGAATGTATGGAACAAACAATTGATGAAAGACAGGCTAATTTATATTATTTTATTAGTTCATAACTGTTAGTACAGCAGTAAAACCTGGCTGTCTGTCCTTGGGCAGCAGTAAGAATATAAGACACCGTGTCAAGTTTGTAGCTTCAGAGGGAACTTATTGTAAAATATTGACTCCTTCGTTTTAAAGCCTGGCATCAATGAATCTCCGGCTGTAATTAGTTCATTAATTCAGTCAGACAAGTAAGATAAAAGTACTTCCTCTTCCTACAGAGATACAATACTTAGCAGGTGAAAAAATCTAATGCTGATAAATGGCCCTGGTATGAGAAAGAGCCAACCTATTTGACTAATTAGGTGCATTTAGTGAGCGTATAAAACTAGAGTAATGATGGTTAATTGGGACAGGCCAGCTGCGGCGGGAGCAAGAGCCGTCTGTGGCTAGAACCTTTAACAGCCGCCTTTTTTTTTTTTTTTTTTTTTTTACAGTGTGTGTGATTTAAGTGTGGGCTTATTACATCGGCTCACCTTCTGCAATGTGTGTCAAGGACATAGGTGATGTGCACCCATTTTCAGGATGGGTGCTTCAGAAAGGATAAACACTGCACTTGTTTTCTGCTAACCGCTCTGACAGGACGGGTGGTTGTTTGACATTGCACTTTGGTGAAAAGGTCAGTGGCAGAATCAGAGTTCAATAGACTACTAAAAAAGAATTTGCTGCAATTTAGCAGCATGAGAAGTGGGTGACATTTAAGGTCCTGAATCCATTGAGTTGTTAGATGTGAAGACTCAGTCACAATGGTCTGTAGTGATTTGAGTTATTTTTATGCTGAGTTGCTCCATGAATGTTTAACATAACCTGTCTTGCAAAGTTTAAAAGGGGTTTGTGCTTGCTAATTTAAATTTGAGCCTCACAATATACAGTATATTGCAAATGTATTATTATTGCAGTTAGGGGTGGGCATTTTCAACAAACACATAATTCAAATATTTAAGCTAAACTTCCAAAATATATTTAAATATTTGTTTATTTAAATGAAGTTTAAAGAGAGAGGCGTTAATTGATAAAACATATTTTTGAACGCCATTTCCTAACTAGTGTATTTGGGTATATATTTAGATCCAAACTTTAGAGCGTTTAGAGGAGGAAGCCATGACGTTCATGAACAAACTCTTTTTAACGATGGGAATCGAGTTGCAACTGTGTGGGGAAAAAAAGATCACACAGATCCTTTGCTGCTCCACTGAGTGAGGGTCGTCCCAGGACGAGCGAGCGCCGTGTGGACTTAAATAACTGCAGTTAACCAAAATACTGCCGGTTGTGATCTGTGTAAAAAAAAAAAAACCCTGTTTGCTCATAGATTACTTTCATTTGTGGCCAGCAAAAAAATTAATAAAAAATTAACATAAAATTTATTTATTCAATTAATTTGCAAATTTAAAATAGTGTTGTTTTTTTTCTTTTAAATATATAATGCAGGTCAAATATTTGTGCCAATCCCTAATTGCAGTATCATCAATCGCAATATTGGTATTGCAAAAAATCGTATTGTAATAAGGTTATTGTTCAAACAAATCATCCTAAAACCGCTCAGAGAATAATTATTAACTTTTAGGGTGGTATTCCTGACAGAAAAATATGCAATTGCTGTGAGGCAGGAGCACTAACCACACAGCCACTGTGCACCACCTGGTTAATACAATTTTATTTAATCCCAAAAATTTGATAATTGTGATATTGCAAGTCATATTTTCATAATATATATAATAGTTTCTTGATGATGACATGTTGCTCTTTTTTTTTTAAACATAATGCAGTCCCTGGATCTTCAATTACATTTCTTTCACTGCTGTTTGACAACTGTTGCACACATCATCTTGAAGAGATAAAAAACGGTGAAATTATAAAAGCCATGTTCCTGAACTCATATCTTAAAGTTTGCAGATGGAGTTGAATGCTTGTCATCTTTTTGCTTTGAACCAAAATAAACGTTGCACATTTGACCTCCATTTTAGTCATTTGACATAGCTCTGTCTTTGAAGGCGATCCGGTTCCTTGTCCATGTACTTGAATGCGCTGTGTATTTATATTTTGTCTTTCTAATGCCTGGGCTTTAGTGTTTCTGTGTGTGGGACAGCTTGCATGTGCGCATTTGCAGCAGGCAGCCAACAGTCAAAATTGTTTCAGCTGTGCTCTCAGGACTGTGCTTCTGTCAATCAAGAATGAACTGTGGGGCGTCTTGTCTCCCACAATCACTCACACACACTCCATACGTAACTGCCACACTACAGTACACCTGTTGCTGTGGCTCCTGGTTATCCTGTCAAGGTCGTAGCTGTCACTTACTGTATATATGTTTATACAGTGTACAGTTATATGACTTCAATCTAAGGCTGCAAAATATCAGGGAAACTATGTTGGATATTCAGTTTTTCCCAAAGTAGGTCTGTTAGAGACTTAATGTTGGATTGAGACTAAAATGACATGCTTCCACAACAGAGGACTTATTTGCTGTGTTTGTGTCAATTACCCAGATTTATGCAAATGAGCAAGCAGTAATTTCTGTAAATTTAAACATCTATGTATGTAACAGTGCTTGATTATATTATTGTTAGAGCAGGCTAACAAAAGCTTGGCCTGACCTGGCAGAGCAACAAGTAGAATGGTTTTAAAGAGAAATACATTGCACTGAAATATTTCTTTTACTTGTGCCACTCACTTTACATTTTGGTCATTCCATAAATTGATTTCAGGCTCTGGTTGGCTATTCTGCTGTATAGCATATTAAATGTCTGTCACATGTAATGGCACTGCATAACAATTAGCCAGTCCACCAATTCTGTCCACCTGATTCTACGGATCTCATGTCTAAGAATTGGAAAAATTGGATTTTTATTTTTGGGCTTTCAAAGTTACACAGGGCTTTTTTAACATTATTTTGGTTGAAGCAGTTCTTTGCCATGTGGATTGTATTGTAGATACAATTGCGCATACATTGTTATAGTCATAACAATGTATTCGCAATACATTGTGCAGTCATCCTCCCTCAAAAGCTCTCCCCAGCAATCTTCACCTATTCTAAGCCAAGATGGCAGCATTATGGCAACATGTCTGTTAAATGTGTATTGTTTGTAACTTATTTAAAATGGTTTTAGATTGTATTTTATTGAAGTAGCTGCAATCTGATAAATACAATTTGTATTCTTGACGAGTGGGGATTCTATACCCTGTTCTTTGTGGTCTTTTTTTCCTCTTGCTGGCCCCTGTATTGCTGGCTTGGGCCACACCACACCAAGCCTGTTCTGTCACTTGCACCGAGCCTGTGCTATCGCTGAGCCTGTAACAGCATATCAGGTGCAGGCCTGTGCTGCTGCTTGGGTCTGCTTCATCGCACCGAGCCTGTGCAAGGCTACTGCTTGGGCCCAATTTCATTGCACCTAGCCTGTGCTGCCGCTTGGGCCGGCCAGACCACGCCGAGTCCGTGCTGCTGCTAGAGTCTGCTGGGCCTTGTATTAACTGAGGTCTGTACGGTTTGGAAACTGCCACAAAGATCAGCATGTATCCGTCTAGTCTTCTCCCTAAATTAGATTTGATAAAAATCTGGGTTGACAGATTGAACACTGATATTCTGGTTTTGTCTGTTTTGAAAAATGTAGTCAACACTAGTTTTACTTGGTAAGACTACTTCTCTAATTCATTTTCAGATGTTAAAATCACTTCCACTACCAGCCAACCTGGATGCCAAACTCTGATCTGGTCTCTTTGCCATTCCTGCTGCTCAACGCTCATTTTACCCAGAGATAATCTACTGTCAACAGTCTTATTGTTGGCTCCATCTGTGCATACAGCTAAGGACACTCACGGTCAAGCGCTGGAATGTGCAATAAGACAGCTCAGCGTGCTTCAGGGGGGCACATCTTCCCCTGTAGTCTCCCCAACTTGAATGTGGAAGCAGGGTGATGTTCTCATTGAGGGTTCATTAAATCATCTCCACTGCCGTTGTAATGAAACTCCAGCTGCTAATGAGCGCCGGCTGGATTGTTTCTGGCAGTAGTAAAGCCGAGGCAGCCCCTCTGTTCATTCTGCTGCCCTCGTCTCTCGCGTCCCTCTCCCTCCCTCCTTCCATCTTTATTTGTCAATCAAAGCACTTTGAGTTACCTAGTGTATGAATTGTGCTATATAAATAAAATTGCCTTGCCTTGCCTTGCCACAAAGCTGCTATTTCACACCTGCTCATAAAGCTCCTCGAGCAGCAGATAATGAGTATGTTTTGCTTTCATCTCCATTTTCTACCATTTCTCGAAAAAGCAAAGTGACTGAGCTGCCATCACTATATCTGACTGCTGATGAACATTTGGACAACCATTTTATGAATGAATAGTCTATGGACTGCCAGAAATGAAAATGTTGACTGTTTTGCATATTACAACCAATAATGTAATGGAAAGTCCTGTCTAATGGGACATATTAAAAGCCTGTGTTAATTGAGTCTGTATTTACTGCTTGCAGGAGGCTTAGGGCTCTTTTATTGACTACACTAATAGTTACATGATGGTTATTTATTCACCAGTGTAGCTAAAAGTGCTCATGTGTGAACCCCTGCTAGGATTGAAGCTAATTATTTGCCTCTGGAACGTACAAAAGAGCATTCACATAAGGTAAAACAGAGTGTATATTATATGCAAGTAAGCAAAGGTCAGCAGACATGGCCAGGACCACTGTCTTTATCTCCAGAGGCAGGTAGACAACATATAGTTACATAGTGTTTAAAATTACCATAGCAGGCCAGGTTTATGCCTCATATTACAGGAATGCATGACCGCTTAAGGAACCCTGACTTCTGACTTTGAACTTGGGCAACACTTTGGCTGATTTGATTATGGTTTGCTTATGTTACAATTAAATTCAATAAAAAAAATTACTAATAAGTCTGGGAAAATGCAAGAATACAGCTAGTCCACGGTTCAATACGTACCTTGTTTTTTTGCTCACAGTTTTTGGTTTGAGACAGTACAATCTATAAAGCCATTATTTAATTTGTTATTAATTAAACTAGATGTAGTCATTACGGGTGGATTTGAACAATTAGAGAGCGTATTTCAAAATGGTCTTCAATTTACTGATAAAGAAAATAACACAAAAAGTGCTTATAGATACTATATAAGACAAAAAAATGTACTATTTTTAACTTTAACTTTTGGTGAGTACGGGGCAGCCTCAGTGGCATCTCTTGATAACTCCACTCTGAACAGACCAGACTCCAAGTAAAGCCAGTGTTTACATTGGGACATTACAGCGTGAGTTGGTTTCACTTTCACTGCGGAGCCCCGTAACGCAGCAGGCTTGAGTAGGGCACGTTCATTTGGAGCCCAAGATGTCACTGAGCTGCTGGACATCTTGGGCTCCAAATGAACGTGCCCAAGATGTCACTGAGCTGCTGGACATTAGTTTAATCAAGTGGGTCTTTGTTAGTCTTGGCAAGGGGCAGGTTTTGCCAATGCATCCGCACCCAAACTGTAAACCACTTGCGTTCATACTGTTTGTCATCATAAGCCCAGAGAGTGTTGTGATTGGTTGTTCACTCACAGAGGCGTTCCCTAATCCCAAATGATTTAAAGGCCCACACACACACAACCAACTAAAGAGAAATTTGCTGCATAAAATGACAAGGACTTTTAATTTTATGCAATATTGTATTGAACCATGAAAGGTGTACTGAATGGTTCAGTACTGTATTGAGAATTGTTGCATCCCTAAATAATTCTTATATTATCTATAGTCTCACATTATTAGGCTGAGATTGAGGTTGACAGTAGTGCTGCTCCTCTTGCTTGTCTGTTGCCAACATCAGGTTCCCTTTTCTGTATGAGCAGAAATTCCACAGACCTCAGCAGTCTCACAATACAGCAGTAACAACCAGCCAAGTCTGAAAAGCTGTCTTTGTAACAACAGGGTTATTATGACTCTGTATGTTTTCAGTTGAAATTTTAAAGGAATGAATTCAATATACCTTATTCAAATGTGTCTGTCATTTTTGGTTTGGCTGTCATTGATGTCAAAAGACACAGAATATATAAAGGTTGATGAATTGATTGATAGAGTTTGCATTATTCATGAAAGAAATTGGTTCTTGGGTCACAAAGCAGATGGAAGAAGATTGTGCAATTGTTTCAGTATAAATTTTCATTTGTCTTGTTGAAACAGTCAAAACAAAGCAATGTTGGGTGGTTAAACAGCTCAAACACAATATAAAAAAGAGTGCAATGCAATGTTTACTTTAAAATGGATTTTATAGAGAGCATTGGGTGCAATTTCCAGTGATATTGTTGATACAGTGTATTGATTTGCAGGGTGTTTACTCCAGATAATGGTCTGACTCATGTGCCTGGATTGGAGTTATATGTTTGTGACACATGCTTTATATCTGTCTCTGTCTGCCACGGTTTGTCAGTGAGCCCTCTAGGTTTTCCACAGCCCTTGCTCAGATCCAGGGCATTAGAGGCAACTGGGTTTGAAGAGGTTTTGAAGAAGCTGTGATGAAGTAGTCCTGTCACAGCCACCTAATAAAGATCTGTTTGATGGATTTGATCGAACTTAGCCTCAAACCATTGTCTTATGTTGATGATGAAGATTAGACTATTTTCCAACCCATTCTTTTGTAGTTCTCTTTTTGTACTCGGCAAAAACTAAAAATACAAGCCTCTGGCAAAGACTCCCCCAATTATTACCAAACTGCCATGCTCTGCTGATGTGTGGGAGCCATAAATGCATGATGTGAAAGGTGCCCTCTTTTAAAGACCTGCCACTGATTTCTATTATCTGTACTCTGTACATAACTAGACGGTGCAGGAACTGTGTTTTGTGTGTACTCTATAAATGATAGCAAGCTTGGACCTGATTAACTTTAACATGGCTCTGTAGGAATTTCAAAGAGAGAACCTACATGTCTTGAGCTTCTGAAATGTAAGTTATACAGGATAATCTATTTATATTTTCATTGATTGCAACTGCTTTTCAAGTAAATGCTTTACATACAGTATTGACATTATATGAGCATACTCTAATGGACTTATAATTATATACAAGGCCCTTTTTTCTTTTCAATTCTCCATATGTCTTATTTATCTTACAAAAATAAGCACTAGAGCCAAATTATAACCGCAACTTTGCTCAAATTAGGACTACATAATTTGTGGGAAATATAAAATCTACGTTTTTCTCAGGAATAATTTAATGTTGTTTTGAGCAACAACCACTGTCAGTCTCCCTCTGCCCATTCACCCAAGGCGTCCCCCAAGGTTTAGCCCTTGTACCTTTTGCTGTTATACATACTGCCTGTTGGTTACGGTCTCCAATTCTACTGTTTCTCTGTGTTCCTGCCACTTACCCTCATCGGCTGCATCACAGAAATCATTTCATGCCCATTGACAAACTTTCTTAAACTCAATCCATACTTGGGCCATAGATTGTGCACTCTACTGTTCTTCCTCCAAATTACCCATCATACCTCCTCCATTATAACACTCCCAACTCTGGAACTCTCACCCCATTCACATACTTGACTCTTCCACCCTCTCCGCCTATTGCCTCAAGACTCATCAAACCTAGGGGACAGGACATTATTAGTGATAAGTATGTAATATGACTTTGAGATCCTTGAAAAGCATTATACAAGTGCAAAGTATTATTAAATACATTCTCCACTTTTTTTCACTTGTCAAGATTGTGTTCTCAGGGATGTTTGTGTGAATGTTGTTTAGTTTAGTTCCTTTATTGTAAAATTCAAGGCAAAAGGTAAAAAAAAACAAAAAAAAAAAACAAACTGATGTCAACTTATTGTGAATATTGTGCAGTCAAGAGATAATAGAACAGTAATCATTAAGGAAACAATTCAATACACCTTTTCAAAAATCAGCTTTTAAAAAAATCTGGTAGCAGCTTTTCTCCACAGTTCATTTTGAGAAGATAGATGATAGCCTTGGATCTATTGATGACTGTTGAATCTCCCGGTGCATTCATATGAGTAGAGCAACACTACATCAAAGAACTGATTCTTAAGGTACGGCATGTGATAGTTAAAGGTTGTGTAAGTACATCCTTCTGTTTCTTCATTGTGGCATCCTCAGGCCTGTTTAATTAATTCTATGTGTCCTTCAGATTTCAATAACATAGAAGTGTCTTAACATCAAAGTCAGTGTTTTCCTCAAGGTAGAGGAGTTAGCTGTGCAACATCAGACCCCAACCCTAAGAGAAAGCAGCAATGTAAATATTCTAGAAAACTATATGCATTTAATTTAGAGCAAGCTTAAAACCATTTGTTCAAAGGACATGTACTAAGGCAACAATATATTCATGTTATCTTCTGTGTAAATTATGATCATATAAATACACAAGTTAGTGTCATGGCATGGTTATTAGAGTATTGTGCAATATGCAGTGCAGACACTGTTGGCTCGTTTTTCATTGAGCATTATCCCCATGCATATATTGATATTGATATTGGTGTTATACATTTATTTGACCAGTAGCAGCACTACAGGCACTTTATGGCAAATGGCCAGAATGCATTAGTCACCTGACCAACCCAGACAGTACAATTCTTGAATATTTTTTATGATTAGTGGTCCATGGGTCTGTCATGTTTGTTGTACTCATAAATTGTTGACATTGATTCCCAACACTGCAATCATTCATTTTACACATCATTGTGATGTCTTTTTGTTCTAAATGTGATAATATTTGCAGTGTTTGAAGTCAAAGGAAAGTAATAGAACCTATTAATCAAGTCAAGCTTTCAATAGTGTAGAATAAAATCCCCTCTAAATAACTGAATTGAGCTATCTTTTATTGTATTGCTTTACACAAGCATGGGTAAAAGATGGAGTTAGTCATGGATTTCAGAGAAAATTGGTGTATACTTTTTTTTAATATTTATTTATTTTTGTACTGTGTTATGTAGCCCATTGAGCAAATGCGGGCTTGGTTTTGATGAAAAACCTGTACATTATGCAACCAATTCGGAAGCAGAAGGTGACCTGTCAGCTCTATACTAGAAGTCTCTTTTTACATTGAGGTTTGTTTGAAAAATCTTTTCTGGACTGCATGAAATTTTATTCAGTGCAACACCCTGTATGGCCACTAGTGGAATTTGCAACACAAAAGAGGTTGAGTTATTACATCCATGCATATAACCCAGTAGAGAAGGAGCCTTTAGGTCCATTATTCCTTGTTAGTAACTAAATTTTCCCAGATTAATTGTGTGAACTCATCTGCAGTTTTATTTATAGATAACAGCATGTTCTTGCAGGGCTACCGTAGGTGCTCACAGGCTCTGTCTAGAAGATGCCTTTAAACTACACACTGTACAAATAGACAAATAACTAACACCATGACAAACCTCATTATTGAACTGAAAAACCCATTCATTGTAATTTTGGTAAAATGTTAAATTAGTTTCAATATTGATTTACGATCTATTATGTTTATTGTCTAGCCAGTGCACTCAACTTGACACACACTTGAAACACATGCTTGAAAGACACACACACTTCATTGTGTTTCTTTTCTCTCTGTAATAGATTTGTACAAAGATGCATTTATAAATAGGTTTTACAGTTTGGTCAGATGATAGGATCTTATGTTCAGATCACTTACACGTACTGTACATGACCTACAAAGATGGCCGTTACACACAATTCACACTGCAAGGCAACTGTTTACATATTGCATAATTGTCTGCTCAGCTTAAAATATTTTGATAAATGGGATCAATGTGTGTTTATTAATGGTAGACACATCTGTAATTCCATAGAGGAATCACAGATGGAAATCGACACTAAAGCATAAAACAATTTGTAAAAGAAAACACATATTTAACACATCTTCCGGGCTTTTCTCAGCAGCACAGAAGCAATTATCAGTATGAGCATTCATCTCCGCTGTGATTTACATACACTGCAAGCGTCTAGTGTCTTTTATTTAGATAGGGGCCTGGCAGTGTGTTCTACCCCTGAACTTGTTTTTATTTAATCACATTTACTGCCAGCATTATTAATAACTGTGGAAGAAAGAGGTTAAAGGAGAGAATGAAGGAGAGAGGAGGAAAAGGTGCTGACAGAGAACTGCATAATAACCCTTTGTATGTTGAGTATGTGCCGCTCGTCTCTGCTTTGATTCATTTGCTACAGCTGTGTACGAACACCAGATTCATCAAATGAAGAATAGTGTTAATTTTTGTAGTTGAGTTATGTAAAATATTCTGTTTTTGTTCTGTTTTGTAGTTTCATTTTAATTTTAGTCAGACAGATGCCCAATTTATGCTTCACAAGCGAAACAGGAAAAAGAAAAGCCACTATCCTCTTTTATGCTGTGTCCTAATGTTTCTGTTAAGCTTCTATTGTGAGGTATTATATAGACATATGGCTAATTTGCATAAAAAAACACTATTATTGTTATTGTTACCAGTTACTACCTCCAGTTTCCAAGATTGCACTTTTTTGGGATTGGTTTTAGTGTGGTATAGTACTGCAAACTTTAAGCTATAACATACGACACAATAACTAAGAGTTCAATTAAATAAATAGGTTCTATGTAAATAAGTGTCATACTCTAATGGACTCTAGTGTCTTGTTAATTTGTGCCACTAGGTGGAGTCATGAGCTACTGCAATCTTGAGTCTATGATGGAATCAGTATGGATAGGTAAAGGTTAGGGTTAAGATACCATTCTTACATAATGGGAAAGGAAAGAAAGTGAGTTTTTCTGTATTATACCATGTTCTGTTCTCCATGTTCTCTAACCTTAACCAGGTGGGGTTGCTGCCTAGGCCGTAACAAAAGTGATGTAGTGAATAATTGCAACTAGACTTTGCAAAGTCAACAACTTCAAAATGTACGCACTCCACCATTAATAGACTACTGTTATTGTATAATGGATACTAACCCTACTGCTCCTCCTATTGCAATAAACTCGATTGTCTGAGTTTATTTTTTAAATTAAAACTAAAATCACTATGTAGTCAATGCAATGCAAAATAAGCTTTAAAGTTGCAGGCTAACTAAGTATGGAGTGTTAAAACTGAAGTCTACAGACAGTTTAAATTGTGTTGGAGAAGGTTGAAGTCCGCTCATTGATATTCACTGGTGCATGGTGGGGGCTGTAAACAACCATTAAGCCTTGGATTTGGCACTTGGGGCATGTTCGGGACACACACACACACACACACACACACACACACACACACACACACACACACACACACACACACGCTGCTTTCTTCACAATGCCAGACATTCATATGTTTTCAGACTTTTTATACACACACACAGACAAACCCAAACTCTGGCCCCCACCATGCTCTCTCACTCTTTCTCTCCTCTGTCCGGGTCTGCACCGCATCAGCAGCAGCTGGAGAGTGCAGCGTTGCATTTGAGCGCTGTGCTAAGAAGGGCTTGGCAGCAGAGTGGCCCAGTGTGGGTCATCCAGCGAAGAGAGGGATCCTAGACGCTAACATTGTCTTTCGCTCTCTCTCCTTGTTCTTCAGAGTTGCAAGCGGAGAAACAGCCAAGCCCCTCCTCTCCTGCCACTCAGGAACTGATGACAAGGCTGGGCTTTTTACTGGGAGAAGGGATCCCGGGCACGGCACGCATACCTATGGATGACAAGAATGAAAAAAAGGTATTTGATTTTCTCCCACCCCTTCACCTCCCTCTCTCTCCCAACAGCAGCTGCTGCAGCACTCAGAGCTAGAGGAAAGAGGCTCGGATGAGACGGACAGGGACTTGTGACTCCAGAATGGATTTTTATGTTCAAGCTTGATTACATTTTTTTTTGGTTACTTTTGGATTGGGATGTAATTGGCAACTCTGGAAGTAATTTCTTTGGTGCAACAAATAACGGTAACTGCCACACTGTTTGTGAAAGATGCTTTTAAAAATAGAAGTAAATGTTTAAGTGCTGCCGCATGTGGTTTTGTTTGTGTTGAAGATCTTCAGTGTCGTCCATTAGTCTCCCGGTAACACGAGTGCTCTTCTGGACTATGTAACAGGAGCATCTGAAGCCGGCTCCAGAAATAGTTATGTTAGGTCTTAAGACTCCAGTTTGTTTGGCTCAACTAATTAAACAGGTTCTCCGTGCAGTCCAGCGCACTAGCCGTTAGTGATTCATCTTTTGTCTTGCACGTATTCTGACAGCGAACAGGCAACTGAGGATACTTCAAAGAACCTTTTATTAATTATGTCCATCAGCTGAAATATCAAAAGGGAATGGCTTTGTATGCGTGTGTGTGAGATCTTTTCGGTATGCTCATGGGAACGGGAAAGGAACACATTATTGTCATCTGCCAGCAATTCTCTTTTCCTGTTTGCTGCTGTTTTACAACCTGTCTTTAACTCAGCATGTTGTCGTTTTCAGTAAATTATAAATCCTCTATTAGCTGTTTGGGTTAGAGCATGATGTGTTGTGGTCCACATCCTCTGGCTTGTTGTTGTCAGGCAGAAATATCATAGACACTGTTAAAGAAACTGTCTTTTGAGTATTATTACAGTATAGTCAGGCTGGTAACGGGTGAAGGTTAGGGTTACATGCAAGTTACAGTTAGGCACATTCCACAAGTTGTTTTCAAGCTCTCATCTCTGCAGCAGCCTCAACACTCTTTTCAAAGTCTGTTTTGTGAATTATGCTTTTATCACTTAAGGACAGCGTTTATTTAAAAGACGGCAAGGCTACGTTCCCTTAAGAATAATATGCTCCATTATGTGATTCTGCGGTGTCTAAGATAAATGTAAACTCAGTATAGGGGCTCTGAAGGCTCAAATGATATATAATTCTGTTAAAATATCTAGCCACTGAATCTACAAGTCTCCTTTTGATTTACTTTTTAGCTCAAGGGGCAGTGTGGTTCTTTTAAAGGAAGAGTCTAATGGATAAAGTAGGGCAGAGGCAATATACATGATAAGTTAAGTCTGTGGCTTTCAAGGATGACCACTGCTAAAGTAGAATCATGCACATTGTACAAAGCAGAGTACAATTTAAGGAATAAAACACAAAATACGCTATAATTTAGATCGCTACGCTTGTCAGTCAGTTCAAAGAAAGATGCAGCTGCTCTACGCTTGTCAGACAGGCTTGGAGCATAAAAACGGTATCTATTGTGCCACAACAAAGTTTGGAGTTCTCCTTTAGTGGAATTCTCTTCAGGCCTATTCTCTGGGGACATGTAAGTGTGTAATTTTCCAGCTGCGTCCTGGTTTCGCTGCTTAAGGCCTTTAGCTTGTATGTTATGCTCAGACTTAGACCGGTTTATGTGTTTTTAGGATCTTGGTTAGTTGTATGATGTATGTACAGTACCTCTGCTAATGTTCTTCACTATTTACTCGTATCTCATTCCAAATATGGTTCAAAGAGTTGAAGTGGATTCTGCTCATGCTGAAGGAATGTGATGATGTTGCCAGTTCTGACAGTAAAATTACATGAAGAGACAATTTATTTTGGGATGGATTCAGAGGTTGCTGACACTTTGCTGAAGAGAGAATATTTTGTAGCCTTGTTTCATCTGGAGTGGTATGGGTTGGCTCAATTTGGTTCAGGTAATCCCAATAAGGTTTGTGTTTTGACTGCTGGGTCCATCTGCTATTGTAACAGTGACGCTACACAACTGCAACAAAAGTTGTGGTTTTGTATGAGATACAAGTCATATTTGAAACGGACTTTTAGAAACTTGGTTGCATTGCCAATAATTAATATAAAGAAGAGAACAAATCCTGGTGTGTAGCAGTTTGACAATTTGGAGGCACAGCCGTTTGCTGCTGCAGTAAAGATTTGACTGTCTCTGGTCAATCATACGATACTCCTGTATCCTCCTACCGTCCAAAGTCACAATTTGTCAATATAAAACTGCCCCTTTTGAATAAATGTGAGAGTGAATGGTTGTATCTGTGTCTAAGCCCTGCGAGTAACTGGTCATTGTCTACACTCCAATAAAACCCTACCTTAGGCCCTGGGACAGGCTTGAGACTCTTGTAACCTCTAAGTGGTAGCAGATGAATTAATTAATATTCATTTCCACAAGTTCTGAAGCCATTTACTACAATGAAAAGTACATTTCACTCGAGTAAGGATTATCTCTCAGCCAATCAGGACACTCCAGCTTTTAGCCCCACTTTTCCAAAAGCAGACCACATACTCAGTGCTTCTGAGCCCTTTTGGTAATGAAAACATATTCATCCTGTCTCAACCCATTAACCTTGCAAGATTTGGGAGTTTACAAGGTTACAAAAATGCATCTTGAACTGCTCCAAGCATAGTATTTATGGTCTGATCCCTGATTACTGGCTTGTTGTGTCCAATGAGGTGGCAGCACTGACCGTTTTGGTTCTGTGTGTTTGAAGAAGTATTGGCAATTTTACTGTTACAAACATAAACAACATTGCGCTGCTCTGATTGGATAGAACTGCAGTTGATAAATCCAATCACCGACCAGGTATTCATTTGAAGTTCCTGCCCTTTTGCAAACGCCTCCAATGGGAGCCCTTCCAGAGGTAACTGTGGTGCAATTTTATCTGGCAGAGTCAGGTTACCAACCCGACCCGTACCGCTCCAGTGGAAACAAGGCTTAGCTGTACCTTAACCCTCTCTGTTTCTGTTTTGGCATGGCAGTGCTCTGTGACCAGCCAGGGAATCAGCCCCTGCTCAACGCTGACCAGTAGCACGGCGTCCCCCTGCACCGACAGCCCGTGTTCGACCCTCAACAGCACGACCAGTCGCCCTACACTCAGCCGCTCCAGCCCCTGCGGCACCATCACCAGCCCCAGCTCCACACTCGAGAGCAAAGACAGTGGAATCATAGGTACGTGATGGACATAATCATGGCCGAATGATTACATCCCTCAAAAGCAAAGCCAGATGTTGCATATAGAAAGTCTATGTAGGGATACAAGGAGAACTGAATGATTTAAAATGGGATATTACTCAAATTCTATTACTTAAAATGGGATATAACTCTTGCATTTGTCTGACTGTTTTAGTACATTGATAAATAAAATACAAAATTGACAGTCAGAATTTACAAACTACAGGTCTGTACATCTTTAAAATTACTTTTCAGCGTTGTTCAACCATCTGTGGGGATGTTCCCAGACCACTTTGAAAATCTGAGGAATGTCTATGATGAGCCAGGTCACCTGCACATTTAATGAAAAACCAGACCTAGTCAATTTTTAGGGAAAAAAAGAAGGGAGTGAGTTGCCAACCCAAGAGCAAAGTCAAAAAGTTCTGGTCAGCTTTTAACTGAACATTATGTGCATCGTTTTTATGGGTTTGATAAGCTCAAAGTGAAAAGGAAAACCTGCTGACCTCTCCTTTGTAATTTAATTGTTACATTTATCCTGCTCTGTCTGAGCCCGACGGCAGAGTACATGTGAGGTCACACTGTCCCAGTTTTAGTATTCATGGAAGTTTTTCATTTTAGGCTGTTTTTCTAATCAGAATTTAGAGTTGTTAATGTGCTCATTTGATTTAGACTTTAATTTGTCTGTAAATAATGAAAAAAATTGGGGAAATTTTGTATTTGTATTTCATCTTTTACAGTTTCACATAATATTTTTAAACTTTGGTCTATGTTTGAAACTCGATTGGCTTTAAATAAACAATGCAATGACAGTGTTTGGTAATTGTAACCCAATGGGAATGGGTTTCTACAAAGATTTGCACTCAGCAGAAATCCTGTCAGACCAATTAAATCCATTTGTCTGAAATTTGGTAAGTGTTATGCAATGCTTTGTTTCTCCAATTATTTGTATGTTTTTTAAATTGTGTTGCTGCAAAGGCAGTTTTTTCTGTGTATGTTGGTACCGGCCCCCTGTTCTCTTCATTCAGAAGTAGTTTTATCCAATTCCACAGTAACCAAACTAATTCTTTTTATAGAAGAGAAAAAAGAATTGTGATTGCTGGGCAGGCTAAAGTGCATTAAAACTCAGGCATATCTGTCAAAAATAATAAGACTAAAACTAAAAATGTAATCTTTTGACTTTACCATCTTGAATCTTTGATGCTTTCATTTCAAAGCTCCTAGAATGTGTTATGTGCAGCTGAGTACACTTTCTACCTGTAGATATGACTCTTAAACAATATAATAATTTCACTATTCTGTTAATAAAGGAAGAACTAACCCTAATCAGTACAATTAAGTAATAGGAAAACAAAATAACTGTATCCACCCTAAATTATTCTCTAAAAATGTTTTCTTAGTGGAAACCCTAGTTTATTGCCCAGTCTGTATGTCAGTTATTGACTTTATGTGAAGCAGTTGTAGTATCAGGACTTGAAATTGACATTTTCACACTGCACTGTATCTGCTGTAATAGAGTTGCAGGATGTCAGTGCATCTGCACAGACAGTGAGCTGACTTGGTTTATAATGTATTTATCCATTTGCCATGTCTACAAGGTTCTAGTAGCTAATCAAATACAAAGGATTCAACTCATGGACTGAATGTGACACTTGATTTGATAATGACTTTGAATCCATATACAGTATTTTGCATTCTTTTTTTAAATTGTAGACATCAACATCGTGAGGGGCTGAACTGGACAGAATGCAAAGCAGGTTGAGAGCAGTGGTGGCCCCCAGCTTGGATTAGTATTACAGCAGAATCGACGCTGCTGACATAATTGATCACTATGAGTCAGTCATTTGTTTCCCTTGATATCTTAGCTGGCTGCTTCTAAATAATTTATGCACTTTGTGACATGCTATCTTCTAGTCTGGGATAAAATAAGTGTTGTTTTAATGTTAACGTTATTGCAAATGGATTCACTTTGTTTTAGTTTATATACCATACAACACAAGTCAGAGGCGTGTGGGGGAATAAAGCAATGTCCAGAAATCAGATACGTGCCTGCAATTAATGTTGCCCATCCTTTGAAGTATAGAAAAACACATTTATTTTGCTTTGTTAGGCTTCCTTAGTGAGTCTGTGCAGCGGAGTTAAAAATGACTCCCAGGAGAGCTTCTTCAGGATGGAAAGTACAAACAGCTTGAGCAAAGACCATAACAAGGCCGGCGTGGAATAACAAGGTTTTGTGGGTTAGAATAAACATTTTTGTCACGGTTTAAAGCAGTGCACCTTCTAACCTTTTTAAAAGCATGACTGATGCTAGGAATTATACAATATTTGGTCAGGTAAACAGGGCAGAATTTGCAAAGGATATGTATATATTTTTATCTTTTTTTATGAATTAAAATGAAACTGATGACGCAACTTGCTGCTGCATTATGAAACCCATATTTGCCGCGTCATGTGCAAACATAGCCAACTTCTGCTTCAGCTCTATGTGCTTTAGCTTTGTGCTCAAATTTGACAGGAGACAGTGAGAGAAAGAGTTCAAAAGCAAAACGTCTGATCAAATTTAATAAGCTCAAGTTCCCCTTGCTACCGTTTACTATTTATATCCTCAACTAGTATGAAATAAATTGAAATATTTTTTTTTTGTATTTAGCATTCCTCAATAGAATATCTTTCATTGTACAACAATATCAGTTGTGCACCTTTGGTGCAAAAGCCACTTAAATATACACAATATAATCACAAATATAATAATATAATATAAATAAAAACTCAAATCAAAATTATAATAATAATAATAATAATATTTATTTTTATATAGTGCTTTTCCACCTACTGTAGTAGGCACTCAAAGCGCTTTACATACATTAAACTATTACCAGTGTTACAGAACTTCACGGGAGGCAATGTAGGTTAAGTGTCTTGCTCAAGGACACGATGACAGTATGTGGGGGAGAGCGGGATGTTTTGGGATGTTTCGAGCGGGGATCGAACCGCCCACCCGCCAGTCGAAGGACGGCCACTCTACATAGAGCTATGTACTGGAACTAACGAGAGGTTTCCAACTGCTTGTTTTGATTTAGAGTAGTCTCAGAAAAACTGGTTAGAAATTTAAAAAAAGTAAAAAGTTATACAGGCTAAATCTAGTCAAGCTAAACAGTAAAGACTTTATCCGGAGACATTACATAAGGCTGCCACAATACTTGTTAACGCTGTACATTGAACACAATCCGTCTGACTGTAGTGACGCTGGTTATTGATTTGGTTTTCATCATTACTGCAGACACTGAGGGTTTTTTTATGAATTGTAATCATAATTGTGGAATGCCAAATTGTTATAAATTAATGAATGTAGCATTTTTACTAACTTGGTTTCTAACTCTCTCCAAATAACAATAAGAAGTTAGAACAATGAATCTCAGGAGGTTAATTGCACATTGTCACATTTTCCAAGTTATGCAAATGAGGTATTAAGACAAATCAAAGAGTGAAAAGTGTTGATTAGCTCATTGAGGAATACAGAGTTCACTTGCACCTCGGAGTACTCTCTACTAATGAGGATGGATAAACGGTGTTTCTTGCCATGCCTTGCCCTTTGCTAATTCTCACATCTCCTCCTCTTAGCCACTATCACCAGTTCCTCAGAGAACGATGACCGCAGCGGCTCCAGCCTGGAGTGGAGTAAAGATGGCAGCCTGAGAGGAAGCGGGCGCAATGGGCTGGCGCAGTGTGTGCGGGCGGACACCTGCTCTCCCGTGGCAGAGGAAGACTCCAACAGCGCCACCGCCACACCCAACGACACCCCATCCAGGACGGACCAGCACCACCTGCCCGGCACATCCACAGGGGTGCACTCACCAGAGGGACCAGTTACATACCACACACAGACATCTTCTCTCATGATGCCAAGGCCAAACTCTGTAGCAGGTAAGAATCAAGGATCAGCGCCGGTTATTTACCCCCCTTTTTCACCAAGGAGTACAATACAAGCAAGATTATCACATGCTTTTAGATGTGTTTTTTATTGTCAAAAGTGATTCAAAAGGTCCTCAAATAAGACTATATGACTGTCCACTTTTACCGTGCTTCTGTTAGTGTACTAAAAATTAACTGGTCCTAAAAACATAGAGCTGAATACACGGTAGCCTGTTGATTTAGTGACAGCAATAATCGTCATGTGAAAATAGTAACGTAAAAATGTCAAAACATTAACAGAAATTAAACTTGTGAAAAGCAGCCAGAGGCATTTGTTGTCTATGATGCATTAAACATTAGCACAAACTTTGAGTTTAGAAAGCTAAGACGCAAATAGAAACTATCTTCTTGTACAACTCTTGATTGCAGTATTAGTATAACCAGCATTGCTACAAACATTGTTTTGTTTTTTTAACATAGTTAATAACAAAACACTCACATTTTGTTTACTTCAAGGTTTCACAAGATTCTCTTCAAAGTAGCTTCATATTTCATGTAGAAACTATTTTACTTTACATTTTTAAGGTGATAACACGTTTCCTGGTTTTGCATGGACAAGGGAAAAAAACCCACTCTGTTTGCTACTCTACAATGACAATACTTCACTTTACTTGTCACCTTCAGCGTGATGACAGTGACTCTGGGGCTTTGTCGTCTCTGAGTTTCATTGCCTGTCAGTTGAAGATTGTAAAGTATGACATGGCTTGTGCCTGAGGCTGGCAAGTAGCATGTCACTAAGGAAATGACACCCAAATGTGGAGTAAAGCAAGGAGCTATAGTAGCTAGTAAGTTTTACAGTCTAGGTTAAGCTTTTCAAACGAAGAGGTAGTATTGCTGCTGAGGTTTGGGATTAGGCAGCTGTTGGATATTGTGCTCGGGCCCTGGCTGCCAAAGCACAATCTACTGTCTGCCTCAGTCCGTTCTGCATTCCTCCCCGTTATGGTGTAGCTGGCCATATCCACACAGCTGTCACAGTTGTTGATATCCCTCACCAACTCCCTTAACCCTTTTTTCTTTTACACGCTTTTTTATTCCAGTCTCTGTTGTGGACCCCCCTCTCTCGGCTTCCCCTCTGTTTTTCCTCTTGACCCTGGCCCCTGTTGTTGTTACTTACAAAGCCCCCATGTCTTCCTAAAAAACATTTGCAGGCATGTACTGCAAAGCTGATTGAGGACAAGCAGGTTGTGTAAGTATTTAAAATAATATAAAATGCCTATCGTGTTACAGACATATTTTAATATAACATAAAGAACACATTGTTCTCTCGCTATGGCCTCAGTTATGCAAGTATTCAATTGCATCTGCTCATTCTGTTCACCCATTATTCTCTTTAATGATCTCTAGTTCCCTTTGTGGAAAAAGCATCTCCAAAGGATCCCATATTAATCTCAATGCATTATGTCGGATGTAGCCTTTCCATTGTTCCAGATGTTCCAGTTGCTCTTTTACAGTTCGCTCTTTAAGTAAAAGTGAGATCTAGCTATAGACTGTACACAGTAATGTTCCTGTATATCCCTGTCTGTTTTATATTTTAAATGTCACATAGACAATGCTCATTTTCATAAACAGCACAATAAATAAGATAGTAGGTTGGGATAAAAGTGGAAGGCTTGCTTCATAAAGCTAACAGTAGGAAATATGTGCGTGTGGTCCTGTATTGGTGGGACATGAGCTTATGGGGTGATGTCATAGATATGCAGCAGTGCCCTCTGGGAACCTGCAGAATTCACACCTCACATTTTACACTGTGACAAAGCCCTGGGTGCAGACAGCGAGGCCAGGATTACATGACTTCATTTATGGGTCTGGTTTGTTTCAGTCATGTAGTACTATGTTTAGTGGCTCAAATAAGTTTATTCTCCAGGAAACAAGCTAAAACAAGGGTTCTAAATTAGAAATGACAGATGAAAGAAGACGGCAGAACTCATAAGCTGTTTTTATACATTCTGTGTCATCTGATCTTTATTCTAACTCCATCTAAAGGAGCCGCATGTATGGATCTTTAACATTCACAAATCTTGCAAAGTGCAAGAATATTCATGTAAATGTTGTGCATTTTTATATTGTTTTTTTGTACCTGGCTGTACCAATGCGCTTTACATCACGCTTCCATTCACTCCATTCACACTGTCACACCTGTGGCAGACAGAGAGTGGGGCTGCCATGCAAGACGCTCACACCTTCTCCGACCACCACCACCACCTCTACAGTCACACACAGTCATACACCAGTGCTGCGGTACTGGAGGCAAGGTGGGTTAAGTGTCTTTCCAAGGATACAACAACTGTACGAACTGGGGGGAGCGGGAATCAAACAGCTACCCTTGCCTTGCTAGCTACCCTTTTATAGGATGACCGCTTGCTCTACCACCTACTACCAACATGTCTACTGAACCTTATCATAAACTGACGTGTTCACACTGAAATAGCTTGGTTTGGAACCTGAAAAGTAGGTTCCAAATCTTCTGAACTGGACAAAAACTGAGCTAGAACTGGTACAGATCCTGATTGGTGTAAAAGGTGTAGGCTTGTTTTTGACATGCGTTTTGGTGTAATTGGGGATATTGTATAGCTGGTGCTGTAAGCGGAGTTCATGGAGCGTGTACTTTCTGCAACTTAATTTGTCACTGTTTAGATATGTTTTGCATTGGTTGATGTCAGTGCATTAACTGTAGCCACTAATTTAGCCCAGGTCTGTAAATGTAAACTGCAGCAGTCATTAAGCGTCATAACCCACACACTCTGACTCACATTTGGTTTACTTTATCATCAGATCAGAATGAGTAACACAAGCTTCAGGTAGAGCTGTGTCTTAGATTCTTAGGCTTTATTGTGTAGCACTTCAATTTGAGATAAATCCCAAGAGAAAGAACCAGCAATCCCCTGTGTGCCTTCACGTTTTGACTAGGATTACCCAGGAGGAGGAGTGAGAGCAGCTCTCATACCACCTACTGCAGAGCCAGCATGTAACCATCACAGATGTTATTCCTTTCATTTTTACCTTTCAGTATGTTGTAACTATGGCTGACAGCTGAAGTTGCTGCACAAAGAGTCAGTTTTTAGTAGATTCCTGTCTGTCTAATGCCAATCAACAGGTGTTCAGCAGGGCCCCTAGAATGTCAGCTATGTTTGTAAAAGGAATGTCCACATACAGCCGGGAAGTGTCATTTGTACTGGCTTGGTGAACCCGTTCTCTCTCTGGGACTGTGGCCTTGAGCTGCTGTGGGAACTCTGTCAGTACTTTGACCTTGTGCATGTGTTGGAGCCAATTACACACATGTTGGCACACAGCTGTCGGTGTCGACAGAGCTGTACAGAAATGCCTTTTTATTTTGTATTGTTGTTAGCTTAGGTTAAATTTGGTTAAGTTTATAAACGTATATATTTTTGCAGTAAATTCTTATTGGCATTACATATATTAATAAATAAATGTATTTAATTTTGTTTATTATATAGCCTGTTCCAGACCTCTTTTTTTTGTGAACCTTTTGCAGATGTGGATGTGTTTTTAAAGTGGGGGAAAAAAATTTAATATATATTTTTTTCAAAATATGTTATTTACTGCAATGCAGTCTTTTAACATTGAACTTGCCTCACTTCAATGCAAACAGAAACTCTTGAGCCAAAACTGATACTTCAAAATAATGAAAAGGCTTCATATCAAAGTAAAAACCCAAATCCCTACACTACAGTTAAATCTATTCACTTTCTTTATCACATTACTAGTTATATTTTTTAGTCTTAATAAAATGTTATGTCAAGCCAATTAAATTCACCAGCTTGTAGGAATGAATGTTTTAATGAGTTTAGTGCACTAATGTCAAAGTAAAGCTGGTTTTCATTGCTGTAAAAATGCATTTACTTTCTCGGTGCAGAGTTCTCGGCTTGATTACCACTGATAATTTTGTGTAGGGCATTTAAAGTAAGCTTTATTGACTTGTTTTAAGTAATGCTTGCTTGTAGACAGAATCCATCTGAGTCAACATTGATCTCAAAGTGAAAAGCAACCCTTTACATCTTCCCGCTTGATGGAAAGGCCACAGTGACATCTGTTAAAATGTCCATTTTTTGAGGCTTGTTGGTGCATTTATGGCACAGCAGGAAGCAGGAGAAAAGCTGCGGCAGAGATCAATCTAGTTGAGTTTTGAAGAAGCATTAAGATTTGAGCTCAGTGGCACTCCATCGACAGAGCAGAACTCACAGCTCTAATGCTGCCACATGTCCAATCTCAGAGTGTTGTCTACGTCCTCCCCCCACGGAGCCGTCTGCTTATGATGGACTGACAAGCCGCTGTTATGTAATGTCTCTTCAGGAAACGCACAGCACTTCACAGCACAGATATTGAGATGTTCTCTCAGCTTCGGGGAATGAACTGTTGCATGCATCTGATCTATCTGTCCTGTTTACTATTAACTATCAAGAATGTAATATCCCAACACACTCAAATTTTGTCTAAACAACATAATATATCAAATCGGTAGGATTTCTTTTACACTTAATACATTTTATGTAGATACAGTGTTGTCCCAGACAGCTTCCATGGTAATAGACCAACTTTGTGTTCACGCCACTTTTATTCCACTTTGAATGTAATTTGATGGTTGGAGAAGGAGTTGAGTGGACAGTGGAGATAAAATATTTTTTCAGCATTGACTATAAGTTTAGTGGCCTAATAAACTAGTTATTTGTAAAACAAAAAAAAAAACATGTGAAAGTGAGGTTTAGCTCTGAAACGTAGCTTACAGAAGGTTTGTGACATTTAATAGATTAGAACATTAAGCACATACTTGAAGCTTTGATCACATGCTCACATTGAACAGGGTCTTGAGTTGGACTACGCTATTAGCTGTTGGTCTACACCGCTTGTTAACATTAAAACCAGTGGCTGCTGAAAATACATAGAAAGTGTCTAATCTAGCACTGGCTACGTCTGCTTTTAGAGAGAAACAGCACAAAAACATAAAGAAAAGCAAAGTGAAATATGGATAAATATTGTCAAATATTGTCCTATAACCAGAAGGTTGGTGGTTTGATTCCCGCTCTCCCCAGTTCATCCTGTTGTTGTGTCCTTGAGCATGACACTTGATCTCTCTTGCCTCCAGTGCCACAGAACTGGTTTATGAATGTGTGACTGTGGAGGTGAGTTTGGTGGTGGTCAGAGAAGAAGTGTCTTGCATGGCTCCCCTTTTCTGTCTGTCCCAGGTGTGAGTGTGGAAAGTAGCTACATGGTAAAGTAGCCTACAAACAAGTCACATTTAAACATGGCTCCTTTGAGAAATATAAAACTAAATAAAAATACTACCCAATCCTGCTTATTTGCATCTTTAATTCAATACTGTGATTTTGTGTTATTAAAAGCAGACACTGCAGTGTGTGTCTCAGAATTGCCCTTAAATTTTGAACCTCTGCATCTAAAAAGGACTGAGCAGCTCTGAGAGTCAAGTCTGACTGATAAGGAGCCTGTGTTTGGGGCCGTGAGACTCAGGACATTCCCTATTGTGGGTGGTTTCAAAGGGCAGCAGATATGCCTTCGGAAAAGAAGGGATATTTTCATCAGAATTTGACCTGACAAATGTAGAGTTTCAAAGATGCACCGAGCACAGACTTCAAGGTATTGTGCGCAGGTTTCATCAGCAACTGGAGATGTGCGAGAATGGCAAGGAATTCAAAGTCTGAGGGCTGCACCTTTTATGAAATGTGTGAACAGGAGAGGGAACGCTAAAGAGTACTGTATCACTTGACAAAAGAAAAAAATGGCAGAAAATGCCACTCACTGAAAGAAGAAAGTGGAATTTTATCAATGATGTTTTTGGGTTAATATTGGTTCTGTAGAGTTCCGTTTGTGCATTTACTAAAAGCAATAGTGAGAGCACATTGAAAAAGTAGACAATTCTAATTTAAGCCATTAGCCATTAATTTAGCAAACCAGAATCAAAGTCACAAATAATGGATTATTAATGAGTCCAGTAATAACATGACCTGATAGTCATCCTATCTTTGTTCTGCAGTGTAATGGAGGCCACACCAGCATTAGTGGGTTGGAAAAAATCTTTATATATCTTTTATATAATATAATAGGCTTGTGTGGAGTGTTTTATATCACTATTTTGTCACACTAGCCACTGCTCTGTCTTTGTTACTGATCAACAAGTTGCAGTGTAAAATGCGGCTGTGGCTCGTCTCTGCTCTCGTGTGCTCAACCTAAATGGGACACAAAGCTGAAGCTAAATATTGGTGGAAGAAATTTTTTGCAGAAGTGGTGTAAAAGTTGCTTACATTTAAATTTCTATTGAGCATATTTGCAGGAAAAACATTGTTAATGAACTGTACAAAACAAAAACAAAAAAAAATATTTTAATTATTAAGATAATCAAAGTAAATGAAAGTATTTTTGCTCAGCCATAATCAGTAGAGCCTGCATCATGTTCAAAGAAAAGTAGGCTAACAGGGTTGCATTCATTAACCGAGTGCCTGATGCTGTGGATGTGGTGCCGGTTGGACTTTCGAGGGGGCACAGCCAAGCCCTCTGCTCAGTGGCTGAAAGCTGTCTGTGTGCTGCATGGGGGCACTGGGGCAGAGAAAACTCTTTTGTGCCCTCTGTGAGTTCATCCACTCTCCAGGGATTTAGCCAACACTCTGCCTGCCTGTCTATACATTTTATTTTGAGGACAGAGGAAGGGCTGCTTTGTCATCCATGGCTCTGCTCTGTAGTGTAAGTAGCAATTGTAGCTGTGCTTTTGGTTTAGAATAAATGAAGTGCTTTTCTGGGCCAAATTGAGGAGATCTGTTTTTTTGTGTGTGTGCGGTCTTCACTGTTGTAATCATAAATCCACCTTTCTGCAATTAAACTATGAACGGCTTCATTAAGTTTTATTGAAAATTGTATTGATGGCAGTGTCGTCAGTTACTGTATTGTCAGCAGTGAGTTAATTATTGGGAGGTTCCATGAAGTAAGTTAACAGTGAAGTGGAAGAGGGACTGAGAGGAGTTGAGTGTTGGTGACAGTCTCCTCCAGCTGAGGCCGATAACGCAGAGAGCAGAGCCTTTGATTTCCTCTGCTCAGGGCCAACAGAGCACGGATCACCATGGTGATTGTATCGAACAGCCAGTAAAAGAAATGCCTGGTTGCACTAATGCACGTCTTATAATCTAATATTAAAAGTCCACATCTCATACTTGTAGATGTAGAATTACCTTGCAATTACCTCTTGTGGATGTGCACATTTGAGTTTATCCTCTACTTACATTCTCCATTTAGGGTTTATAACCTTTGAATCTTTATGAGCAAAGCTGCAACAAGTTGCCATAATTTCACCATTCATATTGTGACTACCATTACCAGCTACAATAACAGAATGAATATTATAGCCTGCAATAGTCTGTCATTTTGTGATGTGTTTGGCGTTGTCTTGGCTGTGTTTATATGAAATACTGTTATTACTGCGGTGAGTCAAAGCTGACTTAATATTTTTGAAACTTTTCCAAATGTCAAAATAAGCCATTCATGTTATTTTTTTATTTGCTTTTTACTTTAAAATATATTATATAAGCATGATTAATTTATGAGTTAAATGTAGTTTTGGCTTTGGGGACAATCATCTCAACCACTGCAGTGTAGCACATTCAGCTCAAATCTGTGAAAAAAGGTGTCCGTGTTAGCCAGAGTTACTGGTATTTCCTTTTACAGATTACTGAAACCTGCACACAATGCCTCAAGCAAACTGCAGCTGTCAGCAGACTGGTCTTTGTCACTTCTGTTCTGTCTGACATGTCAATGTGTCACAAAACTCCACTCTGTGTGCCTGTATCCTACTCTTTACAGTTTCGTGGCAGTGGAGCTGTGGTGTAATGAAGTGTCTGATCTCGGTCTCAGTGTGTTCTGTTTCTCTTTACAGCCACCAGTTCCACAAAGTTAGAAGACCTGAGCTTTCTCGATGAGCAGCGTAATACCCCCCTGCGGACATCAATTCGCCTCCCTTGGCACAATACAGGAGGAAGACCACCTCTGGACTCCAAAGGTAAATCGCACAGTATCTCAGTATATGGATTTTATTCCTTCGACAGAATACAGTATGTTATCCCTCAGATTTAGTGTTGAAAGCTGTCACATTTGTCAGTGCTGCTATCAGCAAACTAAATCGGCAATAATAAAACGGAGAAAGTGCAGTGTAGGTGCCATATGCCATTATGTTTTACCCCTTAAGGTAAAGATCAACAATTTGTGAAAAAAAGTTTTGTCAGCACTCACTGCCTCATTTTTTTGCTACTGATACAACGTGGAAACTCAGATATGTTCAGTTTGTAGTGCCATTACTGAATTACTGACTTAGTATTGTGTTTTTTTATAACTGACAGAAGTAGGCAATTGAATAAAAGCACTTCAATGTCTCCTGAAAGACATTCATTTGAACTGAACTACAAATAGATGTAGTATGATGTATGTAGATGCAGTATTAATTAATTGTAACTTGAATGTTTTTTTTTCTTCTTGTTCCTCAGCTCGCTTTACTCCTTACAAACCCGTTGACATCATGCTCAAGCCCCTATTGTTCGAGGTGCCCAGCATCACCACGGACTCTGTGTTCGTGGGACGAGAATGGCTGTTTCAGGAGCTGGAGGACGTTCTGAAGAGCAGCGAGTCGTTGGAGACCCATGGCGCTGTGATAGTGGGCAGCGTGGGATATGGAAAAACAGCCATCATCTCGCGGCTAGTCGCACTCAGCTGCCACGGTGGACGCATGCGGCAGATTGCCTCCAACAGCCCTAGCGCCTCCCCAAAAGGTAAACAATTTATTATACCAATGCTAAATAAGGCTATAGTCAGTTTAATCTATAGAAATGTATAATTACACAGAGCTTTTGACTTGTTTAGATACACATATGTGATTGTGAGTCTGTATGGTTTTGTCAGGTGGCACGGGACAAAGCACAGAATTCCCCCTCAGCCAGCCCCCACAGCCAACCCCACCCTCCAGTGCTTCAAACACACTGAGGACTAACAGCTGTCCCGGGACGCCAGAGATCCAGCGGCGCAGAGAGGAGGCTGTCAGACGTCTGGCGACAAAGGTAAAACTTGTCAGTTTACATGCATAGCTTAGTCAGGCTATGCTCATATTAAGTCTGAGTTTACAAAGACTGGAGATATTCCACACCTTTTTAAATATTGTCATCTGGGGAAACAAAATAAACAGGTTAGGCCAATAGCAGAGTAGCCAAAAATATATTTGTTTCTCGGGTTAAAAATTGAGTATCACTCCTAACACTTGTCTTCATGTTTCTGTCTTTACTTAAATGTGTTATGACTCTGGAGCATGCTCAGAGTACCAAGTTCAACCTTAGACCATGCAACAATGGCCCAACTAAGAATTGCATTATCTAGGTGTGTTTTGGAAAGAAATTCTTCTTACTGCCATTACAGTTACACTAAGTTGTCTCCATGCATTTTTCATTTATATTCAGGCTAACCAACAACTATTACTGCACTGACTGATAAAATATGATGTCAAAGAATCCTAAAGTGAATATCTTCCGAGCAGCTTCAGTAATTGTTGTAATAAAACACAGCATGTGACATTATGTAGTTATTAAATTACTGTGTGTAATTTTCTGTGGGGACTGGAATTCTTAATATAAGTCCACTCCTTCGTTCATTAAAGATAATTTGTCATACCAAGAGTATATTAATGGTGGCACTATGCAAAAACACACTCTGTATGTATGAGATGCATTGTAGAAGCCTGATACTGGCCCTACTCAGTTGATTTATGTTTGTGTCCGTATTTGATTTATAGTTGTTTGTATTCATTTCTTTGATATCTGAGTTATGAGCTTCCGAGGCCTTTTGTAGAGCTGCCGAGATTATTAAAGACGGTGCCCTCGGTTGTCTCGTATGAAACCTTTAATATTACAGCCTAGTTTCATTTGGTCTGCCGCGTTTAGGTGAAGAGCTGGTTTTAAAAAGGAGCCTTAATATGACAGCGGCATTTCAGTTCAGCAGAGCGACTCTAGGTCCAAATCCTGAAATGGTAATATTTTATATAATGTTTTGTGCATTACATACCCATAGGACATTTAACAATCTAAATTCATATCTAAATCCAGGCATTACTTTTTAACATTTATAGTATTTGCAAGTAATTTATTAATACCACCCTAATTATCTAATAAAGCCTCATAGATATGTAATTAATCATTTGTAAATTGTTCAATAACCCACATTATTCAAAAATGTTTGGGTTTCTTGTACTAAAATATTAGAGGCCAGTTTTAAAGGTGTAATGTGTAAAATGTGTAAATGTAATTGACACAGGGCTGACGTTTGTGCTAGTTCCAATCCCAGATAAATGGAGACCAAAGGGCAAACAGTGTAAAATAAGAAAGCCATGTTTTCAACAATATATATAATTACTTCCAAATAAGACTCATTGCATTTGCCTATCTTGGAAAAATGGTTGAGAAAGTGTGGACAAACTAAGCACTGCTAAAGAAGCACATAAGAATGTTTAATTGATAAACTAAATTGATCTTTCTATATTTGTTAAGTGAACATAGACAACAGCATGTCCCTGCAGGGCTACCATAGGAGCTTACAGGCTGTAGAAAAGGATGAGCAATGGCAGCATTGCATCTTGAAAGAGTAAATTGAAATCTTTTGTTTTATTTTTTACCTTTATTTATCCAGGATTGTCCCACTGAGATTGCAAATCTCTTGGGGAGATTCCTGCAGGTGAGTCCTAGAGGGGGGGACTACTGTACATGGGGAAATCAGGGCACCCGGAGGAAACCTACACAGAAAGGCCCTGACCTGGATGGGAATTGAACCTTCTTGCTGTGAAGCAGGAGTGCTAACCCATCTGCAACCGTGCCGCCAATGTATATCGATATTAGAATGTAAAATGTTGCATGTTATTACTTTCATTTAATCTGGCGCTTAGATGGACTTGTCTCAGTTGGCTGTTTTAGTTTCGTAATCATCAGCCCAGCATTATACCTCTTGAGATGCTGCTATGGAGATTTACTTTTTTGCGTTTTCAATTATTTCAATAATTTATTTATGGAGAGAGATAGGGAGAGAGATAGAGATAGAAAATCCATTATCATCCATTCTTTGACATTAATCCTGAGACACGGACATTTTTGATTGTTGATCTTCATGGTTGAAACTCGCTGATTCACTGAGCTCTAGTTAGCATTAAAAAATGGTGCATGAAACAACTCTAATATTGTTCTCCCCTGCGCCCGGGAATACTAAAGTGGAAGCCCCCAGACAGTTGACTCTGTGCCGCCGAGGCACATCTGAATATATGTGTAACCCCAGCAACATCCCTCAAGCCAATTATTGTGTAAAGTGTTTCCAACTGGCTCTCTTGCTGGGTTTGTGTTCCTGTGATGTGTGATGCAACGCTGAGCGGCTTCTGTCAAAGCCTGTCAGCTCTTTTTAATCATTGATTTGAATGTGGGCTCCAGGGGCAACCGAGACCATTGCAGTTTATGCTAGACATGAGTCTCATTAATTAGCAGACATTGGCATGTTTTAACATTTCTTGAGTTGCACTGTTGCATCATTACATCATCTTGTGTTTGCAGTGTTTTAAATAAACTGGGTACAATGTTTGCATCAGTTTCTTTGTCAGTAGTTATACTGTGTGACAGTTGTGTAAAAAGAGGGAATATACTGTATTCTCTAAACGTCGCTTTTGTTGAGTGCTCTGAGTAAGGCTTTGCTTTGTCTGACACATTATTTCCACCAAAGAGAAGTGCAAAACAGTCTGTCAGTTGTCTGGCAGGAGTACTCTGCTGGTGTCACGTTCCTGTTTATTTGGGCACATCGCCATTATATCAGGAAATGCAATACTTGACACATCTTGTATTAAAATTTATTGAGCAAACACCAGGTTTGATGATACATTAGGTTTCACTTGGAGCTTCAGCTTTAGTCATCAGTGTTGGTACTGCAGCAATTTAACAGGTCACCATTTTTTCTGCTGTCCCCTAGAAGTGTGTCAGCTCCTTCAGGTTGGACTGTAATTAGAGCGCAGTCACACATCCCTGGGGCATCTCTCTCCAGCCTTCCTCACCTCTGCTGTACCTTTCCTTCCCTTCTAAAAATGGGTGCCCTTCGATACAGCATCAGTAGCTTGATCCCATTCAAGATCTACTTTTAGAGCTCCACCTGGGAGTTCTAATAGCCTTGGCATTACCTACTTACTTCATCTCACCTTTTGTTTGGACTGAGACAGATCCAATCACACTTAGCCCGCAGGCAGAAATGATGAGACTTTATCTTACATATAAATATGAGAAATCGCCGGAAACTCCTTCAATCCTCACTCAGTATACCTAGCTTTACATACTGTTAAAAAGTAATACATTCTTTACCTTTTGTAATTGTACAAAAGTCTGACCTAACCCTCTTATTCTTTTTTACAGGTGGTAGCCTATCACTACTGCCAGGCGGATAACACCTACACCTGCTTGGTCCCTGAGTTTGTGCACAGTATTGCAGCTCTGCTCTGCCGATCTCATCAGCTCAGTGCTTACCGGGAGCTGTTACTTAAGGAGCCCCAACTTCAGAGCATGCTCAGTCTGCGCTCCTGTGTCCAGGATCCACTAGCTGCTTTCCGGAGGGGCGTCTTGGAACCACTAACCAATCTACGAAAAGGTGAGACAATACAGAGGTACTGATTTGTAGTAAATAGTTTATTTCTCAATATTTTAACTCACTGTGCATTAAACAGATAACAAAGAGTCTTGTGTGCCCAATCATTTTGGCAGGTGCTCCCCAGTATAATGGTATGAAAAGTTATTTTTACACAAGGAATCAAGGTGACACTTGGCCTGCTAGCAGCAGAGGAATTGCATTGTGACAGTATGATGAGCGCTATGGAAAGTTTTGTCATTCAGATTTGCCAAAGTCAGTCAACCAACTGCCATTTAACTGTGTCTGTGCTCTAGTCTAGACCAAACCTATGCAGTCTTTCCCCCAAACCTTATCAGGAAGCCCATATGTCAAGAGCAGATGAGTTCTGACCTAATTTCCTGGTCATTTTAGTCCTATTTTTTGTATAGCTTTTATTGTGTTTTGAGTATTTTTAAGCCTAGTTTTTCTTGTAATTGTATTTTAATTCACCCAATTGCACTAAGAGCTAAGTCTGGTGCCATATTTGTTGGTTTCCTTTTGAGTGTCCTTTGGATTATTCTTAGCAGTGTTGTTTCCTACAAAAACAGCACTTTTTTCATTAATCAACCATACAATTTTTGCTAAATCAAATATAATCTCCCATGACCGACTTTTGGGTCTAGACATAATGTTCAAGGAAAGGCAGATCTAGGCAGTTTTGGGTTGTGTCTTCAAGTGTCCATTTCTAGCATTTATGTTACAGTTTTTTAGTTGTATTTTTTTTTTCTATTGTTTTTGCTCGAGTTACTTATTTATTAATTTTTTTTTTTTTTTTTCTGCAAAATGATCCTCAATTTAACCCAGTGAACATGCGCGAAAAGTCATTTTTATTGGGCCCAAAGTTCGAAAAATTTAGTAGTAGTTCGGCGAAAAATTTATGTATTTGAAGTATTTGACGTCCCTGAAAATAAAATATGAAAAATGACTCAGTGGCGACCCCTAGGAAAGTCAAAATACATTGGGCCTATGGAAAGTGAAAGTATTTTTTTTCCAATGTAGAAATACAAAACTTGGTACATCCATTGGACACCTCAGGGCGAACAGAAAAGTCGCACAGGCCCGAGGTGATGAAGCAGGCTCCAGCCAGAAGAAGATTCAAGCAGAGGCACAGGCCCAGTTATTTGACATTACCGTGAAGTTTACGCTTTAAAGCACGAAATGCCCTCCCCGCAGTCGCAAGGGAGGCCTTTATCGCCGTTTGCGGTTTTAATTGTTATTGTTTTCATGAACAACAAATTCATGGCCTAATTTGGAGTTACTGTGAGTTACAAAAATGTAGCTGGTTCAGGCTCACAGCTCAGTTGGCAGTCATTTCTGGCCAAATGCTTCTCGAAATTTCAACGAGTACAAGAGAAGTAAATTGCAGCACCATAACTCTTTTTATATTTTTGAAAGCTCTAAATTGAGTTGCTGCAGTAAACAGGTTGTGCTCTCACTGAAGACTGCAAAATGTCATAAAATGAACCTCCCTGCACTTTTTTCCTGTGTTTTTGTTGTTTTAGAGCGGAAGATTCCAGAGGAGGACCACATCATATTGATTGATGGCCTGAATGAAGCCGAGTTTCATAAGCCGGACTACGGTGACACAATCGCTTCTTTCATCACTAAGATCATTGCAAAGTTTCCCCCCTGGCTCAAACTGGTGCTCACCGTCCGGGTCAATCTACTGGTGAGGAACGGTTTGGGTTGATGTTTGTCCGCAACTGTTTAAAAACAGTATCAGTTTTTGAGTAATAGCAAATTAACCATTTTATTTACCATTTCAATATTTTTCTGTGGGTCATGTTTAGAGAAGTATGAAAGTAATAGTCACAAGGAGGTTTTGTAAAAGAAAAAGAGTGAAAGTTGTAAAACTACTGTATGTTAGTTGTCCATGCCATCCTGTACTCTTTGCCAAATAGTTTTGTCAGCCAAGAACATTTAGGAGTTGCAGTAGCGATCCAAGTTAACTGTGTGCCCCACAGGAAATAGGAGTGAGTTACAGACTGACAGTGGGACTCCAAGGAAACAATCAGACCTTGCATTTCAGTCCGTCTTCTGACTATGTGGACTGATGTATGCAGTATGACTCGTTGTATTCACCCGTTATTTACAAGGCTCTTCCTGTATCCATATGCGATCAGTTCTCCATTTTCCGACTTCAGAAACAACACCTGCTTTGGATGTTCATGATACCAATATAAAAAAAAAATCTAAATCCAACAACATGCTGCTCCTATACCATATATATATATATATATATATATATATATATATATATATATATATATATATATATATATATATAAACTGTAATGCTACTAATGCAGGAGGTCTCCAGGCCTTCTTTCACCTTGCATTAACGGTGGCCACATGTGGTCGGACCACTCTGTCCAGGATTAAATACCTGGACTGAAAGAGGCCCTACTCACAGGGACATGCTGGGCATCTGCGGTGAGAGCTGCTACTGTGACAGGGCTGACAAGCACAGCAGTTTTTTGTAAGAAGCACTGAGCCTGAGATAATAATGTGATGGCTGAGTCTCTTGACACGGAAAACTTTTGTTATTAATGGCCGAGGGTAGTGTCCATTAGTATGCTCAGTGTGGATACCGAGTTCAGCCCATTTGTTTTTAATCTTAAATCTTTGAGACATAATTAAAAAATGTTTTATGGGGAGATTTGTGATTGTGATTAATCAGGACCTCAGATAATTTATATTCATCTCATAGGACTTTAACGTGTGCTGTTCTGTTCAAACTTAACCGCAATAGTAGAAGTAAAGGAACAATCCAGTATTCTGTAATAGGGGCACATAAGTCTCTTTCTTCTTTCTTTCTACTCTACATATTTCTAAAGTCTTTCTGGCTGTATCTAAGACCAAATTCAGTCTTATGTATACTTCCACTAAGCATTAGGTATGCCCCAAGGTGCTGCTCAGTACATCCCAAATTATTATACTTGTGACACTTGGGGACTTTCAAGGCAGGCTTCAGTGAGGCCAGTGAAAACATAGAATTTTCTAAAAAAGCTTTTAAATCCAAAACAAAAAAACTATTTGTGCAATTGTGTAATATTGTGCAAGAAAAAGTATGTGAACCTTTTGAAATTTTATGGTTTTCTGAATAAATTTGCGTAAATTGTGATCTGATCTTCATCTAAGTCAAGTGTATTGACATAATGTGTCAAAAAATTTGTCCTGTTGCATCAGCCACCTTCTACACACTTTAAGCTGACGTATAGACATCCTCACATTATCCTGAAGAATTGTCTGATATACTTGGGAATTCATCTTCCTCTCAATGATTGCTGCATCAGGGACTGGCCAGCTTGCAAAGGACAGTTTGGATGATGTTAGGATGATGTTTTCTTGATAATATTCCGTGCTCTTTCTACACCAGATGTAGCACTGTGTTTTTTGAAAATAGTTCAATCTTAGTTTCATCAGTCCACAGAACATTTTGCCAATACAGCTGTGGAGTGTCAAGGTGCTCTTTTGCAAACTTCAGGCCTGCAGCAATGTTCTTTTTAGTAAGCAGTGGCTTCCTTTGTGGTGTCCTGTCGTGGATGTCCTGCTTGTTCAGTGTTTACGTATTGTAGACTCTTAAACAGAGATGTTAGCATGATACCTTCAAATCTTTGGCTGTCATTCGAGGTTGTTTCTTTACTTCACTGATGAGTCTTTGTTGTGCTTTTGGTGTCATTTTGACTGGGCACCCACTTCTTGGTAGAGTAGCAACTGTCCCAAAGCATCTCCATTTGTTGATTGTTTGCATAACTGTAGACTGTTATGCAAACAGTCTATAGTCTTTGAAATAATTTTGTAAGCCTTTCAAGATTTATGTAAAGCAACAGTTCTTGATCGTCGCTCCTCTGAAAGCTCTTTTTGTCGAAGCAGGGCTCACATAAGCGTGTAATTCTTGTGCAGAGCAAAATCCAAATGTTTGAGGGGTTTTTATCTGTCAAAACATGTTGTCTTAGAGAGTCTCCAGGTGTTCTAAATCCTGACTCCAGTTATTTTGTTTGAGGTCATTAACTCAAGGGTTCACATACTTTTTCTTCTCAATAAAGAAATCAGATTTTTTTGTAGATACATTATGTTTATCAATACCCTTGATTTAGATAAAGATCAGATCACATTTTAAAACAAATATATTCAGAAAACCATAAAATTCCAAAAGGTTCACATGTTTTTTTCTTGCCACTGTACATATGAGGTATTAACATGCGTTCATATTGATTTGTACAAGATGTTTAATGAAGCTGCCTCCTCCAAAATATGGACCAGCAACATAATCTTTGGAAATATCCTTGATGATGGGCCACACATTTTAATAGTGAGTGTTGTAATGTTTTAGATCTTTGAAGGTTTTTACTATTCTGTGAGCTCAGCAAGGAGCTTCCTTTTTATAATTTTCTAAATATTTCTGACCTTGTGAACCTAATAATTTGTTTAAGTTTAGAAGTGCAATTACTAAACACACCTTACACATCTTTACTGTAAGAAAGGTTTTACAATAATCTCTCACAAACATAAAGACTGCCTTTTCAGTTTGCAGCTGTGGTAACATGTTAGTATAAAAACTGTGAGAATGTCATAGTCGTTTCTTGTGCAAACCTGTAATTCTCCCAGAGTTTGTGTTACTGGCCTTTTCCTGACTGATCTTGTGATGTGTCTATGCACTTCTCCCACCCACACCCGGACAATGATTTGTACGTGTCAGCGCGTCCCTCCATTCTTGTGTGTTTGTTCTCAGGTTGAAGGAGAAGGAAGTGTTATCTCACTCAGGCAATGTTTCTCCAGCCTCAGACAGGCAGAGGATTGCAGGATTAAGGTTCATTGATTTCCTCAAACCCCAGGACATAAATTGAAATGTGAGCTTCGGTTCAGACCTCTACTCACTCTACTCGAAGTGCTCCTGTTGCCCCCGCCGTCATCCTTCTCCATCCATCCCCTACCTCTTAATACACACTTTGCCGTCCTGTTTTTCCTTCCAGCCACATTTCTGGCAATAAGAAGTGTCTGCTTTGCCCAGATAGCTCAGCGTGTTTGCCTCCCCAACAGCTCAAAGACTGATAGGAGAAACTTTTACACACAGCAAGGTTTAGAATGAGAGGAATAGGTTGACCTTGTTCCTTTTGTTTGTATTGTTGTTGTCACATGGACTACAGTTTGTAACGCTCATACAGTTGTACTTAGACATTGCAGTCTGCGGATTGGGCGACAGAACATTTGGATTAAAATAATACTCAAAAAAGAAACGCATAAAAAAATGT
The DNA here is from genome assembly GCA_024349245.1 of Neodontobutis hainanensis. Taxonomy (NCBI): domain Eukaryota; kingdom Metazoa; phylum Chordata; class Actinopteri; order Gobiiformes; family Odontobutidae; genus Neodontobutis; species Neodontobutis hainanensis. The sequence goes on from JALDNG010000048.1 coordinate 5,140,954, forward strand.
ATTTATGTGATAATATTTCAGAAAGTGACAATGCCACATACTGTGCTTTTTAAATGTAACAAAGCTTGTGTTTATTATCAGCAGCTGTTCACGGTTTAAGAGTTGGTCTCTTATGGCTCCTACATTGCATTCAAATTCGCTTTGAGAGACTCAATGGGTCCTAGGCAGAAGGTAGTTAGGGCCCTCCTGACACAAATGTGGGCACATAAGGCTAATTAACCAACTAGATCATTACACAAACAGTCTTTTAATGTAAGTAGTGTGATGTAATACTCAGGCCCTTTCTTGGTCTTGAGACAAGTCTTAATACAATTTTTTTAAAGGTTGTCTTGGTTTCAAACACACATTTACTTTGCCTTGTCACAGTGCTAAAGTCATTTTTACTCGGTCTTGTCTCGGACATCAAGACAATAATAGTTTTAGTTGTCTACAACCTGTTTATTATCAAAACTTGATTGAATTTTATCTTTGTTTAAGAATCCTGCTCTAACGCAATAATTTTGCACTAAAACTAGACTTGAACTGTTTGGATTGTAAAACGGTTCCCTTGTACTTGTAAGTCATTATTTACAGGCAAATAAATGTGGCCACATGTCCATATCCAAATATTCTCAAAATGTATGTGATTCACTGTCTCCTGAGCTCTATAATAGTTTGGGGCTGCCCATGTTTACCATCACTTTTATACTATTTAATTTTTTAAGCATTGCGACACACAAGGATAGTAGTAGATCTACATTTTAAAATGTGCACACTCCTGTAGTTGACACCTCTTTTCTTTACACCTTAATGAAATCACAAGCCCTACAAAGTTGTACTGCAATGACCCCAATTATATCATAATGCTCCGCTAAAACATGGTTATTCTAATTTATATAAATGTCTTCAAAAGGCATGCTTATTATAAATGTTTTTTTTGTTTTTTTTCTTTTCATCTCATAGGAGATCACCAGCCTACTGCCTTTCACAAAGATCTCCCTGGATGACTTTTCTGAAAACAAAGAGATAAGCAATGACCTCAACGCCTACATTCAGTACCGCGTCAACTGCAGCAAGGATATCATGAACAACATCAGCCTGAATGGCAAGGCCGACCCTATCACAGTGAGCAAGCTCAGTAGCCACCTGATCTCCCGCAGCCAGGGCTCGTACCTGTATCTGAAACTGACCCTGGACCTGTTCGAGAAGGGCCACCTTGTCATAAAGAGTGCCAGCTACAAAGTTGTTCCCGTTTCTGTGGCAGAGCTCTACCAGTTACAGTGCAACATGAAGTTTATGACCAACTCTGCATTTGAGCGCTCGCTGCCCATCCTCAACGTAGCGCTGGCCTCGCTGCATCCCATGACGGACGAGCAGTTGTTCCAGGCCATCAATGCCGGCTTTGTCCAAGGAGAGCTGCTGTGGCAGGACTTCCAGCAACGCATAGAGCTGCTCTCATGTTTTCTCATCAAGCGCCGGGACAAGACACGCATGTTCTGCCATCCTTCCTTCAGAGAGTGGCTGGTTTGGAGGGCTGATGGAGAAAGCACAGATTTCCTTTGCGACCCCAGGTCAGTCTTCCTCGCAAATTTCTCAGGTCTGCCTTTCGGACCCCCTGTCCAAATATTGAGTTGCTCACTAATGTTCTACCCTCTCACTGACAACACACTCTGTAGTCAGTCGGTTGCCATTTCACATTGTTGTTGCAATTTTGGTTGCTTAAGTCTTTTTGTTTATTAAAAAAGTATATTTGGTCAGCTTAAATTCAAATTCCAAAATGCACAAGCACACAACCGTGCCTCGTGACAAGGAGGCCTTTTCCATTTGTGGCATGTGAAAGTGTGCATGTTCTGCTCCAATGCCAATGTGGTTGGTGTTCTACCTCTTAGAATCAGTCCTGCAAACTATTTGACCAAGGTGGATAGTGCCTCATGCTTACTTAACTGAAATAAGCTACAATGGTATATAATTTTTAAGCAGCTGACATTGTCCTGTTTGTGCAGTTTCTATTTATTATCAGTTTTGACAATTGAGCATTTGAGTTTGTGCAAGACTACTTGGTCAATGCATACTCTGTTCTAGGTTCCCAAATTTCCAGTCAGTAAATTTAGGAATTTATTTTAACCCTTCAGAGATTTTTATTTTCAGTTTGGTGTACTTTTTTTCTAAACCGAGTTTTGATAATCATTTGCATTTTGACCCTCTGAGGTTGCTGTAGTTGCAAACTGAATAGTCAGAATAATTCCAGGTGATGGCTACATATAAATGCTAAATAAAAACAGAAGTCAAACTTGGTTGATAAATGATATGACTGGTAAAAACTCATAATATCTAATCAGTAAAGACTATTCTGGTAGTCCATGGTATAAAATGAACTACAGTCTTACATTAAACAGGAAAACTGAACATCATGTAAAAGTTAAATGTGACTCATTTCTGAAAAGGGGAGGTGTTTGAGATGTTCATGATTGTAATAATAATGTAGCACGTACATAGAATTATAGCCTTTTTTACAATAATTGCTACGTGCTGTTTTAATCATCCATGCAAATTTGCTGTGTATAGGACTTAAATTACCTCCAGCTGCTGAAATTGTTATAGTTCCATTTTAATTTCCCTCTCACCCTGTACCACTTTCTTATCTGCTTCTTGATTGCTGCTACCTCATTGTCATTCATGAAATTATTCACTTACATTGGAAACTTGTCTTCACAAAAAAATGCATTATGTCATGTTGGTTAGTATTTTTCTTCCCTGTTGCTCTCCTGCATCAGCTCAAACTCAGACGGTGAACCAAGGCTGAGCTTCATATTCTGGTCATTCACTGCTTTCCAACACCGTCATTAAATAAACAAAGGCTCGGAGTTTGGCACCAGGAGTGAATACACAGACAAAAGCGGCTGCATCGTCTCTCTGTTTGTGCCCGGGCACGAATAGAGAGATTTTTGACCAGATCAAAGCGATCTGCAACCATGCGTGTCCTTTTAATGAAGTTCTGCATTAATTTACTTCAGTGTTCGTCAGTAGAGTCAGAGAAGAAATCCCAGGGGTTTTACACTCTGATTATTAGTTGGGTATGATTTTTTAGGCTTCTTCATGCTGGAGCAGAATGAAATATGTCTGTTCTGTCTTCGTGATGGGAATAAAAAATAAATAAGCTTGAGTGATGCAGAAAGCCAAACCCATTTATATAACATACTCTAGTTGTCATAAATGTTTCTATACCAATGGAAAAGCTCATTTTCCTTCTGCCTCAGGTCTGGCCACGCTCTTATGGCCTTTATGCTGTCGCGTCAAGAAGGGAAACTGAATCGACAGCAGACCATGGAACTGGGACACCATATCCTCAAAGCACACATCTTCAAGGTAGAGCTCTGACTCCCACATCCTCTTTGATTCTTTCAGTGTCCTATACATAATGGTGTGCTGTGTGTCTGTGTGCGTGTGCTTTCACATAGGGCCAAAGTAAGAAAACAGGTGTGTCATCCAGTGTGCTGCAGGCCTTGTGGATCAGCTGCAGCGCAGACGGCCTCTCTGCAGCCTTGGCTTCTCTGAGGAACCTGTACACGCCAAACGTCAAGGTAAGGCTAGTGTTTTTTTTAAAAAATGCTCTATTTATAGGAGGTATGGCTATTATTTTCAATCAAAATAGAGTTAAAAAGTTTAATACTCTAAACTATATCACTGTTATAAAGTGGTGAGTCAGTAAGATGGCTTTCTCAGTCCATCTGTTTTTGTGTATCCCGTCTTTTATTACCCAATCAGAAGAAAGGAACTAGGCTGTCTATGCTCTGTTCATAGAGTTCAAAGTAGTAGCAAGTGAGCTCTCTATAGTTGCTATATAGATAGTTTGTTAGCTCAGTAGGTCAGTTTAAGGTGTCGAGGTGCGTTTATTCAATGATCTTGTTTAATGTTGTATTTAGATTAGACCTTTGGTAATGGGCCAAAAGCAATAATTATTGCTAAAAGGAAATTAGCCCTAAAATTTAATCGTCACCTGCGATATATTGCGTATTTGCTGTCACATTTATTGGTTATAAATAGTGGCTTATAGTTTGACGCTTTTGTCGTTCTGCAAAATTTGATTTTTCTAACATGAAAAATCTATGGCAGTTTAATATTAGAAAAAATGTGGAGAGATTAAAATGCAGGAATACATATCAAATCTTCATAACTTGCACATGACCTAACTTTGACGTTACTTTATCCTCATTCAGACTACAGTAGCTGGAACTGCTCTCCTGGTTGAGGGCTGATGAGAAAGACCATTATGTCGAAATGATGTAGCATTTGGCTTGAAGCTAAATTATTCCACATTTTTCTTTGTCATTAGTTTTAGTGTTTCATTCAGTTTTATCATTCTTACTGTCTGTTTGCGAGTTATTGTACATAAGTGAAGCATCCTTCAAAGAGACATCTACAGAACGACCTTGTTGTGTCCCCTCTGAAACAGTGGTGCTTGCTGCTAATGTATTTCAGTGTAGACCCAACAAAGCCAGCTTTTTTCTGTGTGATCTTTTTTATTATAGAGGTCTGACATATTATTATATACATAAATATACACATTATCAACACTTTTTACAATATAATATTAAATATAGATAATATATGCATATACATACCCATAAATATACATTGTATAATATACATTTTACAATATATGTTTCCAAATATTCCTTAGATTTGTAGTATATTACTTCTTCATAATATTCACTTACACAATCTTTTACTATCCATTTTTACATTAAAAAAACAAATCCAGCTTTATTTTGGTTTGTTGAATCCTTATCTTTTTGTTACATTCACTATTGATTTCTGAGCTATAGACAAACGACATGACAAACTTATTGTATTCAGCAGAATGTGACCTCTTCATTATAAACTGACCTTTCAACTGCCTTTAATGGCTTTACTGTGGAATTATTTAAGACAGCCAATGTATCACCACATTAAGGAGTCTGGTGACATTTTATATCATTATATGTTTCAAGGCCATGGACAGATTTTTTTTTTTTTTTTTTTTTTCCAGTTTATAGCTGTCGTAGTACAGTGCTGGAGGGTTGTCTGTGTACACTCTTAGTTTGTTTCTGGTTTGTAATGTGTATGTGGTTGTGTCATCTATATCAATATAAATACTGACCTACTGCATGTTTGGACCGATGGTTTGGCAGCAATTGCTGTTATGGGCTACTAGACTTAGGCTTGTTTTACTGTTACTCCTGTAAAGCCTGGCATTGCTCTGATTGGATCAACTTTTTCCCATTTTTGAGACTGGTTACACATATTCATATAGGATGGAAGGAAGACAAGGTTATTTAGTGTGACCCTGAATTAAAACCAACAAATATTGTCTATATTGTCATATATATTGTCAAATATTGTCTATATTGTGGCATTAAAAAGAATACACCAAAGTCTCACATCAAGTATATTTACTTCTTAAGAAAATAACACCTTTGCAACATTGAAAGCCAGGTCTGTTATGCTGACATACGGTTATATTGTGGCCTAGACCGTAGAACATTGGAAGCAGTTTCTGAACTGAGGCTGAAGTTGGTTAAAACACAGCCATATTTTTCTGTAAATACTGTGACCTCTTTATGGCCTCTCTGGTGTTCTATATTCACATCTAAAACTGAAGTTAGGCACCATTTTGATTATATTATTTCAACACCAGCTGTCTGTATTTTTATTTTCACAACCAGGTGAGCCGTCTGCTGATGCTCGGAGGTGCAAATGTCAACTACCGCACCGAGGTCCTGAACAACGCGCCGGTGCTCTGCGTCCAGTGCCACCTCGGTCATCAGGAAATCACCTCGCTGCTTTTGGAATTTGGGTCCAGCATCGACGTGGTGGCTGAAAACGGCATGAGTCCGCTCTGCTTCTCGGCCGCTGCTGGACACTTGGGGCTAGTCATGCTCCTTTGTAAGAGGGGGGCCAAGGTGAGCAGCCGTTTTTATACAATCCTCCAGGTTGTTTTTTGTGTCTGTTCTGAGCTGCAATGTTCCATCTGTACCAGGTTGATCATGTGGATAAGAGCGGACAGTGTGCTTTGGTGCACGCCGCACTCAGAGGCCATATCAAGATAATCGAGTATCTGCTGGAGCTGGAGTGGACCGCTGAGCCGGACGGTGCTCTGAAGAATAAAGCACTGCAGCAGGCTTTGATAGGAGCTTCCAGCATGGGACACACACAGGTCTGACAAAAACACACACACACCTATCCTTTCATTTACTTTCTACTCATCTAATTAAGTTTTATGAAAAGAAATAGTGCAGAACATCTTTACAAACCAGGTAGTCAATGAACATACTGACGACTCTGAGGTGCTGGCCTTGCTCAAGTTGTGATCGATCATACTGCAGCGCCTTCACCCAACACAGGCTTAAGGTTTATTTTGGCTTCCTCATTAGTCGGGTTGGGACCCTGAGGTCTGGTGTTGAAATACAGAACTGGGCCAACTTAAGCTGTCAGGTCACATACTGAAGAGTTGGCAGTATATTTTGTTCTCATCAGTAAAGGTTTGACTGCCTGTGTTTGTGAGCTGAGAAGAGCTTAGAACATAAAGATATAGATTATTCGAAAAGTACATGGCAATACATTTGGTACTGGTGTGTGTTGGGAAAGTACAAAAAAAATTCTGATGGTGTGATAACATTGAGAGGCAGATCACTTTATGACAGAATACCAGCATTGTTGTTATTTTCTATCTAAATGGATCAAGTAAATGTCTGCAGTGGCTTTAATAGTAAAAGTGAAATGTATTTATTTATTTTATTTAAAAAAAATATGTTATATACTAGAGCACAGTCTGTTTTGCAATGTCCTGCTGACATGTTTCTGAAATACTCACTAATGTAACAGTAAATACTTGTAAAAGACAAAATAAGATAACATAAAACATAAAAAGTGGCAACCACAGCTGCCGTTTTTTTTTTTTTTTTTTTTTTTTTTTAATGGTAAATGTGAGTTGTTATTTATTTATTTATTTATTTGTTTGTTTACAGTACTGAGGGTTTAAATAAAATCTACTAAACTAATATTACACCCCAAAGGTAGAAATTTCCTTCAGTGTTGACTCTATATTTGGATTATTATTATTATTATTATACTGGTTTTAACTAACCTGTATTAATCAGACTGAATAATTCCACAAGCAGTTGTCTTGTCTACTCTTTCATTAAGTAATAATAATTATCGCTGATGGGTTTCCAATCAGCTTAATGTTGTTCCACTGACTAATTTACTGTCATTCTTTCTGCCACATTGGCATTCCACACTTTTCTATGATATCTTAGGCACAAACAGTATGTCATTAATCTACGTTTCTCTTTGGCAGGTTGTGAGGGGCTTGCTGGCGTTGAATAATGAGCATGCTGTGCAAATTGATAGCCACGACACTCTGTGGGGAGAGACAGGTATGTTTCTATCAATCATTTTGCATCACACCGCTCCTGTCTTTATTGTAGCCCGCTGGTTTGTCATTCTGGACCTTGGCGCTGTTATCGAAAGCTGCAGTGGGTTACCATTATTGCTGATGCTGCTCAGTGTGTGCGCCTTTGTAAGATCTACTCCATGTTCTCCTGTGCTTTCTGCTAAAAGCATTACATATTGCGGTCATGTGGATTTGCACTCAAGAGTTTGGACGACACAGCATTTGTTCTAAATGATTTTTCCAACCTGCTCCCTTTCCCCGTGGTGCTTTTGTTTATTTACTGAGATCATTTTGGAAATTGAGTCCTCTGTTTTGTGTAGAGTCATATTTTGAGGTTCTGTGTAATTTAACACTAGATTCTCCATCCATAAAAGGAACTAATAACAGTAAAAGTAATACAATTATGTCTCAGAGCTAAAAATCAAATTGATCGATTGAAAGCACTGCAATGGTTTTAAATCCTAAAATATTAATAGACAAATGGAAAGCTGCTGTATCTGTTTTCATTTCACTGTTCGATACTTTGTTAGTTTTGACTAGTTGACTGTTGAATATAAACAACTTTGGTGCTTTTTGTGCACAGTGAGACCTGAACAGATGATGAAACAAGGACCATATTCTAGAGGAATTTAACCATAAAGTTAAACCTATTAGTAAACAAGCTAAACAGACTGGAGTCAGTAGTGTTTCTGGATTGGCTAAAAGGTTCCCGTACATTCTAGAACATTGGGAAAATAAGCTGTTTTCTGTCATAGAAATAGTCTAGAATTGTTTTGTAAAAACTTTATTTATTTATTTATATTTATTTATATAGTTCTTTTCCACCTAGTAGGCACTCAAAGAGCTTTACAAGTGTTACAGCTGGAACACCACTGGAGGCAAAGTGGGTTAAGTGTCCTGCCCAAGGCAGGACACGACAAGGCCCAACGACAGTATGAACTGTGTGGAAGAGTGGGATGTTATAATGTTTTGGGATGTTTCAAGCGGGAATCGAACCGCCCACCCGCCGGTCGAAGGAAGGCCGCTCACCCACTGAGCTACTGCCGCCCATTTTGTAATCCAACTGTTGCACTTACAAATGCTTTTATATTTAAATTTTTGACCCTATGAAGCTGCTGTAGATTGAGGTATGACCCTTTGAGACTGTTCTGGTTTGGGTTTTGACCCTTTGAGGCTGCTGTAGATTGAGTTATGACCCTTTGAGGCTGCTGTACTTTGGGTTTTGACCCTTTGAGGCTGCTGTACTTTGGGTTTTGACCCTTTGAGGCTGCTGTAGATTGAGTTATGACCCTTTGAGACTGCTCTAGTTTGGGTTTTGACCCTTTGAGGCTGCTGTAGATTGAGTTATGACCCTTTGAGACTGCTCTAGTTTGGGTTTTGACCCTTTGAGGCTGCTGTAGATTGAGTTATGACCCTTTGAGGCTGCTGTACTTTGGGTTTTGACCCTTTGAGCCTGCTGTAGTTTGTTTTTGACCCTATGACCCTATGCTGTAGATTGAGTTATGACCCTTTGAGCCTGCTGTAGTTTGGGTTTTGATCCTATCACCTTATGCTGTAGATTGAGTTATGACCCTTTTAGGCTGCTGTAGTTTGGGTTTTGACCCGAGTAACATAATCATAATTAAAGCCATTGGTGACCCATCCAAGCCATTTAAAAAAAGACAAGTGGTTTCAACTAGAGGTTTTGCTCAAACTTTAACACTCAAATACAAACCACCGAGTCCAAGTCGGTTAAATCTGAGTGACATGCAAGCTCTGCACAAACAGTGAACCAGCAAGCATAATTATTATTGTTGATGGCATAAAATACACCACAACCTCAGAATAGGCACAGGAAAAAGAGTCATGGAAGGGGATATTATTTATAAAGACAAACTGAGAAACCATGGACACACAACACATACAAATATTACAATACATAAAACAGAGCAATGCCGTTAATTTATTAAATATGTTTTTCCCTGTATTGCGCCTGAACAAATAGCAGAGGAACTAAACAATTTATTTTTCAGTTGCCATCTGTCGTCGAGGAGGAGGGTTAATTATGAAGAATTCAGCAGAAAACAGTGAATTGTCTGTTTTTATACTGGCTCGAAACTAACAGCAGAGAAGATTACCACAGAGATGAGATTTAATAAACCAAGAACATCTCATCACAATCTGTTCTTGGGAAAACAAAACCTGACTCTGTTCATTTAAAATTGTTTATTCATTGTTTCTGTAACAATCTCCAGTTCCAACCAGTTTTGTGACAACATACAGTATTTCATATTCCAAACTCAACCAGTGTCTTCGGTGTTTGATTAAAGATCCATCTGTGCAAGAAACCCACCTTTTAGGATCTGATACATTATCCAGGAAAAATGCTACAATTTACATGGCAACCTTTCTTCCTATAGTAGATAGTGTCTGCACCCACCCCTTTGGAGAAAACAACAAGAACACCACAGAGACTAAAAAATATAATACTACTAGAAACGGATTTTATGTCTAATTAAAAGTATGGCCCACAAGTGATAGTCATAACTTTAAAATCTGTACATGTAGCATTAAATCAGAATTAAAAGAAAATAAATTTGGCAAAAAATATTGAAAACCCCTGACATTACCAAGCCTATCACACAAATTAAAACCACCAAATAATGCTACTCCAGAACAGGACGTTGGGTCATAATTCCTTTTGCCTTTAATAAAAAAAAAAAAAAAAAAAAAAAACCTTGCAGATTTTTTGGCAGCCATATTAAAGCATTGCACAAATAAATAATCGTAGAAGCATTGTTAAAAATTAGTTGAACATTTGTTTTCACTGGCCTCATCCATAACTTAAGCCTGTGTTGTTGCTGTATGCTTCTCCAGACTAGGAGACAATTGCCTACTTTAAGGAAATACAGTAAGTTACTGATCCCAAAATATCTTCAATAAAACACTGGACTATCTGTTTAAGCCCATGAGAAAACTTCATACACTCCAACAGTCTTCATAGACTGCTTTTGTTAAAGTGCACTGTTTATTTCGTAGAATAATGTCAACACAGTCCTCAGGCCAGTCATGATTTAACAAAACTGTTGGTATTCATCCGTACTTTGTGGTCTTATCTAAAGCTTGAGACTAAGCCTTGTAAACATGTCTCATTTACATAGTGCAATCTATTTATTGTCCCAAACTCCCCCACCCCCCCTCCCCAAGAGCTGCAGGAAATTGTTCACATTTCTCGTTGCTAATTTCCCTCTTTTCAGGCAGCGGAGCAATTTAAACACTAGGAGGGAAAGTCATTCACGCATTAGTTTGTATTTTATTTGGAGAGGTGGAGTAGAAATGCACTTCCTGCACACCCAAATGTGACATCTGCTGTGTCTCCGGGGATGAGTAAGGCTGCCATTTTCTTAACCACAGTCGGTGCCTCAGTGAGTGTTGCTTGAATATAAATTGCCTGCAACTATTTGTAATTGACATTTTGTGGATTCTACTTTTTGGATGTCAAAAGATAAAGTTAGAGGCTGTTCTCAAATAATGTTTATTGCAACATTATGTCCCTTTTTAGTCTCAAAGTCATTTGGATGGTTCCAGGACAAAACTGCTGCTGAGAAACTACATCATGCAAGTTGTGTTCTTCATGTTGGTGATTCTAACCTGACAAACCTTCAGCTGACCTCAGCCTGTATTGAATTCCCTCTGTGTTGTTTTGGCCACAAACTGCACACTAACATTGATTTCTCTGCACAAAAAGTTAAATCACTGTACCATGTCATTCCATTTGTTTTATTGTCTTTGCTTTCTGCCACTGTTGTAAATTACACAGTACAGTAGTAGCATTCTTTAGATTGTGCTTGAAGTTATGGAGTATTGCATTAAGAGTCTGTATTTAGATAAAAAGCTGGAATACATTTTAGAGTAAGGTTAGTGAGGCTGCTTTACTTTTGTGTATATTTGTTCTTGTTAGTCATGTTGGTTGAAAGAAGCTGTGATCATTTGTAATTAGTTAAATCAAAGTTGTTGAGTAAGTGGGTTTAGAAAACACAGCCGTGCCAATGGCCACATTCAGACCTTGCATTTCATTCCATCTATGTGGGCAGATGTGTTCAGCTCCATACATTCTCCTCTCTTGCAAAACTACTTAAACTTTCTTCCTACATTTTATTAGTAAGAAACAAAGCAAGTGACAACATCAGCATAGTAACCCTTTCTGACCTTTAGAGATGACCTTAAACTTAATCAATTAGAACCTGACATTCAGTAATTATCCCTGCCTCATAAAACATCCCATGAATAGATGTTGATGTTGATATTTATCTTTGTTTCTCTATGTATTTATCTTTTGTTTCTCTGAGTAATTAAACTGGCAATGGAATAGACTATTCTCTGTATTTTTGGCAACCACTTACTCAAGGTTTACAAGCTCTGTCAACCAATTATCCTCAGTCAAGACCCTCTTCTAATCGAGCATGTGATTGGCCACCATAGCCCATCTATGATTGGCATTATTCAGGTCTATTAGTCCAACTTAGAAAAATTTAGATTAACATTCTAGTTGGACTAAGACATTATACATGCATCGTAGGAGACAATAATTAGACAATCATAAGTAATTAGTTGCATGTAACCGCACTGAATGTGAGCCAGCCACTCCAATTAAAATAGATTCATAATAATGTAGGGTAAAGTGCTTTCTAAAGAACAGAAGGGCTAGACCTGTAGCATCACTGTCTCTGCTCTGCTGCTGCATGAGGATATCCACACTGGGAGCAGATGGAGGGTGTGGCTGCTTGGCTCGGATGACTCTTCCTCCAGATGGATGATGTCAGTCAGATAAGGAGGGCTCAGTGGCACCTAAAACTCTGAGAGCGATCTGAGAGCACCACTTCTTATTCCTTCAGTGGATCTGGGTCTGTTTGTGCAACTGGAGCTCAGTTAAGACCCATCTGCTGTCGGGCATCAGCGCTGAACAATTTTCAAGAATCAGCGTGGGGGATTTGATCATTTCATGGTTTCAAATGAGTTAGGAGAGATTAGGTCCAGCTAATCTCTGTATGAAACATTTAGTGTATAAACAAATCTGGTGTTTAGGTAAATCTGTAGTCTGTAACACTCGTATCCCTGAACAGGTTACTAATAGAATGGTCTCAAGTTATGAAAGACAGCTCCAAATTCTTGTTCAGTAAAAAGTCTGTTTCTGAATGTTGTTCCTATTCCTCAGTCTGTAGTCATTCTAAAAAAAATATGACTCCATTTTTACATCATTGATACAATTATCCTGTACGTGTCTGCTCTCTCCAGCGCTGACAGCAGCAGCAGGCCGGGGGAAGATGGATGTGTGCAGCTTCCTGTTGGAGCAGGGGGCCATGGTGCAGCAGGTGAACCGGCGAGGGGTGTCTCCTCTTTTCTGTGCCGTCAGACAGGGACACTGGCAGGTGAGACAAGACCCTGCTAACTGTTGATATGTTACTAACGTTAAACTTCACACATATAGACATACCTTTATAAAAATGTTGATGTTTCTGCCTTTAGTGCATCCTGACAGTGTTGTAGGTTAGGGGCCAATGTGTATGTGTAGAGCACAGTGATGTCTGTCTCTATGGTAACAACATAGACGAACAAATGATCTATTGGAAATTTGGTGAAGGTTATGAAGTCATGAAAAAGTCATGGGAAAAGGTGTACGTACCCTGATACAAATGAATCACTTCACTATCAGACTGTGCTGCTACTGTTATTATCTAGTCATAATTTTATATAAAAAGTGAGTTTCTAAAAATGGCTGTGTGTGAACAGATCGCAGAGCTGCTGCTGCAGCACGGAGCCGACATCAACATCAGTGACAAACAGGGCAGGACCCTTCTGATGGTGGCCGCCTGCGAGGGTCACCTCAACACGGTGGAGTTCCTGCTTTCAAAAGGTGAGCATTACCACAGATTAGCCTGATTCTGATCCACTATCAGCAGCTTGCCTCATAACTGGTGTCTGCCTCCAGGTGCATCTTTAACCTCAGTGGACAAGGAAGGGCTGACCCCTCTGAGCTGGGCTTGTTTGAAAGGACACAAGAATGTAGTGCAGTTTTTGGTGGAGAAGGGTTCAGCCATCGACCACACAGACAAAAACGGACGGACTCCACTGGACCTGGCAGCCTTCTACGGAGATGCAGAGATTGTACGTTCTCAGTTACATGCTCAGACACACCACTGACCGTTAAACAAGCCCATACTGTTTTGGATTAAGTGTAACTGTGGTGCTCTCGAACAGGTCCAGTACTTGGTGGAGAGAGGAGCGGTGATCGAGCATGTGGACTACAGCGGCATGAGGCCTTTGGACCGGGCTATAGGATGTAGGAACACATCTGTGGTGGTCACTCTGCTGAAGAAAGGGGCCAAACTGGGTATGAACATTATTTTCCTATATATAAAAAGGTATACATGTGTAACTTTGTGTGTAAGTAGTCAGAACAATCAGTTAGCCTTCAAGACAGCCCTCTTCAGGAAAAGCCTGAGAACTCATTGTGTCAACAGAGTTTGGTTGTGCGAGTGTGGAGAAGTATTTTCTGTCTGGCTCACCATCTCATGCTACTAAGAATAAGCAGACTAATTGTGTGGAATGTTGTGGAAAAAGCCTGTTTCCATTGCTGCATGTGTTCACTTTTCCCAGTTTGTCAGGGCGTGTGCGTCCTTCTGTTTCTCCCTTATGTGCTTCTCTTCTAATTTAAGAAAGTGACTTATCACCTCTAGGACACTCTTGGAGCTATCTGGGTCTGCGGCTTATCTGCAGTGCACTCTGCTGTCTCAAAACTCACACTGGTAATGGGCAAAACCTTGAAATTGCCTTTTAGTATTTACCAGTCTCATAAATTTTGTGCTGACAATAAAAAGGCCATTTGAAGCCCAGTGAAAGGCTAAATTAAACATAATTGTATACTGTCACTTTGCAGCACATTTTCCTTTCACTATATTTGACTCAGCTTTGTGCATGACGTCTGTTTCTTAACTGTCTCCTTTCCAACTCTTTCCTCACTGCTTTCAATAAACAAAGGCTACAGAACTTCACCTTATGATCGATCAGGTACAAACTTTAGGTAACTTACCTTGTACCAGCCTCTTGCGAATACAGAAAACTCACATTGGCAGCAACAGCAAGAAAACATGTCCCTCTGTGCCAATCTTTTCATCCAGGGAATGCTGCTTGGGCCATGGCTACATCCAAGCCAGACATCCTGATCATCCTGCTTCAGAAGCTAATGGAGGAGGGAAACCTGCTCTACAAGGTACAGCTTGTATACTCTGTGAATATACACTTTACATAATCACAATTCAGTGATTCATTTAAAACCAGATAAAGGATTAAAATTCTCACCAAAGGAGTCCTGATTGATGCGTGACATTTACTTGATTAAGATTAGTGGCAGTTCGACAAACCTGTCAGCCCTGCTCTGTGTGATTGATGAGTCATGTGTCTGGTGAAGACATTGCCCTGCTTCTATTCTGCCTCACTGTGCGCCCCGCCCTCTGTGTGTCCTCCAGAAAGGGAAGATGAAAGAGGCGGCCCAGAGGTACCAGTACGCCCTCAGGAAGTTTCCCAGGGAAGGATTCGGAGAAGAAATAAAGGCGTTTAAGGACCTCAGGGTCTCGCTGTACCTCAATCTGTCCCGTTGTCGCAGGAAAACAAATGTAAGCCTATTACACATCACTACGCTTTGCTTTAAAAACGCATCTCACTAAGCAAAATTGAATTTGCCAGAGTAAATAATGTCATCGGGCATCATTTAATAACAATTTTGTGAAGATACACTAGCTGAAAAGTACTCTTAATTATTCTGAAATCCATTCTGAAGCTGGAGGCTGGTCTCAGTAGGACGGCATGTGCAATGGTTTGAGCATGTGTTAGTGTTCAGATGGTAGCGACGAGGCGGTGGAGACTGGGCACAAGACCTAAATCATGTAAAACACTTTCTGTTCCTGCATGTGCCAATCTCCTCAGTCTGTTTCATTTTGAATTTCTAAGTAAATTCAGCAGAGCTTCTACTGCTTATCAGATGAAATATGTTTTGTTTCACAGCCATTTAAAAAGTGTACCCAAAAGCTATAGTGATTATATCTTTCTTCAGACACAGATGTTCTTTCTTGTTCTAATAATTTTCAAACAACAAATTGGTTTGCTTCCATGATAGGACTTTGGAATGGCAGAAGAATTTGCAACAAAAGCATTGGAGCTAAAACCCAAATCCTACGAGGCCTACTATGCCCGAGCCAGAGCTAAAAGGAGCAGCAGGTAAAGCACTCAGCACAGACTAATGCAGCATTTGTTGGGAGTTGTGGGTCTGGTGACAGATGTCTCTTTTCACCTGACACAGGCAGTTTAGTGCAGCGCTGGCTGACCTGCACGAAGCAGCCAAGCTCTGTCCCAATAATCGGGAAATCCGCCGCCTGTTGGCCCGAGTGGAGGAGGAGTGTAAACAGATGCAGCGCACTCAGGCCAAAGGAGCAACAGCAGCCCCCTACCAGGCCTCTGGACATGAGTCGGACAAAGATCAGGACGAAGGACAGGACGAGCCTCTTGAGCACTGCTTCTCCCGGAGCATGGACCACCGAGACATCCTGGAGGAGGAGGAGGAAGAGGAGGATGAGGAGCACAGCAGAGCGTCTGAGGCCTGCAGCTGGTCCCAGAGCAGCTACTCTTTTAACAGAGCCCTACCCTCAGATGCACCCAGCAGCAGTCAGAGCGGGATGCCCTGCTCGCCCCCAGGCCCCAGCAGAGTGCCTCAGCGGTTTCCCCGGGAGCACCGAGAAGCCCTGGCCCATCAGCAGGCTCTGGTTCTGCAGCCCACCAAACAGGCCCAGATCGTCAAGACCAATCAGCACATGAGTTCCAAGCAGAAGAAGACCCAGTACGCGCCCTCAAGCCCCCTCCCCAGCCGACACCTGTCCAGTGCCCTGAAGCCTGGCCCGGGCATCGACATCAGCCCCCTGGGACCCCCCGCTGATGAGCCTGTGTACGAGAACCCCATCACAGTGGCTGCGTTGGGCTACAGCTGTGATGAGAGTCTGCAACGGGACGCTTCATTCAGCAACACAAAGCCTCTGGTCCAGGACAGACTGTCCGCTCAGTCGGCTTCCTCTCTGGATGGACTGGCCTGCACTGGCCCTGTCGCCCAGGGCAACCATGCTGACTCTGGGAGGGACGGGACATGTGGAGCACCAGGTAGTATGCGAGTGTCCAGCTCCAACAGCAGCCTGGCGTCCAGCAGCAGCATGTCAGACAGCGGAAAACTGGGGCCAGATGTCCGCAACAAGGTCCCAGACAAGACCAAACACAGCCAGACGCCCTGCACAGAGTACAAACCAAGACCGTTCATGGGCATCATTGATAAGACGGCTCGCTTCCAGCAGCAGCACAGTGTCTCCAGTCTCCAGAGTCATCAGAGCCACAGTTGGCTCAACCCGCTTCCATCAATCAACTCCTCGGACAACATGCTCTGTCACAACGTGGCTGCCAACGACTGTGAGCCACATTATGCCAAAACGGTGAGCACTTACCAGGATCAGCACAAGTCTGTGCCGCCTCACGCTGCCATGGCCATGAGTAACTTACCAAACGGCACACACGACTTCACAGACAAGTTCTGCCAAGCAGGGCACTGTTACAAAGAGTCCAAGCCGCCCCTGGCTCTGCCGCACTCCTACATGGACGGAAAACCCAAACCAGGCCTTGTCCGGGAGAATCCTGCCATCCACGTAGCTTCAATGAAACCAAAGCGATCCTTCATCGAGTCCAATGTGTAGATATTTGTTAACTCTTCAACGCACAAACAGCAAAAACATGAACGTTTTCATTTTATAACCGTCAGGAGTGAAGAGCTGCAGTCAATGCTCCAGATTTTTCCCTGTTTTGTTACATACGACATGTTTCCATGTCGTTCAGCCAAGCTGGAGGCGATGCACTGAAGGAAGTATTCTGGTGTGTTCTGTACAGTCCTCACAACACAATTATGGCAGCAAGCACTTTATTCACGTTTGGGCTGCTCAAAGTGCTTACGTCATTCAGTTACAGTGTAATGTTTTAAAGAGGAAGTTAGGTGTACTTTGTGTTCATTTTGTCCATGGTGCTGAGGAGAACTGTGGCCGGTGCAAAAAAGTGTAAAGAGTGGGCATTCCTGTGTATTAGGGATGTTATAGAGCCTCATTTTGTGTATATTCTATAAATATGTATCTTTCCTTCTTTTCAGTGAAGCTCTATGTTCAGTTTATTGACACGTTCAAAATGGTGTATTGAGTTTTATGCACAATGTTGTTTAAATGATATTAATGTAATATGTTTGTACATTCTATAAATCACCATTAACATGGATCTTTTCTGTATCTGCTTGTTGTTGCTGTCTAGTTTAATTTATTTACAGCGCCAATGGCTTGGTTCATTGTAAAAGCAATATATTTTATATAGTTATTTTTGCACAGCTACTAAGACATTTTATGATTAAGTCTTTGCGCATGCTACAATTGCAGTTTATATTAGTTAAAAAAGTATATAAAAACAACTGTTTGGGGGCACAGTGCCATCAGCTCTGTTCTAATATATATTTGCGTTCATTGCAATTGTTGCCATGTTTCAGTATTGTGAGCTTTATTAGCTGTGATCACATACTGTAATAAAACATTATTGCCATTGCCACCATGGGAGAGAGAAATAAAGACCCACTGAGAGAAGCACAACTGTGGACTCTTATTGTGGAAAGAACACACACTGCCAACAATCTGTTTTATATTTCTATGTTTTATAAAATGATCTGTGTGCTTCAATTACAATGGGATTAAACATTTCAGTGCTGCTCTTATGTTTAGACCAACACTATTCCTGTGCACGGTGCCACTCAAAGATTGTATGTTTGATGATGCTATACAAATAATTATGATCACATATGACAATGTGATGTATTTTCTTTAATATGAGATCGAGTCAGAATTGAGTTAAGAATATTTAAAATATCTTTGGAGAGCCATTAAAGCAATACAGATACTCTGCTAATCAACGTGTCTAAAAGTGCTACATACAAAATATCAAAGATCAGTTGTATATATATTGTGTAACTATGAAGCATTTTTGATTAATTCATGGATAATTAGAATGGCTTCCATTTCCTTCCCAATTCCGATGACCCTGAATATCAATGTGTAGGACAAAAGCAGTTACATTTTTGTTGCTTTTTTGTTCTTTAGAAACATTTATACAAGCCTGGCCAGCCCAAACCCATTCACAAAGATTGTCTCATCTCAAGCCAGTCAGTTTTATTGTTAGGCTACTTGATATTATACCAGCTTACATTAATGACTGGACTTCCATCGATCTATTGCCATCTTTAGAGTTCTGTTGGGGGTGAGCAGTGTCGTCTGAAGAGGCAGGTTGGTCATGGGGCTTGTTTTGTTCTTGCCTCTTATCCAGCTCTCGATGGATTCTTGTTCGTAGGAAAACCCATCTATGAAAAAGTCAAAAGTTAGGATGTCTCACTTGGAATAGGCTCAGACAGTTGGGTGTATGAACAGACTGACCTGCAGCAATGACCGGGTCCCTCATCAGCTCTCTGGTGATGGGACACAGAAACTCATCCGGAGCATCTGACCCGCTCTGCTCTGCCTTCAGGGCCTCAATTTTTCTCAGGAGGCGACCGCGGAGACCAACGGACTCTGGAAAAAAATCAGAAATGACTGATCAGCATTCTGCTCAGCGGAGTGAAATATGGTGAGATTACAAATCACATGTGATGTACTTTCTCTTAACTGTGGTGAGCAAAGTCTTAGTCCAACATTTTTACATTTTATTTGTGACCATAATGGCTAGTGTTGTCTTTCACACAAACCACGTCAGTAAGACGCAGGAGAGTTCATGTTTTTAGGAGGTGACAGACAAACAACAGAATGGCATTGTCCATTAAGGTTAAAGCTGGTCAGTCTGTGCTGAGAGAGAACCAGACCTGACAGGACAGTCCCAAAGAACTGCTGCATTTTTACCATCAAGATATCGCACACACCTCTGCTTAAAAGGTGCATTGTGTGAAATGTAGTGTTTAGTTGAATGACGTGGAAATAATTTCAATACTATGTTCAAAACTATATATTCATCTTAAAACAACACTCTTTGCATTTCTATATCTTTGAAAAGTACACATGTAAATCTCAAAGCTATTTCCACTAGGTTTTTATCAGCATGTCCCTGAGGGACTACCATCGCTGTTCACATGCTGTGAAAAGAAGAAACCGTACACTCTTTTTAGAGCATGCTGTTGTCTATGAGCCGACGCATTACAAATTGGTCTGATAGAGATTTTACTTACATCAAGATCAAAGACACAAACCTTGATGTTATGCTCAAAAAGAAACATGAGCTTCTTCCCCAGCAGTGCTCAGTTTGTCAGCTCTGTGGCTATTGTAACAAGACACATAAATATAGACTGTTGTTTTGACTGATGTGCGCCACTTTTTTCCCAAAGCTTTATGGAAAACAATATCTGTTCCTCAGTGAGTGACCAAAGAGAACACTTCTTTTGAATAGTATGGTTTTGTTGAATGTAATAACCATGTCTCGTGTGTTAATATTCCAAGACGACATACAGATCCATGAGTGGAGGCCTGTTGTCACTGTCATCATTACCTATGGATGTGTAACCTTCTGAAAAATGGCTGCACTCAATCAAAAAACACCAAGTGTCTGTTCCGCGCCAAGAAACATTAAATCCCGAGAGCGGCCGATAAGCTCTCGCCGCGGGTCAGCGTGCTCCGTCCAACATTTCCATAACTTCCCACAGTTTTTTACACTGACAGAAGTCATTAGCACCATACTGTCCATTTACATTTAGATGGATAATTTGACGAGACTCAACAATAAAAGTGCAGAGTGAGGCTGTCTCCGCAGAGATATAGTGAATTATAGCCAAGAGGAACTTTTCTTTTTTTTTTTTCCCTTCCCCTTACTCACAGGTTTATGAATATTTCATCATGTAAAAGTCCACTAGAATCCAATTTGGTGTGTGTGTGTATCGGGCACGCATTAACCCAAACACTATGCAAGGTAAATGATAGTTTGCTGGCTGCATGGCACAAAAGGACATGAAAATGTGGTAATCTGCCATTTCCACTGTCCTTATTGGGCGGTAATGACGAGAGCGGTGCTCCATACTAAACACATGCAAAGGAGATGCAGCTCCAGCAGGACACACTCTGCATAACTGAGCGGTTTGTTTACCACTGTTCAAATTAAACTAGCACAACAACGCACTATTTTTATTTGAGTCACGGAAAATTTGTTTTTAATATGCAAGTACAAAGTGGACACCTGCTTATAGTATGGGCAGTTAAGTGGACTAAAAGAAAAAGCCTCCTACTCGCTTTTTTAGCTTTTGTGTTGCACAGCATTTTAAATCCAGGTTTACGGAGAGAATAAAAATTATAAAGAGGTTTATAAATGTGATGCTAATAAGGGTTCTGTGCAGTATTTGGTTATAAACTGCTCATATTTATGTCTTTGTTTTCACAAACGTCCACAATACAAATGCAGCACTCGTTATTTTGCCAAGGGTTCTGCTTCCTGTTTGTTGTTGAAATCTGTGAACAGTTCTTAGGTTTCCTGCACGTAGTGGGAGAAAGGGATAATTGGACAAAACTGGCTATTTTAGATTCATTTGTATGTGGCTCCCTCTAGTCACTCCATTTATTGTCCCACACTAGACACAGGAGTCCACTTTGTCCCAGTGTATTAAAAACAATAACACACAGAGAGCATTAATGAATGGAGAAAGTAAACACTGTCCTTTTTACACATTTAGCAGAAAATGTAGTTTGTTTTGAGCCAGGAAAGGTGTGGGCTGCTTCCATTTTGATAAATCTGACACTAAGTATATATTCTGACGGTAGGTTCAAAGTAATACATTTTATCGCTTACGTATGTCTATGTGTAATGTCCATATTTACAATGCCAACATGCATAATGCTCTAATATCCAAGTGAATCTTTGCCTAAAATAAATCTAGGAATAAATCCTCCATGTGGTGTTATCTGTCCAACATAACATAATATAAATTATCCAGTGACTTGTAGCTTGAAGCCTTTAGCTGGTGTAGCCTAAATGATTGAATAGATTCATCTGCTGAATATCAACTGCTCAACAATGTTCTCTACCCACTCAGTAACAGCACACACACCGTCACTTGTCGAGGCAGAGTTGCAGATTTCTGGTGGCTGCTGCCCTGTGTCCATTAAAAATGTTTTTAATTCCATGTCCAATATATGCGCACAGTTGATCTTGTTTACCAAGAGTAAATAGGCCTTTTAAAGAAAATATTAAATTTATTTCCACCAAATCTTTTTTTTTTTAAAGAAATGATGACAGTAACTCTAAAACTGATATTGTAATTTGGCATTACTGGTCCGTAAAGAGGACACGGATGGTTGCAGATGAGCAGTCAGGAAACACAGGGCCTGATCAAATTGTCAGTTCTCAAACCAAACACTTTGCAGCATTTTCTAAACTTTTACATTTACTGGTGCTATATTCATCTGCACTTTGGAAACTAATCATAAATGCTTACTCATGATGGAAAAAAACTTGGAAACTCAAAGCTCAGAAATTTGTGCCCGACTTGACCTCAATAGTTTTATTATTTTTCAAATTAGCTTTGGCCCACATAAAACAGATGTGCACAAGTCTAACCCCTAACATACGTACCTTACATATTTTCATATTCAGATAGATCAATCAATCGATAGATTGATAAATAGATATCTTAGCTTTTATTTACATTTGAACAAAAAGTGTCATGTTCAAAGTTATTCATATGCTGCAAACTGTCACAGTCTCTGGACAAATCCAAAGTTCTATAGCGTTACAAATAGCCCAAGCTGTTCTAAAACATCCTAATTACCCAGATTCATTGGGAAAAGGTATTTTATTCAACTCAACAGGTGAAAAAACAGGTGGCTAAGACGACACAGAAGCTCAGTGAAGACCTAAAAAAAAGCAGAGAAATATTGGTTTCCACAACGATGCCTCTTATACAACGTCTTATAATTGTCTGGAAAATGTTTTTGTCATAACCAAACAAGAAAAACTTTCTGGTTGAATAAAAGCAACTTAAACTTTATATTTGACAGGGGTATGAATAATATCGGGCCTGACTGTAGGTATGTGAACATCAGTCCAGCAGAGATCCCAATAAGTCCTCGTCCGTCTAATACCTCTTATGAAAACAACCTGAACGATCGACCTTGTTTGCACACACTACTAAGAGGATTGTTGTTTTGTATACAGCCTCTTCAGTGAATAACTCCATATCCTCAAATCTAATTTTGAGAGGATTATGATTGGTGACTTAAAGGTCGACCCCTGGTGTTCGGTCATCACAGCGTGATTTGTGATTGTATAAGCCTCAGGTCCTAAAACCACAAACCTATTTGGATAGATTCCCCAGAGGGATGAATCAGACCGTACAAGCTGCCAAAAACACACTACCCTATTCAGTCTCGACATGATTTTGCATAAAACCATAATCCACACAGTGTTCGGCCTGTGAGTGTGCTTTTATACATCGACCTCACCGATTCCCAGTTCAGCTGCTGTGTCCCTGTTCATCTGGCTGAGCTCTGCTCCATCCATGTTGTTGCTTTTGAAGATGCTGATGAGCTCCTCAAGTCCTTCCTCACAGAGCCAGGACTGCACATCATCCTCAGACCAATCAGCGAGCAGCAGCCTGGAGTGACCGGGCAACTTCCTTCCTGCCAAACACAACAGGAAGGGAGGACGTGTTTTGTTATTATATCCTTCCATCACACACACACACACAGGACAAAGAGGAAAAAAAAAAAAAGCAGAGGACATTTTGTTATACTTGAGACTGGACCAGCTTGTACCAACCTTCACATGACACATCGAGAGCACATAACTGTCATTAATCAAAGATAAACCGGCCCGTTGTGTGCCGGTTCTGTTAATGACACGTTGCAGCAGCCTCACGGCTCCCTTTGCTGCCATTAGCAACGTGAAGGATATACAGGAAAACAGAGGTGGATCTTATTACCGAACTGACCCCATGTTTGCGTTCACCTCGATCTACCTCGGCTGCTCCGTCTGTTCAAATAGTTATACTATATTCAAGTAGAGGTTGTATTATGTATGCTATCTTGTTAGCTTAGATTTTTGCATTAAGTACAAATCTGTTTTGTTATCCCTTTATTAAGTCTTTGTCGGTACCCAGCATGTTTTTGATGTTGGTGGGGGAAACCAGAGTACCTGGAGAAAAGCCACCTGAGCAAACTCCACACACAGTCTGCATGAGAACTTAACAAATGACAAAATTCTATAACAAAAGGTGGATTATTGAAAAGCCATAATACAAGTACAAAGTATGAAGTCATTTTAGATTTTTGACAGATGATAACATCAAAGATATAGAACCTTTTTGTGTTTGTAAACGGCGTAGTTCCGTGTGCATCTTTGTGCCGCCAGTTACAGCAACCATAATATATTTTCAATGGTAGAATTAGCATTAACCACCAAAACACTGCAAGTTGTGTACAAACAAGATTATGACAGTCCAAAACAGACGACGTGTTAAATGTTAGAGCCTCGAGAGAGAACATCAGCAACTAGCAAGATAGTCTTTTTTTTTTCTCTTTGTTTTTTAATCTGGGGAATTAGCTGTCGAATTGTACCAGCGTGGTGGGGTAGCCATAGAAGTAGAAATTTTATTTATTATTATTTAGCATGATAGAATAAGCTAATTCATTATAGTATTAATGTAATGTGCTACTGGTTAAATTAAATTGTTTTAATGGCTGAAGTCCATTCACAGTAAAAGGTTCAATACCAGACAGTACTTGTTACTCACAGGTATCAACGTTTCTTATTTGACCTCCTCAGCTATAGCCATAATAGTTCTTCACTCACTGCTGTGCGAGTTTTCATCTACCTATATTTTATTACAAATACAAAAGATGAATATAAAGCATACTCTGGGTCAAACTGTGACCTCCTTACTTCTCAGAAGCATGATGTAAGACAAAGACTTTGCTCATGCTGTTGACAATAATAGGTCTGTTATAGTGGCTTGACAGCAGTGAGTAGAGTAACAGTAGCTCCTCTCTGATGCTCTGGGTGTCAGACTGTGTGTGGAGTCTCACAGTCTACAAGGCTGACTCATGGAAAGTCTGCCAAAAGCATCAAACTCAGAGCTTAATCACAGACTGCTGAAGCTCATGCTGCAGTGTTTACTTACTCACACAGAGGTTTCGTATTGTCATTCATCTATATATACACATGTATTATTCTGAAATATCCCTAAAATAAAATAGTCCAAGTGTGGGTGGTAAAGAGGCAGTGTGTTGTCAACAGTCTGTCATGTCACTTTCTGTCACTAGATGGAGTGCTGACAGAGAAACTGAAACACTTAACTGCCCTCAGTCTCACAGAAATGGGAGGTACTTTTGCCAAAGGGTCGTTCCCACTTTTAGTATTCCTTAATGCTACTGTGAATTGTAGTTTGGACCTCTGTGGTTCTGTGTGCAGGGCAGCGGCTTTAGGAATATGGATTCTAGTACAATGCTGCCATCTGTTGTTGGTAAATGTGAGGCCCAATGGCTATGGTTGGAAAAATGTAACTTATTCAAGTACGCACGCGCACACACGCGCACACACACACGCACACACACACACACACACACACACTTTCTGAACTCAGAGCTTTAAAGGGGAGCCGTGTAGCTTTTAGTTAAAAAAATTATTTTCTAAAAATAATTTTGATTACCCCACGGTTTTTACATGACATCTTCTTTCTTCCAAACTTGCCTGCGTGGATGGTGTCCACTTGTAAACAAATGGCGGTCGTTAATATGTCTCCGCTGCAAGTTGTACAGATATATTCTATTGTAGAGGGATCTGCACTCTCTTTAAGGTAAGCACTAAGCTTGGGTTTGATTATTAGTTTGCAGAGGCAATTAACAAGTAGAGGCAAGTTTGACTTTTTAAAATAAACTCAAAGCTGAATAGGTTGCTATGCTATTGCCGGGGGATGGTGGGGGGGGGGGGTAATGCAGTTTTAAGTATACTATCCTGAGGGTTAGGGTTAGTGCCTAATGGTGTGGCAGGATGGCAGTTTGGGACGTGGTTTGGTTTTGACGACAAAGCGTCTGTTGTTCAATTACTTATGTAAAAAACATGGAAATGCTTCAATCTGATAAAACTGCGGTCACAAGTGTTTCATCGAATCACAGACCATCATCTTAAGTACCTAACCTACTCTTTGCAAGTGTTTTCTGTGGAAGTCCTCTCAGATGGTTCTGTGTATCAAGTATACTGAGAAGTTGCATAAAGTGAGATTGGTCATTGAGACGAGTCAATAAATCAGCTGTAACTAATCTGACATACCAACTTTAATATGCATTTGGTTGATTGTATTAAGAATTCAGGGATAATCGATGTAGAAGAGAAGGTGTTTACCTTGGCACACTCCCTGTTTTGATTGAGCACCTGCAGAAAAAAAATTAATAACTTAAGAATGAGAAAAACAAATAACTAAAAGAAAACAGTTAACAGAAAATAACACGTAAAATAAACAGGTAGCTTTCAATGGATTATCAAGATGTTGAAATATACTTCATCAACGTGAGTCTAAGTGATGGCAGATGGTGAACTGCCCCGACGTAGTGCCGAGGCCTGCAGATGTTTGAAGACTGCACTTTTTCAGATAGAACTCCAAATCTTTTCTTTCATGTCCATCAGGAGACTTTTTGAATTGATAACAACAACCTCTCTGAATCTTTGCCCTGCTGCCCAATTAAACATCACAATTCCTCCTTTAGACAGTGAAGCCAGACAGCACCACACAGGTAATAGGAGCTGGATATCTCCCAAAAGAGTCTTGGGGGAGGCACTGGCGCCCCAAAATGGCTTCTGGGTTTTGAACTTCTGCCAGTAGTCTATTTTAAAAAGAGAAGTCATGGTGCAAAAACTGAACAATCCACTCTTTACCAATTGTGCTGTCTCTGTCTCCTATCCTCCAGACTTTCACTGTTCGGTCCATGGAGCCGCTCGCTAAACAGGGCATCGTGGGAGACAGGGCGACAGCAGTCACGTATCTGAAGTGGAGAAGAAGAGCACGGAATGAACAAGCACAGACAGAGATCGGTTTTAAGATTCCTTTCAAAAATATCTCTCTAGTCTTGGATGGTACAGTCTTAAATCCTTTCAGGCAGTTCAAAGCCCGTTGTTGCTGCTGCTGCCTACCTGCCGCGCCACTTCAATGAGGGAAACAGTGACGGGGAATACATGACTGCATCGGTGCACATGGCGCTTCAAGGGGCAAAAAAGCTAATCAAGCAAAGATCGCATGTTTTGATCTGATCCTTGATGTTCATGTTCTGCGGCTTGTGTGATAGCTGTAGAGATTGCACAGCAGCGGGAGGCTCGGCCATTTACCTGTCGTGCTGTTGCAATGTGTGGAGCAGGGTTCCAACATTCTGGGAAGTACAAATAGAAGAGAGTTGTTATGTTGCTGGTTACAAATCATTTCAGCCACATCATGTTACGCAGACGACTTACTGCATTGTATATGGCCACACTTTTATCGACTGATCTGTCAGACAGAAGAGTAGATTTAGCAACAGGTGGGGCTTTTTTTACAGGCTCATTTTAAACCAAGGATGATGTAAACATTTAAATGTCTAGACAAACAAACCACTGATTATTATTAATATTGTATAGAAGGAAGTGCCATAAACAGCAGATGGAGCTAAACGGAAGCAAAAGCCTGTGACTCAATAAGAGAAAAGTATTACTGCTCAATGGTGGCATCTGCTGTTTACAGTTTGGAAAAAGGGAAAAAGCACATTTAAAACATATAAGATTAATTCACTCGATGTCAAATGAGCAAATGTTTCCACAGCGCTCATTAAAAACAAACATTACTGAAGCGCAGAAGGAAAAGAGTCTGTATTAGCTGGCAGCATAAGGACTATTTTGCTCAATTGCTGTTGGAGGCAGATGTGAAATGATCAGAGGTGACTGCGTTTTACCCGGAGACGACCAGCGCTCCATCTGAGGAAAAGGCGCAGGACAGAACTGGGGCCGACTGGCTGCTGAGAGTGTGGAGCAGCTTAATGGCACACGCTGTAGAAGATGAGGAACAGATAAACAGAAATAAATATAAGAAATTAGACTGATGCTTTTGGATAACAGTCAGACAACAGCAAACTTGTTTTTAATGGTTGTGAGTCTCTCCTGCTGGCTCACAGCTGTGCTACCCGCTGACAGCTGCCTGGGATTCTTATGGAGTGAAATGTTTACAGTCGCAGCTTAATAACCACAGATACAGATGGCTAATAATCAAGAGAGCATTAACCGTGGCAAAACTCAGCATTGTGACTTTCTAGCATTATCATTTTAAATCCCTTCTTTGACACTTTTACTGTAGTTTCTACTAATGTGAGACAAGACAACTATGTTTGAACT
The DNA here is from genome assembly GCA_024349245.1 of Neodontobutis hainanensis. Lineage (NCBI taxonomy): Eukaryota > Metazoa > Chordata > Actinopteri > Gobiiformes > Odontobutidae > Neodontobutis > Neodontobutis hainanensis. The sequence continues at coordinate 5,168,837 of JALDNG010000048.1, forward strand.
CATACATACTAGGGTCGCAGAAAGGCTGTGATTGGTCAGATCTCTTGGACTGTGTCAGAAGGAATGCAGTAATGTTATTGATGCAGGCAGTTCTTATGGATATGGATATTGTAGAGGCTGATACTGCATTCATTTACAATATATTGTGCAGACCTAAAAGATAGCACTAAACCAACAAATTGTGAATCATAAATAATATTATGATTGCTTCTATTTTCAGCTGGTCTGCACAGAGCACTTTTTTTTTTTATTGTTAATGGATTGGTTACAGAGTTTATGATGATGGGATGGTAGGGGCCTGGTCAAGCCTACTGCTTTTATTCCAGTACAGTGGATTCAAATGTATTTTGAATCTGTGTCATTAAGTGTAAAGGATTTTATTGTGTTCATATGTGTTTTTCTCACTGAAAAACAATTTCCTACAAGACAAATACTACTACGTACATACCTAATTTTGGAGAAAATAAATGGTTACATTTAAAGATTGAAGATATTATGCTTGAACAATACAAGTGATAACAGCAACTTCAAGACATGATATTCAACTTTACCCACAATGCATTCACTGTACATGATATGGATTAAAAGGAAGATATTATTAAAAATAGCTTCTCCTAAAATTAAAAGCAGATTTTCCGAAAAGTAGACCAAAATATGAATGCTACACTCACTTTTCAAAGGAGTGCTGCTCCTTCAAAACACATTTTAAAGGCCTGAGTTGAGGAAACACATCAGCTTCCATCTGTCAACAAGCTTCTTTGGGAAAAAAAACAAAAAAAACTCCCCACGTACAGCAGCAGGTCACCATGAGGGACATAACCTCCCCAGAAACATGCGTTACCACAGCAACACATTCAAGCGACTAACAGCGCGGCTTCAAGATGAACTATTAATTAAACAATCTGCAGCATATGAACATACTGCTCATGCTACTGCTCCGGTGCTGCTCGTACAAGATATAAATGTCACAGAGGAAATATGCACCTGCTTTCACTCCAGCTCTACTTCACACAAAACGCACACTGCTGTATTTCAGAGGAAGGTCTTAAAGTGATCCATTATTAATGAGTGGGTCTGCAGCTGATTTATTCTGCACACTAATAAAATTCCTTTATTCTGCTGAGAGATTTCAAGGTTAACGCAGCCAGCAGCCTCTCTGTGCGTCTATCCCCGACAGTGGAAGGCGAGGAATAGGGTCAGCCTACCTGCTCCTTCACGCTGGGAAACAATCCATATTTTCAGCCGGCTGTCCTGTCCACAGGAGGCCAGTCGAAACTCCACAGAGCAGCCTTCTGCGAGGAAAGAACACATTTCAATTCCTGAGTTTGTGCTTCGGTGAGTTTAACAAGTCAAATAAAGAATGTGTTAGTCGGGATGTGATTAGAACAGAGGCACAAACTGAATTTTTATATATTTTAAGGGTCCTTACATGTTATACTAAGATTTTGAAGTATTTGAAACTGTTGATTAATGGGGGCACCTTCCTAAATCTTAAGCTCTCTCCCTGACTTCCTGCGTATCTACTGTGTCTGAAATAAAAGCAAAAAGCATGAAAACTGTAAAAAAAAAAAAAAAAAAAAAAAAAAAAAGATCAACTGTTGAATTGAGTCAAAGCTATTTGGCTATATTGTGTAAGGTTATGGTCTTTATTGTGTTTCTCACCGTTTTTTGTTGCTGATGTAAGTAGAGAGGCTAAATTGTATTTCACTGTTTTGATGACAATAAACCTTCTTACTTTAGGTTAAGAAAACAATGTAAATCATCAGTTTTTGTCAGTTTCCAATGGAATATTTGCAAATGGTTCAAACCCCAAGACCACAGAGGGCTTAAAATCTATTAAAACTTATTGCATTAGATAGAAGATTAAACGGTAATATCAAGCGATTCCAAACACGTACCGTGAACTATGAACTGGGAAGCAAAGCTGCAGCAGGTCACCCCCAGGTCATGAGCATCCTTCTCCACACACAGGAGGCTGCCGTGCACCCCCCACAGTCTGAGGTCTCCCTGTGTGCAGCCCGTCACGAACAGGTGACTACAGGGAGAGAAGCAGCACGCCACCACACTGGCTTCACTTACAACACTGCACCTGAGGAAAACATATGACACAAGGTGTGGGGTCAAGGGCATGAATGGCAGGTAGGTAGATTATATTTTTAGACCGGATTAAAGACAATACTTTCTTTTTTTGTTTGTTTTTTTTTGCCTTGTACACAGCCCTTCAGCAAGAAGAATAACACATCTCCTTAAACCATTTGGCGCTGTAAACAAAGGAACTGTCTAACAACAGTAAACATACTATAATTGTACTATAGAACTATCTATCTTACTAAATGAAGAGCTCCTTGAAGTTTTCGAGTTTAATATGCTATGAGCAAAAGATGGTAAAAGATGTGCCATGACAAACATATTAAGACAAAACTCTATTGACAGATGTACTTAACTTTGCTGTATTTTTGTATAATTGTTAAAGAGGGACACCAGGGACAAGGACTGTCCAAAACAGTATATACAGTATTTTGGGGCGTGGAACAAAGTACTATAAAGTGTCATACAAAGTCTTGGTTATGGTCATCCTAGTTTAGGTGAAAATTACAGAAAATGTATTACAAGGTTAACCATTCGCTGTACAATTGTTAGCTTTCCTCTCTAGACAAGTTTACCTTCGTAATGTCCTGTTGGGGAAGTCCCAGAGCGCCACGGTGCCGTCACAGGCCCCTGCGAGAACAAGGGACGAGTCTGGAGCCACTGCGCAGGCGCGGACTGGACTGCGGTGTGGGTGAGCCAACGAGGCGACCCTCTCACCCGTATCCGAGCTCCACACCACAACAGCGCCATCTGTGGAGCAGCTGAGCAGGTAAGCACCGCAGGAAGTGAAGCAGCAGCAGTGAACCCCGTAGCCGTGTCCCGACAGAGGGGAGAATGGAAGCTCCGAAAAGTCTATGGTGCTGTAAACACGAAGCGTCTTGTCCCCAGAGCAGGTGGCCAGGAGGGAGGCAGAGAAGGCACAGCCGCTGACCTCATCTGTGTGCTGTTCCAGAGTGCATATGACTGACACCATCTTGAGTCAGGTGTAGAGGCGGAGAGAGCAGCTCAGCCACAAGGTGGCGCACTGTTCAAAGAAAAAGGAGTAGAGAATCATGAGCCTGGGACATCTTAATTGGATATTATCTGGTTATAAAACAACAAAAACACAAACCTTCCTGCCTCAGTCTCTCTACAGAGCACTTCCCGTTTCAGCACAGCAATAAACTTGTATTAGCATCTGGACACTGTTCAATGTACCATGCCAAAAACTGTCTGTGAAACAGCTTCTAAACAAAACCGTATATCCACTTTATGAAACCAATTTAAATGTTGTTTAATGTTATTAAAGAATGTTTTAGAGCCACACCACAACAGTTGTTCAAAAATGTTAAATTACACATATTCAGACTGTTGATAAAATAAATGTTATCATATTTTGATATGGCACTAGTGAGTCAAGACAAAGAGCTGGAGTTGGATGGAAGTGATTTGTTTCAAATGATGCAAAGACTAAAGAAATGCTTGGAGATAAAGAAGACATGTATTCATACAACAAAATGTTTCACACACATTACATTTTTATCCACTCAGTCCGAGCACTATACTGAGAAAACTTCTATTTACAATATTAAACACAATAACTGTGTAAAAGCTAGTTTCTTTTTTACTGTAACACAGAACTATAATTTAGAAACAAGTATTTGCACATAAATATAGTTCATGTACGTAAAAACACAAGCTGCACACATACATTTATGTTCACAATGTGAATGTTTTACTTTAGATCAATAGTTTAAAAAGAAAATAAATATAAAGTAAGAAAAAATAAATGCAATGAGGTGTTCAGGAGTCAATGCGTGTTGATACAAAAATTATTGCACTTTTATTAGTTTAAAGTCTTTTATCTGCTTCTGCAGGTAGATGTTTGTTTACATTGTTTACTGTCACAAAAAGCCCTTGGCCTGAAAATTAGGAAATGTAGATCAGCTCTGGAATTGTTCCACTCATCACTTCAGCAGTTCAGTCCACTTCGTGTCAAAATATCTTCTCATGCTGTGTCCCGCTTTTCCAATCTCTGAGTCATCTTCATTAAATTTTTCACAGTTGTCAAAAACTAGATTTACATCCATAATGAAACTCTCCAGATGTAGGTACCTGAAACACAACACACTTAGTCATTGTAATATTAAAAACATACAATTTTTACAAAATATATATTTTCAGAATTTTTAAAAAACAATTTAAACTATTGGGCAAATGTCCCACGTGAGACTTGAACTGGGACTCCTGCGTATTTGCATGTGCTCTACTGGCTCTACTAGGGGCGCCACTCAAAAAAAACAAGTGAACAAATAAATACAACCCAACAGTTCAGGGGACCCAAAGAAACAAAGCAACAAAGGAACCATTTGTAAAAGGTATAACAATCTATTTATTTAACCTGGATAGTCCCACTTAGATTACAAATCTCATTTGCAGGGGAGTCCTGGCCCCATGTGTGTTTGGGGGGACTGTTGTACATGTCTTTGTTGGTAGGGGAAACCGGAGTACCCGGAGGAAACCTGCGCAGACACAGGGAGAACATGCAAACTCCACACAGAAAGGTGGATGGGATACGAACCCAGGACCTTCTTGTTGTGAGGCAGGCGTGCTAACTACATTTGCCACAGTGCCGCCTCTAGGAATCTAGGAAGCACATTCATCTTAACCATAGACACTGTACAATAATGATAGTGGGGTCCATCTTTTGGCCAAACAGGGGGTGATCTGAATGCCAAGATAGACCAAACCTGACATGGACCAACAGAATGGGAAGGATATTAAGAAGTCATTGACCATAAGAAGCCAATGGTTAGTGTGACTAACCATTGGCATTGCAAGGGATTTACAAAAAAAATATTTGTAGCCTGATAATAAACCAGAGTTAGATAATGTCAATGAGACATGGGATTGAAGATGCAGGCCATATATAACGTTATTAGCGCACTGAGAAATTTTACAATGGGTTCTGAGAGAGAAAAATAATAATAATAAAAGGCATTTTCTACTTTAAAAAAAGAACATACTGCTTGTTGGTAAACTTTTCTCTGATGGTGGAGAAGTCCATTGGCTGCTTGATGACCTTCCTATATCCAGGGACAGATTTGTGGTTGACTGGTTTGAGGAAAGGCCAGGCATCATGGTGGGCCTCCAACTCATCCAGAAGCAGTCTAGAAAAAATCAGCACATAGAACCTCATGATGTAAGTCAGAATCTATAGTTTTCTCAGCTAACAAAATTAGTTTATAGCAAAGAAGCACGTCAAGCCATTTCTAAGTCAGATGCATTTGTCTTACCGGCACATTGCCAACTCATAATTGTAGCTGTCTTTGGCCATTCTGGCTCTTTTTGAGACATGGTTGTTATGTATGACCTCAGTGCTGGCTATAACATTGTCTCCTTTTCTCTTTTTGAACTCCTTGGTGCTTTTCTTTGGCACGCTGCTGCTGGAAGCCTCCTCTTTGATGAGCTCCCCTGCCACAGATGGCTCTCCGTTTCGTTTTACTTCCCTGGCCTTCTTCCCTCCTCCAGATGTTGGACTCTGTTGCTTCATTGTCCGGAGGGACTGGACACTTTCCTGAATAACAGAACCTACAGCAGTCTGGACAAAGCAAAAAGATTCACAACACTAAGTGTTACATAGGGTTTGGGGGTACAATGTGCTTAAAAAAAAAAAAGGCAATATTCTCCCTGTAATGTTATTTTTATTATTTGAATGTTACTACTACTAAACCTGCCTTCTTCACAATGGCCTAAAACTGTAAAAATTGTTTGTTAAAATAAAGAGGATAAGCTATACATCAGGTGGCTGTACCTCTGTAACACACATGGGACAAAACCAGTCACCGTCAGGTATGATGGTGATCTTGGGTTTATGACAATAAACATGGCAACCTTTATCACAACCATCACAAAGCAGGAGTAAATCTTCATTATCTCCCCTGTGACAAACCTGGCACTGCTGAAAGACAGACAAAAAAAAAAAATACTTCTCCATTGAGGAAAATGAAGTGTGCACTGTATTATGAAATATTATTAAGATGGAAGAAGAAAATCAAGATTCACCAACCACTTTCATAATAGATCGGTCCCAGGAAATAGTTTTCTGCAGCTGCTGAATGCAGAGAGACAGTTGAGCAGAGCTACGGACCTCAGACAGAGCTTTATGCCACAGCTTCATCCCCGGAGCCACTTCTTTCTCATTCCTATAAGTCCACATAAAGTGAAATGGAGACTATAATGCAGTATAACTTTACTGCCATGTTAATGCACCAGAAACACTGGGTAAATGTTTAAAAGACAAAGGCTAATGTCCTGTTAAATAATACTGACTAGTTAAACAAAGACATAAAAACGTGATTTTGACAATATATCAAAGGTGAATTAGAAGTAGTTTAAGACACACCTTCTGTTTAATGTTACCATTTGTTGTAGGAAAGTCAGTCACAATTTTAAATCTGATCCAATGGGCTGTCCTTACCTCCGTTCGATGTTCTTCTCTAGCTCTGCCAGCCTGGTAACAGCTATATCAAGAGGATTGTTGGGCCGTCTCTCTATTGTGCCAGTGCCATTTAGTTTCTGCTGAGCTGTAGACGAGACTGACTTGTGCTCATGATAAACCAGATCCCTCCACATGGACTGGGGCTTAGATTGCATCCAGCCCTGAGGGAGACAGCAGTGAAATATAACATATGGTGGTTAAAGGACAGTATTTAATGGCACACCATAACTTACATTTACCATAAAAACAAGGATTTTGATGGCAAGGCTATTAAAGGAAGACCTTCAGACATTGTGGTCAGCTTATTATCCATTGTTATTTGCATTTCAAAGGCCAGGTTATTAGTAAGGGTACATGCAAATACCACCTTTAGAGATTTATAGCTCAGACACAAACAAGGTCACCGTTTATGACTGTACTGAGACTAACTTTGTTCTGTATTTAATGGTGCATTCACAAATGTGTTTTAAGCATGAAATGCAATGTGCATAATATATAAAGCTGTGTTGTGTCAAGGCCCATACCTTCACTTGCAGGTGTGCAGAAATAACTCTCTTTTCCAAAGCCTCAACCTGCTTTAGCACACTGATGTCCAGCTTCATGGCTTGTTCTTGAACACACCACCAGTTCATCATCTCTTGACTACTGACTTGATTGCGCAGCCCTTCTACATCAATAACTACAGCCAGAGACATGCACAACCGACGCATTAGAAATATATTGTCTAGTGTTCAAGACGTCACAAAGGAGCCAAGGTAAAGTGGACCCACCATGTCTGTGAACACAGAACTGGGTCATGTACTGCATATGTTTTTGGATCTGTTTATTCAAAAACTTCTCTCTGATGCCTCGACAATGAAGTGTCTTGGACAAATTCTGCAGTTCCTTCACATCTGATATCCACCACCAGCCATTTATCATATCTGCCAAAAAAGACACATAAAAAATAGTCACACACAGACCCATTTGATTTTAGAGACGTTGTTCAACTAAGTGACAGTTGTCACTGCATGCATTCCACCCTCTGTGGGCTGGCAGTGTGCCTCTTACCCTCAGGGATACACTGAGGAATAGAGTAGTCCTGGGTCTTGGCCACCTCCACAGCAGGGGATGAGGCACAAGTGGGCTTGTCACTTGGGGACTCGGGGTTCTCAATCTTGCTGACAGAGTTGTAACTTGCCTGGAAGGGAACCCTGATCCTATTACTCTGTGCATGCTGGGAGGCCAGATCCCCTTTGGGGGGTAGAGAACTGCCAGGGAAGGGCAGGCTTGTACGTGACGAGGCACTGGACATGTCACATAATGTCTCTTGGCTTTGATGAGTTCCAGACTGTACTTGCTGATAATACACAAAAATATTAGATGCAGACAAAAATCATTCATCTTTAGTCTTATTTACACTGTATTATACAACTGTAAATAAAGAGCCCACGCAATCAATATCAATAAATGTAAATATTTGATCAAATTAGACACATTATTATTTACCAACCTGTTGGACTGACAGATGCATGTTGTTAAATGCAGTAGAATTACCACTGGTCACTGCATTATTAGCTGAAAAGGAAGAGGCAGATTTGGTCTTGATTTGTGAAAAGGATGAAGAAGGGACAGAACCAGCGGTGACAAAGGACTCGTCACATGGCAATCGAGGCAGAAGGCTAAACCATGGCTGGCGTTGGCTAAGTAATGATTGAATGTGATGTTTATCGGTAATTTCCAGCAAAGACGAGTCAAGACTGGTGTGTTGGGGATCTCCTAGGTCAGAGGTGGGACAGAAGCCATAAGATGGGCGGGCAGAATGAGGACTGCGGTGACATTTATGAAAATTGTTTACTGGATCTTGGACCATTTTTGCTTCTTCGAGGAGTTTACTGAGATTACAGAGAGAGCCAGGTTTGTGGTTAGAGAGGCTGTCTTTGTGCTGCTGGCATTTCAGTGTGGCTGTATCCTCGTCTGTGCTCAGTGCTGGGCTTGGGACCACCTTCTCTTTCATCTCAGACAGCTGCTCCTCATTTACCCACATCACCTGTACAGTGTTTTGTTTCTGCTCCTGTGGTACATCTTCATGGCCTAAATAAATTGGTATTCAATATTATTATAAACAAATAACAAACAAGTCTTGTTAAAAGGGTGAAAATGAATTTATTTTTTGTTGTTGTGACCAGTTTTTTTGCAACACAAACCTTCTCTAGTTCCCATTCCTTCGACAAAGATGCCACCACACTGTGGAAGGACCCAGTAGCACCTCTTGTAGCGGTCTTGTCCAATCATCATCGACCGTAGACAGTGAGATGATTCCAGTATCTGTTGTCGGATTTCATTGTGTTGCTAAAAACAAATGAGCCATTACAAAAGTATTACAGTAAACAACCCTTAAGACAGTACCAGTTCAATTTACCTTGTAAACTTTCTCTATTTGGTTCTCCAGCTCCTCCACACTGATAGAACCTGTGCCATCTTCCTACATGAAAAGAAATCTCAGCTTTTAAGGTTAATGAACAGGCTGACATTTATTGTAACAAACATAGCTCACACATGCTGCTGCAACTGACCTCGTCTTCAAAAACCTTCTTTACTTTTTTTTCTTCATCATCTTCAGCCTCCTCCTCCTCATCCCTGTCTTCACTCTCCTCATCTTCATCATCTTCCTCCTCACTGTCCCCTTCCTTCCTTTTGCTTTTGATTCTAGCAGCGGAGGTCACACAGGCCAAGGTGTCCTCTCCTACAATAATATCTCTTTTCCCGGTCTTCTTAGCATGAATGCTCCTTAGTCTTTTAAGACAACAACAGGAGAGTTCAAGTTCACTTCTAAAACTTTGTTTTAGTGAAATGCAGCTTATTTAAACTTACTTGCGGAGCTTTCCCTCAACAATCCACTTTTCCTTCCTCAAGTTGTTTATGTGGTCTATGTTTTTGTCGATCTCACTGCAACGCAGACATATTATAAACTATATATTGTTATTTACAAAAATAAACAGATGTTCTTGTGAAGCTTTTGATTAAAAAAGAGCAGCATGTTGCCTTGCACTACACTGTAGTGGACACCAGATGTGTTTCAAATTCTTGCCAGCACTGCTTAAAATTTAATGAGGCCCGGTTTGATGCAACCACATGAAACTGTCCATCAGACCACATCCATCAGATTGCTTCTGATACCCATGTCAGTGTGATAAAAGTTCCTGTGAATACATGCCAAAACCATCCTCTCTCAGCTAAAGCAGAATTATTTGGTTAGGGTTATTTTAATTGTTAATTTTACAAAGTTATAATACAAGTTATTTTATGTTCACTGACTGAGGTCAAGCAGCAAAATGAGATGGGATTAAAGAGCAGGAGATAATGGACACTTACTTGACCACAGCTTTACAGCAGCAGAGCTCATTAACCAGGAAGGCCAGTACAGAGGCTTTATCTGACGGCCGGTGTGCCCGAAAGTCTTTAGTCCTGAGACTGAGGGCCAGATCTGACTGCTCACAATGACTTTCCAAGTAGAGCCGCAGAATCTCCGATACATTGTCTCTGTTGATCTCCACATTTGTCAAGTATTCTCCTAAAGAGGTCTTGCTCTGAGAGTGTAGAATTATTATAGATAAATAAAAAGAAAATACAACTGAAAATGTGGAAAAACATGCAATCCTGCTCTTACCTTGTGACCTTGAGGTAGACTGGGATCACTCACAGCAGCAGAGACTAGACCCACCAGGAGGTCCTGCACCTTGTCCACACCGTCACTGACATTAAGCAAGCCCTCTTGAAGCTCACTTAGGCTGAGTGCATTTATGTTTAAACCAAGGACCTTTCCAAAGCTGTGCACAAACTGCAACACCATCAGACAGTCCGAGAAGGTGCTCCCTGATAATACCAGGCCAGGAATACGAGACAGCTCAGGAAGTGGCTGTGGGGAAAAACAGGGAAATCAAATTTGTTTGTGACACAAGACTTGGTTACTATTTTTGATGATGAGAAAGCTAGAGTTTGGTCAGTAGTAAATGCATTTTTATTTTTTATTAATTATTAATATCAGCAGATCCGATTCCTCCAGCATGCGTTCCTTTACTATACAAGTCACCACTTGATGGCAGTATTTTAACTAGTTGCTTTTTTTGAGAGAGCACTGTTACCTACAGTTTAGCATTTCCTCAATACTATTATTCTGATTGTGTGAAAATGACCATTTGCAGTCATGAATGGAATCTTTCTGATTAAGTCCACCTTATGATCTGCTAAACACAGATCTTCTCTGGGTTTTTTCAGCTCCTTGGCCTTTTCCAGTTCAAGTCTTCTCAGCTCCAGCTTCCTCTCTTTGTTCAACCGTTTCTCATTCTTCTTTTCCTTCCTCAGACGCTCCTTCTCCTAGAGCCAGGTGCCAGAAACCACATTCTATCACAAAATATAGACATTATATATTACAGAATAAATAATAAACATGTCAGAAAGGACCCACCTCTGCCTTCTTGCGGGCCTCCACTGCCTTCATGAGCATTACGTGCTGCTTCCGTCTCTCCTTCTCCTGCCAGAGCATAAACACAGCCTGTCAATTGTTATTCTTCTGTTCTTTTCTTGTAAATAAAATAGGTCAAAGATGAAACAAGTGGCTTAGAGAAAACATCATGCAGAGATGAAAAACCACAATCTGACGTTATCATCACAAGAATAAAATAAATGAACTAAAAATAGTGTTAGAATAAACAACACATGTTATACAAATGAGATACTTAGCCATTAATAATAAAAGCATGTTCTAGAAAGGCCATGCAAGACAATGTATGGAATGACTGCAGGGCGAGGGGTAACCAGACAAAAAAAAAAAAACATACCCAAACAATATCTAGCCTATGCATTTCCATTTCCTAGTAGAAAAATATCAGGTATTAAAAAACACAAAATAACACTGCTGTCAATGTAAAAAACTAACTGGAACAACTTTCACATTTCTATAGCGTAGAATATAGAAGTAAATAAGCCTTAGCTCACCTGGTGTTTTAATAAAAGAGAGTGCAATCTACGCAACTCTCTCTCCTGAAAAAAAGAAAAACCTTTTATCTACAAAATACTGAGGTACACAATGTCACATGCCCTGATCTCCAAGAGAAAAAATACATCTTTTTATGTTACCCAAAAAGAACAAAATACCAAAGGGAAACTGATTCAGCTGAGTAGTCTGTAACAATTCAGTCTTACCTTGTTCCGTTTCTCCGTCTCCAGTATTTTAGCATTAGCAGCTGCTTCTTTCTTCTTTCTTTTTGCCTAAAGTGGAAAAACGTATCATAGACACAATCACAATATACTGTATGTCATGCTGCACAAGAAATATACCATGTATATTTCCCATAACACTGGCTGCCTGTGTGATCTTATGCCACTGATATAGTATAATCAGAGCCAGTGCTTTCAGACACATCGAACTCTTTAGCAATGAGATAATAATTTCCACTTGTTCCCACTCAATTTCAAACGTGCTGTACTTATTAGGAAATTGCAGCTGGAAGAGTAAACTAAGCAAAAACTACCATCAGTAGTATTACCATCACTGCCTAAATGAAATTATGTTAAAAGTTGCTTGCGAAGCATGTCATCTGAAATGTGACCAAAATCTTTTTGCCTTTTTTGGTGAAAGAACAAAAAATAAACATTTCATCTTGCTGAGGTAAACTTTAGTCCACCTCATACTGTATTCCACAGAAACGCAATCACAGACTGAGGAGATTTTCATATTCAATGGGACTTTTGCGAGAAAGCAATTAAGCATTAGTGGTGCGTACTTACAGGATGTAACTAAAAAGTGGGGCCAAATAATTTTAGAAATAGCCTTTGGTTGGGGTTTTAATCCTATCAACAGCAGATAGAAGTGTGTTACTGTGTCTCTGCAGTAAGTTTTAAGGACCGACCTCAAGAATTTGCTGTGCACGGACTTCTTTCTCCAAACGAATTTGCTGAATGCGCTTGATCTTCTCCTGGTAAACGAATGAGGGCGAGATCAAATGAATTAACTGTTAAGTCATGCATGTTATAGAATGGGGTGGGAGAAAGGTATAGTGGATCTATGCAAATGGGAATGTTGCAATTTAAAAAAGGACAGCAACTTCTCTGCAAAACTCTCTAAGCAATACAATTATGCTTCAAACCTTTATACCGTCAATGTCGCAGAATATAAGCATTATAAACAGCTGCACATAGCTTTGCACAGAGCATAAACATGGCGTGTGGTCCTTACTTGCTGCTTAATGATCTTCATGTGCTCCTTTTTTTTGCGTCGCTCCTCAGCTGCCAGCATTGCTTCATGAGACAATTACATTGCATAATTCACACAAAGTATAATTTTATTTTTTAAAATCATCTGGTCACTTATACCTTGCTGCTTCTTTGCTTCTTTAGCCGCTTGAGCCATGGCCTGCTTCTCGCGTTTTCTCATCATTTTGATCTGTGTGGCTTGTCGAGCTATTTCTGCATTTAAATACATTTAGTGTTTATAACTCAAAACAAGTGTATGTAAAGTCTGATGTATGTGATCTAGATACTACAGAGGTAGAACACATTGGATGGACTACTGATCTGCATGCATCCAGATGGTTCTAACGACACTTTTAATATGACATTCCTAGCTTTAATTCAGTCATCACACTAACCTTGAGCCTCCAGTTTACGAAGCAGCTTAGCATCAGTGACATCTTGTAAATGAGGACAGGGTTTAGCTTCTAAACCATCGGCTGCTGCTTGGCACTGAGCCTTTCTTTGACGTCTGCCGTCCATCGCTATGATGCACGGCACAATCTCCTCATCGGCCAGCAAGATCCACTGTAAACCCTTCCATGATGTGAAAGAAAAGAAGGATTAAAAAAAATATATTTGCAGTTATCTGCTAATCACATTAAGTTATGAACGCTCACAACTTAAATTGTTTGTGAAAATCTTTTGTGTTCAGGCTGTGTAGACAATGTACAACTTATGCCACCAACTTCATAACTTCTTTCAGACTAAGATGTAAACATAGAATTCCAGGAGTTACCTCTGGTCCTTCTCTGGCTTCGTAGAAGTCGCCTAGTTTTATTTTTGTGCTGAAGCTGAAGTTATCCCGAGAGATTTCATTAATGCCATTCCTCACCAAGTACTGCAAATAAAAAAGGTATGTATTATTCAAAGAAACAGTTTAATTGCTTGTTGATAGATGCATAAATGAGGGTACACTTGTTACCTTCATCACATCAGGATACTGACGGAGCTTCTTTCCACATGGAGCGTAGTAACACACTTCTCCTTGCAGACGTCCTGCCACAGTTTTTATCCGGGTCACTCTTTGCCAGCTGAGATAAATATACCCAATATGACAATAGCAAAAGAAAAATTGCATTGACAGCTTTTAAAAAAAGACATCTTTTGGACATTAAGCAATATAAGAGCCAGTCACTAAATCATTTAAACTATAAAATGCTGCATAGATAGTTTTTTAGGCTATTAAATTAGCAGCATTTGATTAACTTTTGCTCTTAGTATTGTCACTGAACTAATGTAATGTAACAAAGTGAATAGTTGTACAAAGTGCAGCTGTACTGACACAAAACTCTCATGGGTCTGAGTTGTCAAAAGATGTGTGAAAAGTTTTCTGGGGAGATCTCACAATGTGCCGTATCTGAAACCAGGTGCACTGTTCTTTTTTTATGTCAAGGAAGCATTAAAATAACTTTAGGGCTTCGTGTAAGTTTCAAACTAGGAATTTCTTTGTGTTGTGTCAATTTGTGTTTGAATTTTAAACATTTTCATACATAAAATAAACTCACCCAAACCCAAGAGGTAATCTTAGTGCTTTCTCGTCTTTTACTCTCTTCTTCTGTTCTGGTTTGGGAAAATGAAGAAACAAATACAGTTAAAAAAAAAAAGAAATCCCATTACAGCTATCAATAATAAAGCTTCAGTGTAGGGGAAAAAAAAAAAAAATAAAAAAAAAAAAGAAATCACAGAAATAGCTATTAATAAAGTATCTTAAGGGATTTCACTCTTGTGTCTTGTTCTCTGTTTTACCTGGCAGTGGGACAAATGTAAAGGCTGTCATGTTGTTGTGGTTCCTTAATGCCTCTAAGCTGGTCATTGCTGTAGCGCTGCCAAGGCTGCTGGGAGGACAAGGGGGCTTGAGGACCTTCATGTTGAGAAGAGAGGCGTTAACTGAGATGCTGGATGAGGATTTGTGAGAAATGGATTCTTTGGAAAGTTTCAAAGAAGTCCTATGTGCATCGCTGTGCTCTTTTATATCATCCTCAGATCCAGAGTTAGGTTCAAGGTTGCTCTCAGATTCTGCAGTGAGAACAAAGAAAGTTAGTGAAAGACAAAAAAAAAAAATATAATAATAAACATATATACGGTTTATTATTATGGCATTGGTCTAACCTGATAAACTACTGTTTGAATCTTCAGTACAATTGCAGCCATAGTCATCATCTTCCAAAGAGTCATCTGAGCCCACATTTTTGCGTTTTTCAGACACACTTTTTCCATTTACATTTTCTAAACACTTGGTTGTAGCTGTTGTCGTATTACTTTGTGGCTCCTTGCTGCCTGTGCTTAAGTTGATAGCCATTGTAAAGCTGGTTCTAGCGTCTATTGGTCTGTTACTATGGCCATGTGGTTTAGTGATAAGAGCCAGAGGAGCATCCTGAACATCACTATGGATCAAGCTTTTTCTATGATGGTTTAGAAAAAGACTTGCACTATTCCCATTTGGAGATGACAGCAAATGCCTGTTCACTGATGACAGCTGAGGTGAGGTCATCAATAAAGAGGACTGGGAAGCTGAATTCTTGTGACTTGTGTACCAGTCTTGAGTTTTGAAGGAGGCCTTAATGGTCGAGAGGGACTGGGAAAAAAAAAAAAAAAAAAGCATGCAATTATACAAACCGTCACTGTAATGGTATTCATGGGTAATGTCATTTAAAGCGTAAGAAGAAAGGACAGCATACATTTTTGTGATAATTATTGTAAAAGCTGAAGTGTAAAATAATACTTTCAAATTGTATAGCTAAGTGCCATGTCTTGTTTTTTTTTTTTTTTTTTTTTAATAGTGAAGGAAAGCCAAGTCAATTCTCTCTCATGCAGAATTAAACAATTATAAGTATTATGATAGAGTTTAAATTGTTAAGAACTGCAGTTCAAGAATGAAAAATAAAAACACAAAAATAAATAAATAAAGCTAAACAAGTGGAACTTTAAAGCCACTGCAATAAATATTGTGTAACAATCTTTTGTTTTTATTTGTATAAAATAGTACTAATGTAAAATTGCTAATGGTTACATAATTTATCTATTTATGAATGAATGAATGATTAAGCTCAAAGACATAATTGCTTGTGTTGCTATTAAGCTTTATCAGTAGGATGACTGGTTTTAAGTATTTGGTAATGCCAAGCGTTTATCCCATATTCATAATGTTTTTGACTACGATTCAAAAAGTTACAACAGTTCTTGTAGACTGCAACTGGCATTTTACAAATCACTTAAGTACTGAAGTAAAAGTGAACAAGTTTAAAGTGGGTCAGAACAGACAGACGAGCAGAAACTATTTCACCACAACTGATTCACTTAATGTGAATATCATAAATAATTGTGCGGTTCATCCAATTCTTCATAATTACAGCAGTGTGGCATTGTTAAGGGAGAGCATGCAAGTAGATCATGACAAAATTATTGGAACGCACTTACCTCTCGCAGAGCAGAACTGTCTGCATAAAATAAAGCTTCAGATTCAAGTTTTCCATTGTTCCTATTGTTACAAGCTTCATGTATGCTTTTAGGAGAAGACATCAATTGTCTGGGCTTGTGTAGTGGCTTTTGTGGGACTAACTGAGCTGGGGATTTCGGTAAAGCTGAGTGTAAAGGAGATTTAGGTAATGAGAGTTGTGAGGGTTCAGGTGAGGAACAAAAGGACATTGGCTTTAAAGGGTAGACAGAATGAGAGATGTGCTTAGCTGAAGATTTCCAGCGATTGGTTGAGGAAATGGATGATGAGGAGCAGAAGTCTTTGTTGTGAGCTTGTGCCTTAGGCGTGGCGTAGGCTGTAGGTCCTGTCGTCTGGATAACACTAATGTGCTGCTCCTCTGAAGGCATGGACACTGCTGTGAACAGAGGGGGGCCGGCAGGATGAGTTGAAGCCTGGAGGCGGTGCGAGGAAGTCAAAGGGACGTCGTCAGGACTTTGTTGAGCCGTAACGGTCTCACTGTCTCGAGCTGTATATCCGTCACTGGTGTAAGGTCTCTTCTTTTTAGTGTCAGAAGTGTTGTGTGTCAGCCGCTGAGTGGGAGGATGAGGAAGACGGGGGAGAAGACAGCATGTCATGTCAGTCCTACTGTGGAAGCCTGACAGTGGCAGCTCTGTCAGCGCGCACATACATCCAGTTTACCACCCACAACTACGGCTACTTTTGGCAATCCAAGTGGCATTTACAAAAGAGCACATATTCTGTACAAATTTTGTCAGACATAACATTCTTGTATTTCATTTATCCATTTTTAAACTAATTGGTGTCAAACATACAAGTTTCAATGCTCAAGAAATATATACTGAACAAAAATTTAAATGTAACCCTTTTTTTGTTTTTGTCATGAGTTGAAATCAAGATCTAAGACTTTGTCTATGTACACAAAAGGCCCTTTTCTCACAAATATTGTTAGTGAGCACTTCTCCTTTGACGAGATAATCTATCTACCTCACAGGTGTGGCATATCACAGTCTGATTAGAGAGCATAATGACACTATGACAACCGTGATGACACCCAGTGTCACTATCACACACATCCTGGTAAAATAAATAAATAAATAATACCGCTTGCAAGAAAAACTGAAATGAGAAAATAAATGGATTGTCTGAGGAAACAGCAGTTTTTACCTCAAAACCAGGAGGTCAGTGATGAAGCAGTGAGTGTAAGCTACATTATTGCTAGCAAAATAGCTTTGGCATTGAAGGAACATTGTGAGGCTAAGTTCATGGAAACCAATGATTGTAGAAAAATACATGCTGGAGGCTTTTGCCAACATTAGCCTTTTTTGGTTGAAATTGATGAAAGCCCTGACATTATAATATAATTGGACTTTTTACACTAAAAAAAACAAAAATAGAGTTGCCAATTCAGCTCAAACTGGGATGTACAGTATGTGACCCCTGAACTTAAATGGGTTTTTGACACTCCTGCTGTGGTGACACTTACTAACAGCACACTCAAATATTCAGCAAGTTGCCATTTGGCTTAAAAAACTTGTGCAGAATTAGCATTTTTTGTGGCCAATTCTCTTTAGTTCATTTTAAATGTACTGCTTAACCTCCACTACCAAAATGCACACACAGCTCTGCACTAGACCTGCGTTTACATAATAAATAATTTCAGTCAGGGACACTTACTGGAAATTTCCTTTTAAATTGTGTGTCTTTGTCAGATGCATCACTTCCGTCGCTTGGGTCATCCTCATCTCCACTGTCGTCATTGTCCTCCTCCTCCTCCATGTCATCAGGATCACTACTGCTGTCCTCGCCATCAGTGGAGTTTCCTAACAGGGACCCAGAGTGGCTGCCGCTCATGCTTGCAGCCTCCACTATTCTTTTCTGGGGGTGCCATTTGGAAATGTGAGTGACTTATAGAGAAAACTGAACAGTAAATGAAAGGTTAAGAAAAAATGTTCCTTACGTTATCTTTTGTTGCAGCTTTGCTTTTCTCTTGGTTCCCTTTTATTGCAAATGGACTGGTGTTGACAACAGCTTTTCCACTCGGGGACGAAGTATGTCTACCATTTACGGTTTCATTTAAGTCTACAGAAAATAACAGTTCAATATTAAAGAGCACAACACAAGCATTTCCCCATGTAAAGTAAAGTTCTAGTTACCTTTGATTTGTGAAAAGGCAACATCCTGGTTCTTGAATGTTGGTGTAAACATTGGCATTCCAGCAAGCAGAGGAGAGAAGAAGGCTGCTGAGGCTCTGGAGTGGGCTTCAGGTGACCACCACGGCTCTAGTGGTGGATTGGGAGGTATGTTCAAAATTTACAATTTTATAGAAATCACAATTTTAAAAAGGACAACTGGTTGAAGTTAATTTGCTGCCAGACAGTTATTTCCCCCATTATAAAATTTAAAGCATGGGTCATGAAGTCTGCTATCTGCAGAGAGTCACCTCTTTAACAGCAATACAGCTCCCCAGAGTGACACTGTAATAAAATACCATCTGGTTTTTCATTTAAATTGTACAAGGTGTAAAAGTCAGTAGGTCAGATGTAAGTCACTGCCATTCAAAACTTTTGAGCATTATACGCGCAATCTTTACATAAAAAAAAAAAAGACAGAAGAAAAAAATATTAGTCAATGTGAATTAATATTTTTCCTACCAGGTATTGTCCCAAACTGGGAGTGAGAGGCAAGGACAGCAGACAGACCTAGACCTCCAAGACTGCCAAAGTCAGAGCGAGGCATGTAGAGGCTGAACGCTGGACTACTTCCTGAAGAAAATACAAAGAGTGATATGACAAAAGTTTTTCATGGACCATTTTAACTAAACATTATTGTATTGTCCTAAACTGAATTATTATACATTAGTGCATGTTCCATCTCACTCTGACTAGCAGCAGGTGATGCTCATATATATATTTTTATTCTTTTAATATTTACTGCTCAGTCTAAAATAAATTAACAAATTTTTCCATTGAGGTCCATCAGTTGAATAAATTATGATAAGCCATGTGTGCATTTTTCATTTTCATAGCATGCAGTAAAAACAGGATTTTTATCATGAAAAGAAAATCATCATAAAAAGGGGAGTATGTAAATGTCCACATTATTTGGTGGTCAGGGGTAATCTGACAGCTTATGCATCACTGCTGCTTGCTGCATAATGGCTTTGACCACAATTAGTATTCAGCGAAAACAAGAGGATGTCGGCGGCTGCGTGCACAGTGTGAGGCTGACAGACGTGTCAAATCACACGGAGGAAAATAAAACTACAGGTTGTCAAAGACATCCACAAGGGCAAACTGTTTTTTAACATTCATTAATTTAGCAGCCTCTCTGTTGTACAAAATAATTTTAAAGTGAACCATTGCACAAAGGCATCTTAAAGTTTCTTTTTGGTGAGGCTTCATTTCTTTATAAATTTGTCTGCACTACAACAGTACAAAGTCGGGAATAATCAAACGGTCAGCAAGAATGAGAATTAATTTACATTTATTAGTGGCTAGGGAATCAATGCCATTTTGAATGTTATTTTTGATCAATCTTTCACACAAAGGCCCTCTAGATGTCAACAATATATCCATTGCAATATATCCATTTTTAAAACTATAAAATTCCCTTCAAGTGTGTGGTGTTTGTACCGCAAGTGGTTTGAGGGGAGCGGGCTGAAGAGCTGCTTGCCAGGCTACACTTGGCGGGTGGCGTCTGGGACAGAGAAGGAGATGAAGTGTCCGAAAAAGAGCACGTGTGGAGGGAGGATGAAGCTGATGGTAGGGAAGTCATCTTTTTTTCTGTCCCACACAAAATAGACAACCCCTTCAACAGCCAACACACAGCTAGAACATAATTCTTTGAAAGTAAAAACATAATTAAAAGACAGAAATAACAAAATGTCCCATTGTTTATTATTATTTTTTGTTGCAGTAGTAGATTACAACTACACTTTTAGACGTCGGTGATGAAAACAAGAGCGGTTGATTAATTTGCACAAACAAAGCTATCCTCTGAATATCAAGTATCATCCCTCACCAGGAGTAGCACTGATTAGATGTAAATGACATGAAGCCGTGGCCATGCTTCACTGAAAAGGACACCACTTCTTGTGCTATGTGGAGGTTGTGGCTAACAAAGGAAGGAGGAAGATTTGGTATTATATGCATTAAAAACATTAGTTTGATGTTTTTTTTAATGATGAATGGTGATTAAGTTCATGGTGAACTGGAGGAATGTCAGGTGATTTCAGCTTCAAAGTGAGGATATACTTTTGAACTGTATAGAGAGATGTCTACAGTAAGCAGTCAAAGTTTGTACTCAAGTAAACAGTAAAGCTAAAAGTCCAGAAATTTAGAGGAAGGGAAGAAAAACCCAATTCACCAGTTAGGTGACAGAGTAGCTTTAAAGTATATATGGAGAAAGACCTTTTTATCCTGTCCCCACCTCTAACACAATGTTCTACACCAGAGATAAACGCTCCTACATTATCTACCTTAATAAATACGATGCACTACACATTGTTGGACTAACACCAATAGACTTCAACTACAATTGACAGTAACAAATTGCACACTTTGACAATCTGCTAAATAATTGACATTTTCTATTAAAACTAAACCTGTAAAAACAACCTTTACCGCAGACTTCTCAAAGCTTTAAAAAACAGATAATTATGGGCAGTAATGTATGAAAAATAAAAACAACCTACTGTGGAGTACTATAATGAACAACGTGTTTATAGCTCCATCTAATTCATCACACTTGAATAATAAATATCAAAAAGAAAACAATATAACAGCTTGGCGTACTGTTTGCATGGCAACCCCTTAAACAGTAGGTGGCAATTTCTATAAAAAGCCCATGTATCCCACTAATATACCATCTATTATTTACAGAACAAATGACTCTGATCAAACCCTAGTCATGTCCATATATAGATGATACATCATGCAGCCTGTCATCTCTGAAAACAAACATCCCTCAATATGAAAACAATGAGCTCATCAACACAATCGATGTTCTAATGAGGCAAGTGGCAAAGGCATTAATCACTGCTGTTGTAAAAGATGTACATACTCATAAATATCCAGCCAGCAGAAAATGCTTCTCTACCTTCGGTTTATTATCTGAAAAGATCTTCTTATGTGTAAAATTTATTTGACTATGCAATCTGTTCAGAGACAACCTGTATCTTTGGAGTGTCACATCTACTTGACATGCACATCCCTGTAACATAAAAGAAGATGAGCACAGGAAACACGTCAATCTTACCCCCGAGCCGGGGATCAGACCCAGATGCCTCCCGCTGTGAACAAGAAAAGCTAGACAATTTTGCCGCCGCCTTAGATACAGAGGAACAACAGAATTACCGGGCTCAAAGTTAAACTTAACAAACGGCACTATCAAAGAAAGTGTACAATTACCAACATTGTTATATCTTATGCCTTGTTATCAGGGCAAGAAAAAGACGCTTGGTTTGATATGCCTCAATAAATTGTTAAATATATTTCTTTGATGGGATATTGATACTGTATATATTCTTACTAAAAGTTAGTTTACCTTTAGTTTACCCGAATTAATGAGGATTTTTTTTAAACCTCTGGAACCCAAAAGCAGTTGTGCTTTTAGAGACTCACCTTTATTCATACTGCCAGGAGGATTAGCCATTTTATTCTCATGTAGTGCTGACACTCGATCATCATTCTTCAGGATGCAGCAATCATTTAGGCAGACCTTCACAACAAAATAAGAAATACTTGTCTCAGTATCGTTTTCTTCAATACAAAGGAAAGGGCTCCGGAGCTAAGAATATAACTGATAAATGTTGTAAGGGCTCCACATGATAAATGTGTCGATGCCTGTGTCCTTCACAGCAGCAGTTTGCATGTGGAAGGATATAATAGATTTCATGAGGGGTAATCTGGGGAGGGTCGCAGAGTCTGGAAAATAGACTAGCACATGAAGTGAACAGACTGACATCCATCATGTTCCTCCAGCACCTGCCCTGTCAGCAGCTAGCCTTAGCTTTAAATTGTTTTGCTCAGCTTGCATTTTTTAATTAGACAGAGAGGGAGGAATAGATAAAAGGAGCAGACAGACACTGAAAGGGACAAGTCATCTAATGCATCTGCCGAGCTGTTAAAAGAAGTGTTGTTGGTTTTATAAAAAGTAGATGGCGCAAGAGGTAGGGGATAGCTACATGACATTCTTAGCCCCAATTCCAATTCTCTAATTTACGTTCAAGTACGTCTCATGCGCAGTATCCGGGGTGATGAGTGCAAATTTTCCTCCAGTATTTTCTGACAACATGCTGCATTCATCCTCCCATCAATTTTCACCCAGTTTCCTGTGACCAATTTTGGTCTCAGCACTCCAAATGATCAGAAGTTTTGAGGCATGTCTCTGTGCTGTTTGGCGTATTGTAATGCATTGTTCATTTGCGTAGTGCTTTATCAACCATGCAGCCCAATAAGTGCCTTCTTGTTGTGCATCTTAAAACAGCCACACCATTTTTTTTTTCCAGAGTCTGGTATTTCAGCTGAAGTTATTTGTGGGTTTTTCTTTGCATCCTAAACAATTAACATGGCAAATGGGGCTGAGATTTTTGTTGGTCTACCTGACCTTTCCATTTCCCACTTCTCAATTAGAGTTTGAGCACTGCCGATTGGCAGGCATATCTTTTTATATTCCTGTGTTATACCAGGGGTCGACAACCTGTGGCTCAGGAGCCGCATGTGGCTTTCTTCCCTCTGATGCGGCTTCCTGCAGCTTTTAAAAATAATTAATGAGTATTTAATTATTGTATTTTATTTTAGTACATTCGTTTTTATGTTGTCACTGTTACTATGCATCACAAATGCCAATGTGGGACACCCGCCAGCGCGCGATTTCTTAAACTTTTTGAATCCCAGGGAGGCTAACTGCGGAGAATTCTAAGAAGTATGCTTAATATGTAATGAGGAGTTATGCAGGTGTTTTCCAACTTAAATTAAAAGTTAAAATTTATTAAAAGCAAACACTCACAGATGACAGCTTATGATGTAAAGACGAAGGTGACGGCATACAGCCCTAAAGAGACTGACAGCTGACAGCACGTGCCAGTAAAAGGATAACAGCACACAGAGAGAAGATGGCGTTTTTGGTTTGCTGCTGGTGGATAATTTAAGTTCAGCATTTTTTTCATAAATACAAATTAAAACTGAAAAAGACATTGAGTACTTTAATCAAACATAGTTTTTTCGGAGTTCAAAAGTTTTTGTTGCATGCAGAAATGTAGTCGTTTTCTCTGCAGAAGTTCATTGATTTCATAAATGCAACACATAGTTTGATTATACATGGCATAAAGGCAAAAATATGTGCAGTGTTATTTTATTTTAAATGTCAAAAGGTTTCTGTGCCTCTCAGTGTTTTTATTTATTTATTTTTTTTTTAACTGTGGGAAATGGCTCTTTGAGTGGTAAAGGTTGCCCTGTGTTACTTACACACCAAGGCAAAATCTATAGTTCTTTTTTTTTTGTTGGTTTTCTGACGGTAAAGACAGTTAAAACATATATTTGTGGTTCTAATTTTACTTTCCATTTTGGGTCTGTCCATTTGAGGCCTTGATACTGTCATCTTGAATGTACACGAAGACATACAGGCACTAAGAGGGCTTTTAAAACATTTGTCCAAGATGTCTAAGATGAAATAAGGTAGCTCGGATCAAGGTAAACATCGCCATCAAAGCTTTTTCCATTTCCTCTATCTTTCTCTGAAGAGCACGACATAAATCAGATTACAACCATAATGGCATGAGGCGCTGTGGTGTGCCAAATGAAGCAATAAAACATATCCCCAGTGTCCCTCTCAGAGCATTTGTCACACTGTGTCCATATGTCCTCTGCTTTAGTAAAAGCAAACCGGCCTGGATGTGTTTGAGCAAACACCTGTGCACTCTCTGGTTGTTCTTTAAACAGGATCACAGAATTATAATTTCCTTAGCTAAAACTCTTACATTACCTCTTTAATAGTGATGCACAGGGAATATACGAGTCACCTTTACCGCTGACAAGAAAATGGGGACATTATCTGCTGTTTATTTTGAACATTTTAAGCTAACCAGCCAAGATTGTGTCTGCCATATTTCAGTATACCAGGAACCCGACTGAAATCAAATATAAAAGATAAAAAGGGAGTCTTGTTTTGAAAGTGCTAAAAACAGCGTCTATTCAAAGCAAAGTTAAGCTCCAGGTACTTGCAGCTGAGGCTTCAATACATGTAAAAGACACTTGGGATTGATATAAGACTATTTTTACGTTGCTAAATGCACAGGGAAAATAATTTGTTTCCTGTTTTTCCTGCATCCAACTCATTTTCACAAGAGGAGCTACTTCTTTGTTTTGTGTGCATTTCTATCACCTGATTATACTGCCTTTGATAATATGTAGACTATGGCTCTACTAGTCACTGGACTGGCAGGGATAATAGCCACTTTATAATATGAGCTTTTACTTAAATTTGCTTTGAATTTAAGCACAAAGCAGTGGCTGGTACTAAACTCAATTTCCAGTCTGAGGCAAAGATCATGTGTATGGGTTTGTGTGAACAGCAGCAGAAGGTCATTCCCTACCAGCAGAGCTCTTAGGGTGAATGTGTTGAAGCACTAAACCTGACATTTCTCTTTTGTGACAATGCCTCCATCTGCCACTATGCCATTTGTAGCCTCTGTGTCAGAATATCCATGATTTCTGCTCTAAAACTGTGTGCTCACCTTGGACTCATCTCTGTAACCATCTGAGTGCTGACACCACACTTCTTCTCTGCCAACAAAACCCTGATCCAGCAAGGAGCCATACATGCCCCTCCAGACTGGGATGTATTTTTTTTTAGCACATTTTGTCCTTTTTGAGATTCTAGTTCATGAGGCAGAGTGCTTCATATTTGTCAAACCACTCAAAGGAAGCACTTTCAGATATGAGGAGAGAGATAGAATGCAACTTGGAAGCTTTTTTTACCCAAGACACATATTGTAAAAAAAAAAATTGGTACACCATGCAAATCCGACAGATAAAAAGGATATGATGATGATAATAATTCTGATTATAGTCACTATTGATATGACTGACTTTTATATTAGGTACTATTTGTACTACTGCTACTCAGAAAAATAGGTCTTCATTTTTGATGTTATGTGTGTACATATAAAACATGTATTGTAATGTGCATGTGTAGTGTATACACAATAATATTTTTATTTGACCAAAAAAAATAAAAAAAAATAAACTGACTGCATAAAATTTAATTTAACGTCACTCATTAGATCAGGTAGATGTAGCTCAAAAATCCAGCTGCCGCTAGACAAAAACCAAAAAAAAAAAAAACCCCAAAAAAGTGCAGTGTTTTTAACTTCTACAAAAACATGTTAAAATATTATAGTATTAGAAGATCCTAACACAAAGTAGTATATAGCGCAGAAAGCATGCAAATTTTCATATGGTTGCATTTCAAAACAATAGACAATTCAGGACCGCATTTTTCATTCATGCTCTTGTAATTTACTACAGCGCCTCATGATTCATGTTTAACAACTATATGGAATTATTTTGACAATTCCTCTCCATTTTGTTTTTATCCATTCCACAAACTACAGCAGCATAAGAGGGTTTACCATGGACTCATGAAAAGGCTTACACATTATAATTACACTCTGTTTATCTCTGAGTGAAATGTTCAAAGTTTTTAAAATGTGAAATATTTTCTTTGGGACATTTTGGAAGTTATCTTAACAGTAACTGCCTTCAACATCTTGTGGCAAGAACACACTAATTTGTTTTTAAATGACAATGCTTTAGTGTCTTTCTAGTCCCACCAATTACAGTTTGACACAAAATCCCCTTAAAATACCCTGTAGTCCAAAAATTTTTTTCCCTCCCGAGAGATTTCAATATATTCTGAAGGCTTGACACTAATTTCCAAAGCCACAAAAACTAATTAGATGTACACAAATTGAGAGCAAAGTGTAACGCAGCACAAACTCATTTTATGGAGGAGGACAAATCTCAAGTTAATTGGGAAACTCTAATCCTCAAACTAAATAATGCATTCAAATTAAGTGTCCTGCTTAGCCTCATTCTTTTATTCACTACTGGCCAAGTTAGTGCAGCTAACTATTGTTTTTTATACTCATCTAGTGAGCATTTCAAGTAGTAGAGCGACAGTGGGGTGACATGTGTCACTTACTTAAGATGGTGTTCAGGGCAATAACATCACCTCGAAAACACACAAAACAGTTTTTCTGCTGGGTTTTAACCTCTCTCGTCAAAACACTCAAAATGTCTGAGTTGTCTGTTGTACAGTGGTAAGAAAACCATTCACTATGTGAACCTTTTAGAATTTCATGGTCTGAATAAATTTGTCTTAAAGTGTGATTCAATTCCAATTCTTCCTGGCAGAATGGCTTTTGCTGTCATATTCTTGGAACGTCTCATGTCTATGGCCGTCTTCTAATCAATCCATAGCTTCTCTATTGGGCTGAGGTCTGGGCCAGTCTGTTGTAAACTTGCTCCGGTGTTTTGGGTCATTGTCCTTTTGCATCATCCACCTTCTACACACTTTCAGCTGACATACAGACATCGTCACATTATCCTGAAGAATTGTCTGATATACTTGGGAACTCATCTTCCTCTCAATGATTGCAAGCTGGCCAGTCCGTGATGCAGCAAACCACTGTTGGGATGATGTTGGGACCCTTCCTTGGAAGCAATAACCTAGGTGCTTCCAGGTTGATGTTTTAATGGGATGATGTTTATGGAATGATGTTTTCATGACAATATGTTGTGCCCTTTCTATGCCAGATGTAGCACTTTTTACAAATAGTTCAATCTTAGTCCACAGAACATTTTGCCAATACCGCTGTGGAGTGTCAACGTGCTCTTTTGCAAACTTGAGATGTTAGCAAGAGCCAATGATGCCTTGAAATCTTTGGCTGTCATATGGGGTTGTTTCTTTACCTCACTGATGAGTCTTTGTTGTGCTCTTGGTGTCATTTTTCTGTAGACTGTTATGCAAACAGTCTAAAGTCTTTGAAATAATTTTGTAACCCTTTCCAGCTTTATGAACCGCAACAGTTCTTGATCGTCGCTCCTCTGAAAGCTCTTTTTGGCGAAGCATAGCTCACATAAGCGTGCTCTTCTTGCGCAAAACAAAATCCAAAGGTTTGAAGGGTTTTTAAAATCAGTCAGTCTAGCTGTAGTCCACATCTCCAAACATAATATCTTAACGAGACTCCAGGTGTTCTTAAATCTGACTCCAATTAGAGTTTTTGAGGTAATTAACTCAAGGGTTCACATGCTTTTTCCACAAGCACTATGAGGTTTTTTAGACACATCCTGTCAGGCTTAGATAAAGATAGATCACATTTTAAGACAAATTTATTTAGAAAACCATGAAATTCCAAATGATTTACATACTTTTTCTTTCCATGTATATGTAAAGGAAAAGTAGCACTTTTATATAGTATATTTATTCATTTAGCTGACGCTTTTATCCAAAGCAACTTACATTGTTCTACAGTAATTACTAGTGTTACAGACACTGGAGGCAAGGAGAGTTAAGTGTCTTGCCCAAGGACACAACGACAGTATGAACTGTGGTGAGAGCGGGAATCGAACCGTTTACCTTCCGGTTGAAAGACGACTGCTCTAACCACTGAGCTACTGTCGACACACACACACACGCACACACCATCTACACTACACACTCTTGCTAATATGTTAATGTGTCAAGACTTCCTGTGAACACAAAGATTACCGTCACCAACTCTGATGTCTCTAATCCTCTATAATAAAGAAGAAGGTCACCAGTCTCATTTATTGGGATGGCAGCACTGTTGTGACTGTCACACCAGGTTAGAACACAAGTGATGGGCCTGGCAACACAATAGTTGCTGCTGCACATGACAAAAAGATTAAGCAACATTATATGTTTGTGTGCACACAGATATATAAAAATAAGAAAGACATGCAAAGATCTAATGTCTGAAACATGGTGCACATTAATAACTCCGTATGCTACGAGTTCACTGCCATGTGGATATTACAATTATTGACTGCCATAAGAGTAAATCTACAAGCCCCAAATTTACATGCATTATTTCATCATAATTAATAGAACAAATATTCCCAAAATATTTTCAACCATAAGAAAGAACGTTAAACATCTAGAAGTAAGTTCTTGTCTTGCTAAAATTCTATTTATGACCATGAGTGTTTTGTTTCTGTGACATATTTAAAAAAGGAAAGTGTTGCTTTATTAAAGAAAAAGCCATGTTCCACTATCTAATAAAATGACAATTATGATGTGGTGGGATAAACACACTCAAATAAGCAGACAAGTAATTTACATAATGACACAAGAAATGATAATGTTATTGATTATGATTGCTGTAATTAGTTTTATCTGACTGTGATCCACTATAGTAACTGTCATTGAGCTTATTCAACCATGAATGCTTCCAAACTGTATATTTAAACTGTGACTGCGGCAGCTCAAGTGGAATAGCTGGTGGCAGCAGTGACTGGATTTTTAATGCATTTGGATCAATACAAGGGATTCTGTCAAAATCCCATTAGGCAATTATAATGCTGAGTGGGGAGTCAATTAATCCATTTCTAGCAGTTATTGACAAGAACTATTAAAAAGCCAAACAAACAAATCCAAGCATTAGCGTTTAAAATATCACCACCATTAGCATAGAGCACACAATTTAATCTCAGAAGCCTCAGCAGTTCAAGTCAAAAACTATGACAAGCATCTAGAGGCTGAAAAGAGTAATCTCCCTGACATCACTAACGACCCACCTGCGTCGTGCTGCTTCCCCTAAAGCTCAGCCAATCACCAAATGTCAACGTTGACCTACAAAAATGGACTCCCGTCAGGCCTCACGTGTTTCAAAACATCAATCACGGCACACAAAGAGGGTGCAGAAAATTATACAGCATTAACCTTCAGGGCTTGCATATGAAGACCATAGATTTATTTACACTACGGACTTAAGAGCTTCCTCACTGTTTCTTACAGCATGCTGATCTGACAAATAGATGAACCTGCTCAGCCCACAGCAGGCGTCCATCTCTGATTAATGAGCGCAAACTTGTGCAAAAGGGAAAAGAGAAGAGAAAGATAGGAAAATGAAGGCAAACGCAATCGTTAACAGTGCCTTGTTATGGTCTGGCACTTTAATAGATGCATTAATGGATAGATAAAAAGGTTTTAATATCCAAGACTTTGTGTTGGATAAGAATGAGCACCTCCAAGTCTGAGGCCGAAACAATGGCACAAGATAAAGTTGTGCCTGAAGAGGAGAATTTTTAGTATCTTGGGGTCTTCTTCATGAGAAAGGGAAGGGTACAATATGAGAGTCATGACTTAAATTCCAAGGTTCTGAATACAAGCCACAGAAATAAGCTCTCTCCACAGTGAGACTGGGCGACCCCTTAGAGCTTAGAAACTCACAGCTGAACTAAAGTAACTCAGACATTTGTTTGCTTAAATCGACACCACCCTAGGTATGCTTTTTAGTCATAGAAAAGACACAGTACGTCAACAGAGTCCTGTTGCTGTACTATGGGTACATCTAATTATGCTAATTGTGTGTCCTCTACTCCTTTCTTGCAGCAGAAGTTATTGTCTGTGCACAAGTTTTCCCGCTGTCCAAAAGCTCTTAACGCTGCTCCAAGAATCGAGGAGGGAAGACAGAGAAGACTGGAGCTTTCTGTGAGGTGACATGAGTGACGATACACTGGTGCTTCTTACTCACAGAGAAGGAAAAAAAACCCACCCACACCATAGTCGTTTAATGAGTGTGGGTTGTTTATGAACAACTGAGGAGTTGTTCTTCGATGCAATGGTGTATCCCTTGTGGATGGTTATAAAAAGTTAAAATGTTTCTAAACTATATTTAGATAAACATTTTATTTTTTTAATTTAAAATTTAACAAACCTTCAAGGCAAAAAAAATAAAAATCAAATCGCACTAAATTAAAATTCCCATGTAAATTTGAGATTTGGTTGTGGATCCAGCTGTCTAAATTTAATTATAGGTCGCTACAGGTGACGCTTCTGAGGATACAATGTCCCATTGCACTTATCTCATCTCTCCTCATTCTCCTTTCCTGTGTCTCCTCTGTGGGTGGGACTAATATGTGAAGAGAGGAGGCAAAATTAGCCAAATGATACCTACACTATTTGAGCCTGGAGGAGCTGGAGGAAGTGTCTGGGGAGAGGACTTCTCGGCATCACTGACTAGACTGCTGCTTTTGCTCGGGCCAAGAAGCTGAAAATGAAAGGATGGTCCTTTGTTTAACCTGCAAGCTCAGAAAAGCAAATACATATCTGCCATTATCTATCAACATTTTGAAAGAATTTGATGTATATGATCAATAAAGAAAATATTACTTGTGTAATGTAACTTCCCAAATCTAGCAAATTCTATTTCCTACTGTATCATTAAAGCAAATGACAATTTTGTACTGCAATTGTTAAGCATAAATAATATTACATTTATAACATCATCTATACAGTATTTAGTGAGTTGATTTAAATGTAACAAATACCAAAGTTGTCAGTACTTTGACTGTGCATAAACTGATTAATGACATTTCAAAGCAGCCATGAACCACGCTGAGCCTTTGGTGCCCGGAAGAACATCATACAATATCTTAATATTCAAATGCCACCCCCCTCAGGCTTTTGATTTCTTCAAGCTCACATCATTAAAAGCTTTTGTACACACTGCTCCGACACTATTCTCAAAGGCTCTCAAGGGCATGTGCTTTGAATAAATATGAGGCAAATGTAGTGACCTTCTACCTGCGTTTTGATTCATTGGCAGTTACCGGATGCATGCAAAACACATCAAGGCTGTGATCTGATTTATCCACTATACCTTGGCTACCGAGGCTATTTAAATGATGGACTTAAGCAGGAATAATGTTTACTGGCACTTCCACAAGGCACTGTAGAGAAGTACCCGCTCTTTTATTAGGCTACTATTGTAAGTGTCACAAGGCCTATTGTGCTGGGAACAAACAAAAAACAAACAGGAAAAAGCTAGTTCCAGAAAATACTCATAGGTTTGCTTAATGTATTAAAATTTATTTAGCCACTTTAGAATACTTTTGCATAATTTCCCATCAAATATACTATATTTAAGGTTTAACAAATTATTTCTACTTTGTTCTTCTTTAGGGTCAGAAAAACCAAAAATATAATATAAATATAAGCACAAAATATACCACTATATTGTAACACCTAAAGTCTACAGTTTGAAAATCGTAATTGGTACTGTCATTTTTTCAATAAATAATTGAATCATTTTCAAAACAATACAATGTTTGCCTCTGGTCTAAACTATGACACTTCGATGTAAGTTACATAGTGTTATTTATAGTCTGGCCTATGTTCCCCCAAAACTAAGGAGTTGTTAACTTTCAATAGAAGAGAAACTAAAATAAGCTAAATAACCTGTATAACTATAAAAAAAATTGCTGTCTAACCCCAAAAACGTAGTATAGATATAAGGTTACTGTTTAGTTCAAATAGTCCGTGCCAATTAAAAATCCTTAAAATGGCGAATGTATTGCCGTAATAGATTGTAAATAAAAAGATTTCAATATAAAGATATATAATAAGAAGATTTCAATATAAAGATGGTAGTTACAGGACCAAATAGGGAGAGATATTACATAAAAAGTGTAAACAACCAAAGCCAATTTTGTCGTTGTTTAACGTTTGTTTTTTATTTAAGGACCCATTTACTTGCACCTGCCCGAACCAAAAAAAAAAAAAAAGTAAGGATAATGACAACAATGTTAAGGCTGTCACTTTGATGGTACCGCAACTTGGTCAAACTCTTTGCCAGCCCAGAACTTTATTTCCAGGTTACGGTTTTAACTTGACAACATGTACTAGCTTATCACAAAAGTTTTAAGTCAGTAGCTTCTACAAATACTTTAACGGTTTACTTTCATCGTGACTTGCCGAGTTAACATTTTAGCGTCAATGCGTTCGGTCAAAAGGTAAGGACGCTACAACTAGCCGTTTGCATTAGCCGCAATGTAATTAAGCTAGCTCAGCGCGATAAGTGTCATGAAACACAGCAGCATCCTTAACGTCCGTAAATACCAGATGAGACTGCAAACCCGCGAAGCAATAAACATGAAAACCTACCCAAGCGTCGAATGACTATCTGTTTTTTTTTTCCACTGAAGGTTTGTCCCAGGCTGAAGGATGCTGAAAGACGGTGAACGGGGAGGTGATTGAGTCCGGCTGTGAGTGTGCTGTCTTTGAGTGTGGACGCAGATTTAAGAGACTCCTTTTCGCCCCGCTTCAAGCAACTCAGGAGAAGTGACGTCAGCTCAGGCTTTTATCCTGCAAACTTATAGGATCATCAAGTAAGTGAAGAGAAACAATCTGCCTGTCCAGTCAACATTAATATCACAGAAAGAGATCCAGCTGATGAGACTGCACAATGTAACGTAGGCTATTAAAGGGCATTGTGTAAAATGTCTAGTTGAACAAAGTGGAGCACATCAGTCAAACCCATGTTTTCAACAGTGTATAATCACCATAATCAATTTCTGTCATGAAAAAATAGACAAAATATCCAGAGTGCCTAAGTCACACCCCACTTTAATGAAAGTCAATGAGGAGCAGCAAACCTTATCACAGATGTTGTTTGTCCAAGTAAAATATAGTCTTTGATTTATTTCTTAATTTTACTTATTTATTGACTAAGTGTCATACTGACAACATAGTGTTCAGCCCACATCCACGACTTCAGTGATCAATAAAAACAAGCTATACAGTAGACAATTAAAGTAGCCCCTGTTTGCAAAAACAGATTAGTGTATTGCTAGTTTACAAGCAAGCTACCTGGTCATGTGTATTGTAAGCAATTGCTACAGTTCATAGTAGAAAGTTACACTAAATAAAACAATAACTGGCTTTCTTCATTTGAAATGTTGCCTTTAGGTAAATGACATAAAGGGGATCAAAAATAGTTCACTGCCTCTCAGTGACTTCTCTTTAACATTGATCTAACTTGGGTTTCCATTGGGTCTTCTGGAAGGGACTTAGTTTCTTAGGCTCTTTATCCACTCCTGCCATCATTAATCCCAGAGAAATTTTAATCATTACTTTCTGATAATGACTACAGCTGCCCAGATCAGACAAACTGAGTATTGCTGGAGAATACACAACAATCATGCTTCTTTTTGAGAAGACAAAACACATGTTTAAGGGCTTGTTTAAACAAAGCTAAAAACTCTACTGGGTTTGCTCAAAGAAAACCAGCACTATCTGCAGGGCACCATAGCTGTTCACATGCTATAAAAAGAATCAGTATTAGGATAGTAGCAGTTTAGCATGTAGCATTTCACCAAATGGGCCAACAAGATCCACATTTAATAGTTCATCTCTGTTATTGCTAAAGTGAACAACAGAGATGAACTGTTGTTGTGACTTTCTGAGTCACAGTGTGGCTTTCTAGGACTTTTTCCAGAGCTGTCCAAGTGCCCGCTTACTTGAGAAGATGAAATATTGCTTTGAATATGCTAAAGAAGGCATTTGTGTCTATTGACGTTTCTGATTAAATAAACAAGTTAGGACCTCCAATTCATCCAGTCAATCCAATGACTCATTTTGGCCAAGGACGACCATCTGCTATTTTCTGAGCATTAAGCGTACTCTACTCACTGTTACAGGCAAAAATTCAATTGGCACGTTTTATCTGTGATCTCCACTGCTAGATATAGTGTGTAGCTGAGATATTGTACATATTGTCATTGCAAAAGTCTATTGTATCATACTGTCTCTGAATGTGTACCTTTATGAGATAACAGACTGCAGCAGGCTCAAGGAGGGGTAAAAGATACTGTCCCCTTTATTTTTAAAAGATCCCTGATTAGAAAGTATAATGAGACACAAAGACACACAGCAACAGTGCTCTCCCCAGAGACTGAGAAAAAAACAAATGAAGACACTGATTGTGCTCCATTATTATTTTGTATCCATCCACACAACATTTAAAGATAGCCCGAGGGTGCACCAGTTAGACTCATTGCCATTGATTTTTTTTTTTTCCCCCTGCTATTTTAATAATACAGATTTTAATCATGTCACCGCCACACAATGATCTGATCCCATTAACACCAGAGCCTCCAAGCGCCTGTACATGTAGTGGATTTAGAAAATGGTACAGGCTCTGGGCTTAAAACTGGTACATTTAACTGTAAGAGAATAAGCTGTCTGAATAAACCCACATTCTTCTAAAATGTCACGCAGCATTGTTTGTGAGAATCCACAAGCTTAATGAACTCCAGTGTGGCACTAATTTCCCTTCAGCCTGTCATATCACATTCATGCATGCCAATGTCCTTTTTTAATTTGTTATTCCAGGTCAGTGTGGTCTTGTTTTTTTATTATTATTCTGGTAATCAGTGGCATGGCAGCTGTGTGAGTACATGTACAAACACAGGAAAATAAAACTCACACAACTGAAAGATCTTGTTATATGAAGAGTGACAGTTTTTATAAACCACTTCAGTTGTTTGTTAAATGAATAGCAGCAGCACAAAAGGTTAATCTTAATTGAAATGTTCTGAAATCTATTATTTTTTCAAACAAATATAATGACACTTTTTGTTAAACTAACGGGGCTATTAATTAGCTTAATTATAGTCATTTGTGAGCAGGAAACAATATTTAGAGAATGGTTTTCATGTCACATTTCATATTCAAATTAAATTCAGGAGTATTGTTGCTTTTGTGTCAGATGCATTTTAGAATACAAAAACATTACAGAATTTTACCAATCTGCAAAAAAAATAGAACTTTATTTTATATTTATATTCCACCATCTACAGAATGTAAATAGCATCAAAGGATTCAAGGGAGAAGGCTGAAGGCTCATGATCTTTGGGCAATGTTCTGGGAATGACGGCATGCATCAGGAACACCTACAGCAGTCATTCTCGGTGAACACAGTGCCTTCTAAAAAGTGAAAAACAAGTCAACAGAACACCATTGGGAAACTTTGCTGTGTTCTCTGGGACAAAGCTCATTTATAAATGCACTGAGGCCAGATAATAAACAGTTCTGTATGAATGAATCAAAATGTGAAATTCTTGGTGGTGTCCTGCAGACTAAATAGGACAGGACCATTGAGCTTGTTTTCAGAGTACAGTCCTTCTGTACAGTCTTCTCTGAAGACATGGAGCTGCATTTGTGCTTGTGGCGTGGGCAGCTTAATCTGGAAGACACCAGCAGCTCAGCTGAAAAATATATAGAAGTTTTAGAGCAATATATGCTCCCATCCAGGCAACGTCATTTTTCAGCAAGACGATGCTAAGCTGCTTAGCACATCTATCACAACAGTGTTGCATTTTTTTTTTTTGGTATCGGGTCAGTGTGGCTTTTCCTGCAGGTCAGTGCCCTCTGCTGTTTGGATGTCGGTCTTGCATAACTTGTATTACAAATCGCAGTTCTTCGACCCATGTGGGTTTTGTCTCTGATGTATTGTGTAAAATAATTGTTTTGTGCAAAATAAAAGCATCATTTAGCAAGTCCTTTTAATCAAAATACATAAACGTGAAGAAAGGATTTGATAGAAATGGCTTAATGTTCTACCTTGTGGCCAAATCTTTGAAGGACCTAGAGGTTGTTGTATGTTTATATTTTTAAGCTTTAAAATAATTTTAAATTACAAATAATTTTTGACATGCATATAATATCTGTGCAAAGAACAGGTTTAAAAAAATAATGTGACATGGCTTTCTTAAACCAAATAAATTACTTCACAGACCATCATTAACAGTTTGCCTAATCAGGGTTCTCAAGAGAATCTTTTCTATTATTATTATGGTGAGGACAAAGGAGGGCAGTAAGGCTGTGTTTTTCCCTTTTATATCTGCCTGGACAGTGTTATTTGTGGTAAATAAGGGCGGCAGTAGCTCAGTGGGTAAAGCAGTCGTCTTTCAACCCAAAGGTAGTTGGTTCGATTCCCGCTCTCCTCACAGTTCATACTGTCGTTGTGTCCTTGGGCAAGACACTTAACCCACCTTGCCTCCAGTGTCTGTAACACTGGTAATTACTGTAGAACAATGTAAGTCGCTTTGGATAAAAGCGTCAGCTAAATGAATAAATGTAAATGTAAATGCAAATATTTGGTCACATCACCAGAAGTAATCTCTGTGACAATGACAGTATTGGTAATTGTATGCACAAGTATGTTTGTTTGTAAATTTAGCATGTGTACTGATAATGTTAAAATAGCTTTGTTTAAAGCCTATTGCACTCCACTGTACATTGGCCATTTGTGGTGCAGTTCCAGTAAAGCTAAATGTATCAAGTTGCATACATTAATGACTGTAACACATTTGGGAAAGTGACTTGAAGTATCTAAAAATGAAATGGCTGTGGTTTTACAGAAGATCAGTGTCAGCTACACCTCTGCACTTTGGAGGCACTTGAGAAAGTGCTTATATGGACTCTAGATGTAAATTATTCTTTTTTTTTTTAATATATGGACCTTTTTTTAAAAGTCTGAAATAATAATAAAGCAACCATTATTCTGCATCATTTTGACTGTAAAATGTACACAATGTGTTTCTGGGCATTTTTTATGCTGCACATATTTAACATATCAAGACAGTTCCTAGAAGAAATACACCTAGAACCAGTTAGCCAAAGTAGTAGACACTTTGAATTCTATTTAAACAAGCACAATAAGGCTCAGACATTATTCACAAATATTACACAGAATGAATCATGCTGCTTAAAAAGGACATCACACAATTTAACATTTTACAAAATGTAGAAAGGTTTTCTTGCTTCACTCTGTAATTAATACAATAGTAAAACACTGATTGTCTTCAAACACACATCCAGCATAAAAAATAATGCCAAATTGGAA
The DNA here is from genome assembly GCA_024349245.1 of Neodontobutis hainanensis. NCBI lineage: Eukaryota > Metazoa > Chordata > Actinopteri > Gobiiformes > Odontobutidae > Neodontobutis > Neodontobutis hainanensis. Next base: position 5,206,049 of record JALDNG010000048.1, read on the forward strand.
CTTTATTGGACAGGTTTTGTTTCATTTTTATTTCACTGTCTTTTGGATAGCTCTCAAAAGGACTGGCAAGTTTCTAAGGCAATAATAAATGTTCTCCATTGTTATGTATTAAAAATGTTTAATTAAAAGGAGGTCCAATTTTGCATGATGCACTGTCTTGGGGTAATAGAATGTAGTGACCTTTAAAATCTATTTTCAATGAGGAATAGAAGATAAAAGACCATTTGATTGTTCTGTGACTAGAAGAATGCAGCTCTTCACTTTAGAAGTACAGTACTGTTGAAAATCATTGGTGCGAAAGATTAAAGTTCAGATGTAACAGTCTTTTTTTCCCCCAAATGATTTTTTTGTTCTCCCAAATTATTCTTGTTGAAGGCTCCATATGTGACATTCAGGTTGGTAAGAAAGCACATGATAATCTCTAAAACCTGGTGTTACATCCCATTACAGATGTACACCACATACAACTTTTGATTAAAAAAAAGCACTTACAAGTGATTTTAGCAGAAGTAGTGAGATGTGCCATAGAGAAGGGTTAGTTTCAAGAGTAAGCCTACATGCCTTAACCCAAACCCGCTTTAGTCACGGTTTAAACTCAAGCACTACAACCCACTCAACGAGGAATCGGCTGATTCTTATTCGTTGTGTTCCATCTACGGCACACTGACGGTCTCCTCGGCCTTCACCAGGCAGGACTGGTCGTTGTCCAGGACTCGGAACGGGGGTTGGTACTCGAACGCAGAGAGGATGCCTGAACCAAGGCTGTGGTGTTTCTGTTGCAGGAACCAGATGACCACCGAGATTCCAATGATGGCCACCACACTGAGTATCACCAGGGCAGACACCAGTGCGTTCGGTTCTGAGGACATGAGACAAAGCAAGGAAGGTCAGTGCTGTAAGCACAAGCTAAAAAAAACAGACTTCAAAAAAATCCCAAGGGGTTGACTTACTGTGCGTGGCGTTCACTGCCTCTGAAAAACAAAAGAAACCACGTTGTTTATAGTCACGCAAATCTATTACTACATTTAGAACTATTATATACTATTATATAACTACTATACTACAAAATACTACACAAAACAACATTAGGTCTTACTCTGAGTTGTCTCGCAAACAACACCATTCTCCACTTCATCCAGGCAGCTGACATTTTCCCACCTCCCCGACGTGCTGTGCAGTGCCACACACGTGTCTATGGGCACTAGGTCTGATGGGGACGGGCTGTACTCCCAGTTAGTGTACTTCACAGGGTCATCACCAAACCACTTCATGTCCTCACCTGGAAACATAAACCAGTTAACATGACAGCATTGAGCACTTACTTAAACTGTATTACAGCCAGTATACAAATCTACCAATAAAAAGGCTTTATTAAAAGGGCTATTATTATTTAAGCCTTTCCCTTTGGACCCAATGCCAGTGTGAAGCTGCCTTAAGCTGTACTTGGATTTACAAAGAAATGTGAGCCAGGGCAGACAACAACAAACCACTTCCCTCTTTATACCACTATACTATGTTCATGGATGATTAACAGTGGTCTGTACATTAAACTATTATTTAATTAATAAATTACATTTATTGCCAACATAAAGTTGCTACTTATTCTCCTCATTGTATCTTATGCTTTTGATTTGAACTAAATATACTTTAGCCGTTGTTCACAGTTCCATAGTACTTAACTGTTTGTGTCATAATACATTCCCAGCCACACGTTGACATTGCCTTTCCACACCTCTGGACTATAATTAATGACAAAGTCATTCTCCTCAGCGCTCTGGATGGTCAAGAGATCTATAAAAAAAAAAAGGCAGGCAAAAATAAATCATATGGGAAGTACGCTCTGCTACAGTTGAATACTCTGATATCCAACAGTCACATACCAAACCCCTGGCAGAGGGTTTTTGCTCTTTCAAATGTATAGCTTTTGATTTTGTCTTCTTCTCCGTGAACAAAGTGGTAACATCGGTCTTTGGAGGGCACCCAGGTCCTTCCATCTGCAGGGCAATCTAAGTGATATAAACAAAGGGTTTGTTAGAAGCAACTATTAACACAAATAATATCCAAATTTATTGACAAGGATTTTTATGACATTTGTGATTAATGCTCACATAAAGTTGAGTGTATCTGTAAATGGGCTACATTATCCTCAGCTGCTTGTATTTGATTTTTTTTTACATTAGAGGGACATTTCTTGGTAAAGTCTCCACCCTTTAAGAGCTCATTAAAAATATGCAAATACAATAAAACTTGGACAGATGACTAGTAAATCTGAAACTGGCACTGTGCACTAGAAGTTTGTTTTCATTCAGCTAGAAATACTGCATGTTATGCCTAAATTCACATTGTATTGGGCCACATTCACAGCTGGTTTCAGCTGGTGACAGCTGTTCCTCTTTAAGAATTCAGACTGTGATTTTTAAGCTAATGCTGATTAGTGATTCACACTGTTAGCCATGTATTTAGCCTACTTTTGTTCTCTCACGTGTAGCGATAACTCATAAATACTATTTGAAATGCTTTTAGATGAACTGTCCTAAAATAAAACCATGGTAATAGGTATGGAATTTTGAACTGGGTTTCTTGCTAATGTCAACATACATAAGTCCATAGGTTATCTTTTTAGAGCTTGCTAGTTTTGCAATTAACAGATATGCTACGAAATGTCTAAATGTTATTTCCTCTTCCTAAATCCATACTCTTTATCGGGTTAGTCTCGCACGAAACAACAAGCACACTGAAGCAAGGACGCTTAATGCAGGCCTACAATGCATTGTATCTGCGCACAATCACGGCGCCAACAAGCACCTAACGTTAATATTATCCACTAACCATCAATGCGTTTGGAAACCTTACCCGCCAATGCCCACTGCAGATGAAGGCATAACACGCACAACAACAATAGTCTGGAACAAGGCTTGCTCGTCTGCGCCTCCATGACTGCATGCGCAAGAGTTCTCCCTCCCTCTTCTCTGGCAAGTTTTACTAGTTCTGTCAGCTACAATGTGGAGGAGACCACGTCCACTTTTGTAAATCTCCGCCCCGTTCTGTGCCCCCCCTCCCAAAACAAGGCTTGTCCTCTTAATGACCTTCATATTTTCATATCAACATACTATATAAACAAGTAAGTGAAGGTAAAGATATGACTTTTATGGAATTCTGAGGGAAGCTAGTGCACAAAACAAGCGAGTAGCGATGCATTTCTGCATTTAATATTCAGCAGTGTGAGAGTTATTCCACAGTTAGCCTCTAGATGGTGCAATACACACAGATTTTGTGAGTGTAGACGTGCATTGACTGTACGTGACAAGTTTGTGTAACACATGAACACACTTTTACGCAAACACCCTTACGCAAGATGTGTATTTTTATTTTATTTTTTTGTCTTTCCGCTTAACACAGGACTTTTGACAACGTTGAAATAAGCCCGGTTGTTGTAGGCATGTTCAGTTGATAATAACTAACATTGTTTTTTTTGCTTCTCTGGGGCGTAAACGTAAAGAGCAAGTTGTTTCAGCTATTTTTTGAAAGGTATGCCACTGTGTGGCGCTAGTTAAAGCTACAATATACCGTAACTACCTCCCCAATAAATGATATTAGCGCACATAAAAATAAAATAAAAAATAAATTCGATAAAAACATGTGACATAAACCCAAAGTAGATTTTTTGGGGTTACAGCAACTGGTCCCGGTTTCTTGGTTGTTTTGCTTTGTCATGGCGTAAAACCTTTGAAAATAAAAAGTTAAGCTAGAAAGTGGAATTGCTGAGTAAATTAACGTTTTATCATTTTTGAGTTCATGTATTTTTTAACTTACCTTGGGGTGTTACTGTTGATGTTGATGCATAAATCTATATGGGAGAAACATTAGCATTTAGCACTTATTAACAAATAGTTAAACAAGGGCATACGGCTGTCTAATGCCACATCCAAATAGTTAGAGGTTCGATTCTCGTTCTCGTCGAAACTCGGTCAAGAGTGAAAAATCCAGAGGGTTTAATCGAGTTTTTAGTAGAGTCTGATTAAGACTGAACTATCTAAAGACAAAGTAGTAGGCCTACCTAGTTTTTAAGCATTTGCGTAGAGATCCCTTATACTATGCCTAAACTGTCATTACTCTCAGCTTTTTATATTGCACCCTCTTATATTCAAGGGTCAATAGCTTGAGCAATATTTAATGGCATTGGTTGCATACTGTGCTGTTGTAGGCCACACATAAAAACAGTGCAGTTGTAGTAGTACAGTCCCACTTACTACAAGTTGGGAGACATCCCTCCCACAACCCCCAGGGGCAGTGTGGTTGTTGTATCCGAGGGAAAGGGGGGTGTATGCTTTGTTGGTTTGTAGGCGTAGGTGGCACAAACACAGACAGCTGGAGCCTGAGTTTTGCTCCTCGTCTGGAGCTAGCGGCGTCCCGTAGAGTGGCACAACACCCTGCAGGATACCGCGGGGGACCCATCTGCCGTGGCAAAGCCTGCTTGCTCAACACAACATCTAATGCTTTAGGAGCACTCCTGTCCCATCCATACCTTCTTTTACTCCACACTCTGGCCAGGCCATGCGTCTTGTCGACTGTACCATGTGAACGTGTTGACAGTAGGCCTACTTACCAGGCACTCGCAATCTGGGTCAAATATGACCATAACAGTCTATATTTACATATTAAAAGGATAGTCCACTATTTTGTAAAATGGGGTTTAAGGTAGAGCGGTCGTCCTATAACCGGAAGGTTGGGGGTTCGATTCCTGCGCTCTCCAGTTTATTCTGTTGTTGTGTCCTTGGGCAAGACACTTATTGTGGTGGTTGGAGAAGATTATGAGCGCCTTGTGTACGTCAGACCCCTCTCTCTCTCTGCCCCTGGTGTGAATGTGGTGCTTTAAGTGCCTAAAAGTGGTACAAAAAGCACTATATAAAGGCACACCATTTTACATGTCTCCTATATTGGCTTCTCTACATGGGTTACCGGATCAGGTTGTTTCTTCTCCACATCATTCCTTCACTCTTGTCAAGTTTGTTTCCTGTATAGCCACTGTCTACCAATCAAAACTATTTTTTCTCCTCGCATGGGAGCCTTTACTCATCCCTCATCATAAGATTAGACTTAAAGTTCTACTTAACTACTGTAGAATTTTGATCCAGGTTGTGCATTAATGTAAGAACCAGGTCCTTGTGTATCAAATGGTTAATATTCATTCTGACATTGGCTCTAGATTTTAAAACCAGCAGCACTGAATGCTATTGATGTGTATATCACTCTTTCTGCCTGCGATACTGGCATTACATTTTTAAATAAAATTTTCAATTTCAATTTCACAATACAAAACCTGGAACAACCCTGTCTCCTGTAGTCTATTCGACTGTACTTGATTGTACGGCAGTTGTGAAGGTGTTGTGGCGTTCTGTCCTGCAGCTCACTGTTGTTCAAAGGCCCGATGCAGGAGATGGTTCATGTTGTTCAGAATAGCATCCATCCTGTTGCTTCAATGCTTCAACCAGAATCTCCAAATACCTATAACTGAACAAGCCCTCTCTGATTTTTTTTCAAGGAGACTCCAATCTCTTTTTCTGTGAGACTGGGGTCTGCTCAAGATTTGGGCCCTTTTAAAAGTGTTGTTTGTTGCCCCAGCCATCAAGTGCTGGCTCGTGGGGGGTTGTTTTGTTGCTCTGTAAAGACTTGCTCTAAAGTCTCATAACATAACTTAGTTTAACTATCCCTTTTAGTAGTTCAAATGTAAACATTTTCAAAAAAAAGTTTTAACTTTCTTTTTACATTTTATTCAAAAAAAATGTCAAAGAAATTAACAGAATAAATCATAGGCAACAATCTGCTGAAAAAGTCTTTGGCTTTAACAAACACTAGAAAACAAAATACACCAGAAACATTCCTTAAACTGTACAAATGCCACTGGCAATTTGTGGCACCAGTTTAAAAAAACAAAAATATTCTTTCATAAAGTTCTATGAAAATCTCTCATTTCCTCAAGCGGTTTGTACAAAAATCTTCATAAATTATAACTTTTTTCTTATAACTTAATGACGGATTGACATGGTGGTAACTATTAGGAGCGTTTTTGTCTGTGATGCACCTCTGCAACTCTTGAGCCAGATACTATGGCACTTGGTTTCCGACACTACTAGCAGCATAAACCTTACAAGACAGTATAAATTCTCAGTCTCAGGTATTACACAGAAATATCAAGTATAACCACAGTGGCCCTTTTAGGTTTTCTAACTGTACAGAGGAAACACTGCTGTGAATTTGACATACAACAAAGTGAAGCTGTTTGAGTTTGGATCCACCACAGCAGCACTTTCAAAACTAAAAAGTGTGAACATATAAACAATTCTCTCCCAATAATAACATAATAGAAAAATATGTCTGAAGAAATAAGTATTAAAATGACCTGAAAAGAAAACGGCTGTACACGGCCAGCTCCTGAGCATGCCGTTTGGTCTGGAAGGCTGGGCTGGACCTGCTAACCCGGCCATATACAGAGGATATATATCTGTGAGGTAGAGAACTGGTCCGACTGACCCATTGGATTGGATCAAAGGTTTCTTTAAAACGGCATAATAAAAAGCCTGCATAAACCCAGCTTAAAAAACAGATTTGATTAAAAGCAGTTTTTAGTGCCATGCCACATTGAAAAAGAAATGTAGCATTTTTGCTAAATCTTTTTTAAATGAACCTGTGGCACTTGTTGGATCCTTCCTTCATACTTGTATGTCCGTATTCATGAAAGCCTGATGAAAAAGTGAAAAAGGCACACTGTCGAAACTTCAGCAGAACTCTACAGAGATAAATGGTGTATTTCCTATGATCTTTGGTGAATTACAGTTGAAGGTGCCAAGTTGTTACCTAAGAGTGAGGTGCAGTAAAACACATGTTTTTCTAGCTGTAGTACAAGGCTTGGATGACTTTTTGCATCTAAAGTTTGTAATTTTTTTCCCTGTTTTTCGAAATAAAGCAGAAAAAAAAATTTAAATCACTCAAACAAAAGAACACAAAAATATCCCATTTCAGACCCCCTCCCAACAAGTTTAGCTTCAACTACTCTAAAAATACCAACACCAGTAATCACAACAGGCAAAATTCAACTCATCATCATCCACAAACATGTAGGGCCTTTGTATCTAAATAAATATTACATCCAAGAAATTATCAGATATAAAGTGAGCAAAAGATTTTCTCAATTTAGCAATATTTTACATGATTTTCTGTTTGTGGTCATTAGTACAAAAGAACTGTTAAGGCAAAGTTAATCACAAAATGTAACACTCACACTGCAAGCACAAACAGCATTTCAAAACACCTTGTTGAGAAAAAACAGTCAAGACATTGACTATCATGCACTCACTATACACAAGTAATAATTACATAATTCTTCCTCATATTGTGTGGTGAGCTTTTTTAAAAAATAAACGTTTGTATGAAAATAAAACTCTGTTTAATTCGAATCATTCAATTTATGAAAATGAAAGTAAACTGTGTTTTGTTTGAACAACTGCTGAACCTGTGCAAAAGTGAAAGCTCCTTTGCATGTGTCGACATGATTGTTGTAGCTTCTTTTTGAATGTTACCACGGGCCTACTTCGTTTGTTGATAGGTGTACGGGGAGGGGTTGCAGGATGAGTCCACTGACTGAGCACCGTTTTCCTGGAGGAAAGACAGGCACAATCCAAATCACTGTTGCCTTGCCAAAGCTGATTTGTTTAAAACAGATAAGGATTAAGTGAGTAAGGCCAAACTGATATCATGTACTTACCTCTACTGAGACAGGTGTTGACTGCATTTGTGCATACTGGTGTATATAGGCGCCTTGGATAGGTGTGTTTGCCGAGACAAACTGCACATAGAAGGTTAAATGTTTTTAGAATGTAAAATATTAGAATAGACAGTTTAACTAGGCCTGGGCAATAAAATATATACAATAAAATATTAGGAATAAAATCACTGTCCTGCTCACTATGTGAAGGCTAATGCTGCTGCTAGTGCTCAGAGCAGCTGAAATATGGCTGTACTCAAACCCCAGATGCTAATGAAAACAAATATAATTTATCACCAGAGAAAGGTTGTCAAATATGTCTGTAATACCTTGGTGTAACGAAGAAAGAAGGCAAATGACATAAACATCAACAGTGTACCAGCTGCGCAACACACTATACAGTTGATTTGATTCATGCAAATTATCCACAGGCTCCAATAGAAGAGACCACATGAATATGGGGACTCTAAATGAAACTGAGAGACAGGATGTCTCTGTATAGCAGCATTATTTTCACTTTAAGGGTAATGCACATTAATAAAAGCTAAATTTTAATATTTTTTCCCATCTGAAAACCATTTTGTCCAGCCCCAAGTGTAACCATATGCGTCTGTAGTGTTCTGTTCCTCACCGCTCCTGTGTTTCCTATAGAGAGGTGACCCATCTGCTGTGTGAGGGGGGCCATCACAGAAGCAGGCTGCAGTGACATAGAAGGGTCCATAGAGGGTGGTATCAATGTTCCCTGATAAATCACAATGAGAGTAGGTGAGGAAAAGGATATGTTGATAGAATACTGTAGGTCTATATATGTTCTTATTACAAACATTAAAGTAGACATAAATAACACATAAACACGTTTTGTTAAAACAACAGAGTATACTCTGAAATTGAGCTAAAAAAAGAGTGTTCATCTGAACTGGTTCTTACTGGATTCTGCATGATGTAGGGTTGATGAGGCATCCAGGATGGGTTAACCTAACATTACACAATGAATGAACACAGTAGGTCAAACACAATTTCTCTAAAAACATATATCCTATTCTTTAGGCTCCAACATGCATGGTTTGCCTTTGGGTTTTAATAGTATTTACAACTTAAGGTAACTATGAATCAAACTGAATCTAACCTGGTATGGTGAAACTTGAGAAATATAAGGAGACATGGACGTCTGAGCCATCATCCTGTATGCTTGTGGGAAAAATCTGCTGACACAATATTGAAATGTTTTAGAATCAAAACAATGCCAGTGCAGTGTAACATGAAGCTGCTCTTTTGTGTTTCCAAAGCTTACCCGTTCTGCAGTGCAGCTGCACTCGGGTCATATGTGAGCGTCATCCCAGCCTAGAAGAAGACACAGATTTAATCCTAAACATATTTAATACATGTACAAAACAGCACACTTTAGACTTGATTTATGCAATTTACATGTGTGTTGCAACTGAAGAGAGGGCTTTTTGCAAGACTTTTTTGAATTTAGACAGAGAGGACTAAAGCTAAAAGGCAACTCAAGCTGCATTATTTTCACTCTAAAGGTTATTCCTATTAATTAACTGCAACTGTTGTTCTGCTATGTTTTGTGTAAGCATTAGGCATAATATTTAATAAAATATTTTTAATACAAAATACTACATATATGCATATAAGTATGTAAATAAAGTGTAATAAAATACGAAACTCAGATAAAAAAAAGTCTAAAAAGCAGTATTTCACAAAATACATAAACAGTATTTACAGCTTTATTCTTTGTGACACATACCAGTCTGTTGTCACTGTCCCTAACCCAAGCCCGACCATTCTGAGCAAATTTATTTTGACTTTGTCTTTTTTTCTGTCCACCATCAGCAAACTTGCACAGCAAAGGCTCTGTAGGAGCTGAAAAAACACACAATAAAAACACATTATACACATTTGTCAGTCATTCCCAGCACTGCACACTGGTCAGCCTGGGAAGACATCTAATTTGGCAGCTGTGGAGCTCTAATCCCCTCCCCACTCTGAGGGAGTCAAAGCAGCACAGACTATTTTAGTCAAATAATCCAATTAAAAAGCTTAGTGTGGGAGTGATGGCCACACAAGGCAGCTTCCTCTTTCGTTTTTTATTAATTTTTTTTCTGTCAGTGCTACTTTAGTCCTTTGTGCATATGAGCTCATCTGCGGCAGACTCACAGACTCCTGCTGGAGACATGAATCAGTGGGCTGACCAGTTTATACTGCCTACACTACTCACTACCCATTAATACTGCACTCATTGAAATACGCCTCGCTCCTGCGTCTGCGTGTGCTACCGTGAAACTCAGTCATTTTACATGACTATAACTATACATATAGTATACACTTATACGTTTTCTCACCTGGTATGCCTGCTGGTGTTTTAATAAACTTTCCATTGAAGTGTGAAATGACGGCATCACACTTCTCAGTTGACTCCATTCTATAGTAGCAAAAAACACAGAGCGCTTCATTAATGGCTGAGCGTACTGATAATACATAAGAATGCTTTTTTTTTTTTTTTTAATAACACAGCTTACAACACATAAATTTTGATGCATGTTACCTGGCAAAGCCTACACCTCTGCTGGCTCCATTGGAGTCTCTTAAGATCCTTGTGGATATGACCTGGCCAAAGTGCTTCAGCATGTTCTCTAACTCCTGCTCATCCATAGACAAAGGCAAATTGGAAATATACAGGTTTGTAGGGTCCTGTTCTTGTTGCTGCATGACAAAAATAAAAAAAAGACAATTTAATTTTAAGGTATGACTCAGAAAATAGCATGTTCACAGTGCAATTCATTCATAGACGAGTAATGTTTACACAATATTGAAAAGACCATCAATAATGGCGTTTTAATGCCTGTGTTGGCTTTTTGTTCTCTCATTATGAATATTAATTCAAATATTAATTCTGCTGTTCAGGACTGCTTAGGGTTCACATCAACTAATTCATTTCTACATTTTATAAGGATCAGCAGAAACATAAGACAGTGCTACAAGCCCCTGGGGGCAGCCTTCTCGTCATTAATATTCATCAGAGCTGTGTCGCAGCTACACGGATAGATTGGATTACAAGAAGTGATACAATGGAAGAAATATCAGCATAAACCAACTTGAGTCTGTGCAAAAGCAAAATGGATATGTTAGACTCAGTTTATGTATTTGAGATGATGGTAAGACAAGAACTACCAAAGTGTTTTGTTAAGGCGTTGTAAGTTGTAGCCGCTGTAGGAAAATCTTTCTTATTGCATTGATATAAACACATAGGAATATTAGTATTATGGGTATTATTGTTAATGTTAGTATATGAGTTAATGTTAGTATTAGTTTTTTTTGTTTTGTTTTGTCTTACAACTTGCCTGTACTTCAAATTGAGCACAGATTTTGACAACTTTTCCTTTTGCTAGACAAACATAAATAGCAACATGAAGGGAAAATACTCTTTCTTTCTCCATTCAGTTTGTGACTAAAAGCTTGTTCCTGATTAACTGCAGCTCGTGGAGAAGACTTTTGACTAAGAAGGAGAAAGATACTAGAAAAAAAGAGGTTTAGATTTTGTTGTTTGGTACACACTCAAAACCTTTTAGCTGTAACTTGCACAAACTACTAGCTGTTGACAACTGCGCTTCTGACCACAAAAAGCAATGTCAAATACAGCTTCTACTTTTCATGTAAGGTAAGTCACTTTCAAGACTTCATTCAAATCACACATAATTGACAGGAAGAAAAACCAAGCCTTTCATGCAGCCATTGTGAGAATAAAGCCTCGAGTTCATAAAGGCATTCACCTTCTACAAGGCAAAGATTAAACTCAGCCAAGCTGCCTGAGCTGCTCTATTTAATTAAAAAAGTCAAATGGGTGCACAGAAGCATGTCAGGAAGCTCTGCAGATCCCTAGAGAGGGAAATCAGGCCAAGGACTCTTGCCTCTTTGTATGGGAACCTTTTTCCCCAACAGGTCCAGGTCACCATAACAACGCACACTATTTACTTCCTGTTTATATGCCACACAGTGCAGATGTCACAAATACAAGCTTAATAGTCAATGCTACAAAAAAAAAGACTTATATCCAAGCAAAGAAAACATTTAAGGCGTTACAGTCAACACTGTGCAGCATCAAACTGACAGTCAAACTGAATATATCAATGTTATTTAGGCAGAAAAACTGACTGGTCTCACTCGCCAGAGTGGATACCTTCTCTCGTACGTCATTGAGCTGTCAGCGCACTGTAACCTGACTCTCCACATCCAGAGCCTGACTCTTGACGCTATTCTGAAACCCCGAAGCCTGGCTCGACACAGTCAGCTTGCAGTATATACCTTAACAGGCCATTAATATGTGCAGTAAGCAAAAGAAAATACTTTAAAGGCATATTATGCAGGATCATCCTATCTTTACATCAGTGAGTAATAGTTAAATCCAGCTTTTTTACTGGTATTTGAATGAATGATGGCCATCTGCTTATTCTATTTTTTCTGTGAGCTGTTATTAGACAAGAGTCACCCACTTAAAACATTCCTATTGTGTAAACACAGGTGTAGAATTGCAGAGAGATGTTGAATTAGCAATACTTTCACCTCAACATTGTTCTCAAGTGCCATGAGTGTGAAAGAAAGTGATTTCCATTGAACAGAGATTCATTTAATTGCAACACAAAAACCCTGCCTATTATACCCTTAAATAGTCTTTAAATGATTCCCTGGCATATCTTACATTATTGGGTCGAGACTGTAAAGTAGGTTAGTCTTTTTATGAATGTTTTTTCACAGAGAGTGTAAAAATGTCCTTCTTAGTTTATCACCTTGCATATTCAAAGAAATCCCAAAAGAGACAATGGCGCTGTATCCCCACTTTTCACCACCATGATGCTAGCCATGGACAAATTGGCAACTTAGACGGTGACATTCTTGCCGCCTGCTGGCATATAACTACTCCCTCAGTCTTGTGAACAAAATACAAGTATCTGGTGTTCTATTACCGGAGATCCATTGCGGTAACTGCTTTATAATTCAGTTCAGTCGCCCTAAGCAGTCTCATGTGGACTTTGTCGATGGTGGGAACTCACTGTATGGACGTGATATCAGGATTAGACCGTAATGAATCCTCACCTTTGCCATCTGAGCTTGGACACCGGTCGTCTTCAGGGCAGCCACAGCTTTCTGAGCCGCCGCTGGGCTGTCAAAGTCCACAAAGCCATATCCTGGGGGGGACAAGTTGAGTTTTTTTAATAAGGCTAAAAGCACAGGCCATTCAGAGGATTCAAAGGATATTTATTTGTAGCATTATTCAATACAGCTACATAGAAATGTACGCTATAGGTGCAGTTACTAACTAGTTACTCATTGCAGTGACACGCCAACAAGACAATGGCTCGGAGCTTACAATAACAAGAGCCGAGAGGCCGTCCTAAATTGTCTGGTTGTTTGTTTTCTCACTTGCTCAGCTTGATATAGCTGCATTTCTGTCCAATGACTAAAGTCTGGGTGGATTTCACACATTGGATGTTCACCAATTTTGGAAAAGTGTAGTGAAGTCTAGTCTTTCACAGTGAGGTGTTGTAAATCCTCTTAGGGCTTCGTTGATCATTTGGAAGCACACGCAAGTGGGAAAACCATCACACACCTTTGCATTTATTCGTCGCTTTGTCCATAATGGCCTTTGTAGATACAATTTTGCCGTACCTAGAGGAAAAAGCAGAGAGACGAAGTGTTGTGAGGAGGAGTGTGTACCAGACAGTGCGAGTTGAAAGCAGACAAAGAGGAAGGGTTGAGCAAGACTCTATGACATCATTGTAAAAACATGAGAAACAGGAAGTGGTTTTTATTTGGTTCTAAAAATCCCCACCATGTGAGCACAAAGTCAAACAGACCCCTTTTTCTTTCTGTGTCAAACCTTACACAGACCCACAGTGACTGGTTTGCTCCATTAAGAATCACATCATTTCATATTAATCCCCTAAAAGTACTTCTTCTCTCTAACATGCTCGACACATGCTTTCACTTTCCACTGTACTGTTTAAAAGCTACTACAGAAGCCTGGGATTAGGTTAAGTGCTCGACTAGATGAAAGAGCATGAACTTATGACCTTTTTTTATCTGAAGGCTAATTTTAAATCATGAGGAACAAGTGTGGTTAGGTGTACTATCGCAAATACAGAAAAAATGTAGTTTAAAAAAATCTGTGCCGTGACTAAATTCCTAACAACGCTTTACTCACACTCAGTAAGGTTCAGATTTCCTGTTCTAAATGCTACCATATTTTAGTAGAAGTAAAGTAGAGACAGACATTTTAGTGAAGATGTTGTTGAAAAAGGCAAATAAAAACAGTAACCTGACATTTATTCTTTGAAGTAACACTTTTCTTCCAACTTTTTATAAAATCCTTTACCATGAGTTTTTCCCAACAACATTTTCACATTTACAACAGACCCTCTAATTCTATTACCCCACTGTACTACAAACTACAGTGGCCACAAAGGGTCAAAACTCAAACTCCAATGAGTTCACAAGCGGACTTGGACATAGTGATTCTACTGAATGGTTTATCTAAAGCCAGTTAGGGTTGAAACTAAATTTTCACATAAAAGTTTGTAAGCGAGAGGCTAAAATTTTTAATTTTCCGGGACAATATATATCATTTCTAGGACATCCAAATGATTCTATAATTATTTCCGTAACTAAAAAAGTAACTTTGGTGCTTTTACAGATCTCATATTTAACTTGTTCATGTTTTTCTTAGCATATAAACAATACCAACCCTAATTCTCTCTTTTAACACTTTAACTCTTAAAAACTCCACCTAAGGTTCACTCTTTTTGAATGGATTTTGAATGAACTTGCTGTATTTTCTGTTTTGGAGCACTCCCAAAATGTCCCTCCCATGCAACTGAATGTGATACGATTAAATAAAACTCTAAACAAAATTTGAGCTATTTTAACCTTCAAAAGGTCAAAAAGTTTTAAGCACTGTATTTTTAGAAATACATTATGTATGATCAAGATATTCTGCATGATTAATAATTCTTTTTTGTAGAGTTTATAATCCTTGTAATGTGGTCTTGTGAGTGTCCCCCCAGGCTCCAATACAGTAGTTGAAATATGGTAAAACAAGTGCACAGTATAGAGTGTGTAAAGATTTTTGATTTAATACATATCTGCATTTAGATAGCACACCAACGCTCCTGGATCTTTTCCCACAGAGATAGAGAAAGTGAGCCTTCCAACTCAGTTTGTGGTCAACAATCACTCCCATTACATATGATGCCTTTAATGTAAGCTATAATATAATACAATATATAAGAATTTTGGGCATATTTGAGATGTTTTGGTATATAGTCTGGCTAGCTGTACCTATTTAGTGTGCTGGTCATGAAGCCCTTCCCTTCCCAACCATTTACATTTGGGAAAATGCTGTTGAAACAATCACAGCGTTTATTTGTAATGCTAAAACTCATACATAGACTAATTTCATTGGTTGCCATTGGTTCTGGCGCCTTAAAATACAAGTCAAATTCATAAAGATTAGACAAATTATTATAACTATTTTTATAAAATAGAAAAGACTGGGATGGCTGGCCAGGCTAGGTTTGGTTAAATTTAAAATATTGTGGCCTCTCACTGAAATTCTACTGTGACCCACCTCTAGCTCTACTGGACTGCAATTAAAAAAAAAGACTGATTTAAAAAAAGAGGGCTGCAGAGTCTATAAAGTTGTATCAGATTATTATTATTATTTGTCTTGTACTACCTTTCCTTCCCTGTTTTTTCCAAAACTCAAAAAGTACAATCAATGGCATCAAGCAATAGCTAATAAAAATCAACAGTTAATATAGAGAGGGTGTGCTACTCACGGCTGACAGAGCTTGACCAGGTCATGGTCTGTGGTACAGGGGGACAGGCCGCGGATGTACAGGTTGGTTTTGCTGAGCTGTTCCCAACCGGCTGTGCTGCTGCTGCTGTTGGTGCTCGGGCTGGTGGGAGCCATGGGCTGTGACGGTGGGGTGACAGGCGGCTATGGGAGACAGAACAAAAAAACAGATAAGTTAAAATACAGTTATGAACGTTTAAGAACATAGGGTCTGTGAACATTACATTTTCAAAGTAAAAAATCTGATTGACATTTTATTAGAGGAAACAAGCTATGATTATCACCTTTTAAACTGAAAGGTGTTGATATTTGCACTTTACACGTGCAGAAGTTGACACAAAGGAACTGTAATATCCAACAAGCTCTTGTGGAATAAATACAGAATAAAATGTATTATTTTTGAGGCAAATGGAAACTTTCTCTGTGATAAGAAAATATAATAATTGGTAAATCCCTCATAACTGTATTTCCAACCAAATAAAATAACAAAAGAATGCTAGAACTTTCATAAATGTTTTCTTTAGGGGCGTTTTCACACTTGAAAAACTGCACCAAGGTCTGCAATTAGAACCCACAAATTGTTACACAGTATTATTAATACAGAATACAAACAGCTGAAACTTCAATTGCACTGTTTAATAGACAATTTTTGACTCTCTGTAGGACTCATTGGAAAACGGTTGGTTTAACAGAGGCATCTGTTGTAGCATAACAATAAATATAGAGCCATATAAACGTAAAACAACGTAATCTATGCGGTTTGTGTGTCTCTATACCCAACCGTCTGTTTTTCCCATTATTTCTTTCGTTTGCTCTTCTTTGATATTTAATTGGCCATGACTTAGAGTCCTAAAGTCCAAACTAGGTATCACTTACACTCTACAAACAAGACCAGACCTTGGTTCAGTTTGATCCAGACCAAGACAACCCTTTTTGCTGAACCAAAGTGCAGTCCAAACCATGGTTTGCTGGAGCTTTAGCACCTAAAGATTTGGTCCAAAACGGGAAAGTCCAAAACTCCAGACTAAACAGTGCAGGTGTGAAAGCGCCCTAAAACAATTCCAAAACAATACTTTATTATGGGCGGCAGTGGCTCAGTGGTAGAGCAGCCGTCCTTCAACCGGAAGGTAGTAGGTTCAATTCCGCTCTCCCCACAGTTCATACTGTCGTTGTGTCCTTGGGCAAGACACTTAACCCACCTTGCCTCCAGTGTTCGTAGCACTGGTGTATGAATGTGTGTGACTGTGGAGGTGTGTTTGGTGGTAGGAGAAGGTTGAGCATCGTTTGTGTGGCAGCCCCACAGAGTGAATGTGTGTGAATGGGGTGAGTGGAAGCACGGTGTAAAGCGTTTTGGGTGCAAGAGAAGGGTGCAGGAAAGCGCTATATAAATGCATGCCATTTACCATTATTGTATCTTGCATTCTTGCCAAATATATCAGGCATATCAGGCCAAATATTAATGTTGCACACAGCCATTCAGAACAGTGATCGACATCTGCGTTGCTGTCTCCATCACTGCTCTACAGTCAGCACAATCAGGGCCCAAACAGATCTATAGCTGTGGCACTGTCACTCTGAGAATATACATACTGGCTATTAAAAAAACATCACTAGGACAAAACTGACTACTTAACTATAAAGACAGAGCTGTCAGGGGCTTTTTTCTGCAGGGATTTGTCTTCTCCGCCCTATCGTCTTGCATCTGACACTGATTATCCCCCCTAACCCCCGTCTCGAAAGCGTCACAAAATGAGAGGAAGCTAATGGAATTCCAAGCATGAAGTGGTGACAGGATTGAGCAACCCAAGACCAGACTTTAGCCCCGAGGATCTTCTGCTGGACTGTCTCGCGTCCTACGCCTCCACACTGCACTGTCTGCACCATGGAATTAACGTCATGAGTATGCAGTTGATGCGTAGTTACACATACATAGCACATGTGTAGACTGTTGGGGTGTGGTACCCTAACAAGTTTATTTTTAGAAAATCCAGTCCATTTCTTGTACTCTTATCATTAGAGCTGGGACAATATATTGTTTTCTTTTATCGTGCTACAGATATTTGGGATAGATGTAGTTTAATTTCAGACAAATTACATTATAGTGAGACTACAATACAAATTATGCACAAAATCCAGTCTAGGGCTTTCGTTCCACTACTTGACAGATATTATGATGAATTGCAATTTAATGTCAACAGATGTATTGTAATATTATCAGAAAATCAGAAATCTCATCGTAAAGGTTCAAATAAATTAAATTTTTCTGAGGAAATACTTTGGACAAACTTCTACTGGTCAAAACTAGGGCTAGATCAAAATTAGCCCAATATATTATTTGTTGATAATGCAGTAGTTAGCACTGTAGCCTCTCCGCAAGAAGGTCCAGGGTTCAACTCCCAGTTTGGGTGGAGCCTCTGAGTGGAGTTTGCATGTTTCCCCACCAACATCAAAACATGCTGACCAGGAATTTCCCACTGGGATAATAAAAAGGATGATAGCTATTTATTAGTTAGTTCTATTTTATATTATAATCTAGTTAGTTATATTTGCTAAAACTAAGTACTTTGCAACCTTACTGTCCTAGTGTTTTGTAAGCTTTAATATTGCAAACACAGCAACATAGATCCACAAGAACGCAGTAAAACATACACAGCAAATGCTCATGCCATTAGGACTGGTTAGACCATTATCCTTTAGATAAGTAATAGTTCAAGAATGCATTCATACACATTGTTAAATGCAACATACAGTATGTGACAGGGTTTTAGATCTTTTTGGCTCCTCTGGTTTATTCTTTATCTAAGAAGACATTAGTTTCAATTATTTTCACACTGGTTTTAATCAATTTTGAGCCGCACCTCAACCTTTTGACTCTTCCGAATCTCAGGTGAAAATAGCTTCCTTTTTTCCTCAAAAGGAATTCAGTGATCACCAATTGGCCTGACCACAAAGAACTTTACCACTGCATTGCCACTGTGATGTGACTGGGTGGCAGCATATCAGCCACCTCCAGACGAGCAGAGCCTGTCATATCCGAGATAGGACAGCCTTACAGTAACAGGCCTCGCCCAAGGAGCTCCCAATACAGAAAAAAAGAGCATGACACTGTAGATAATGTAGGCCTCTTTAAATCTGCAGCTCAGATCTATATGTAACTGGGACAAATTGAATGGATCAGTGAACAATTAGTCCATTTATGTAGGCCTACAATACAGAAATGCCAATAAAGAAAGCATGATTTATTCACATCAAGTAATTCAAAAAGTGTTAAACAATGTTAACTCTTGGTGTTAGCATCAGTAGCATAGATTTCCTTTTGTCTTTTGCATACAATGTGCAGATTGTATTGACTAAATACTTACAGGAAAGTAACCTAACTCCAAAAACAAACCATCTATGTCCACTCACTCATGGGGCAACCACATTATTTGTAAGTCAAAATATGATGTAGTTCAAGGGGGAGTAGGCAAAATTTGTCATGCAACCTTGTTTTGGAAAGCACTTTGGACTGAACAACCTAAAACAATGAACCACTGAAGTAATTCATTTACAAAGAAGGTGTACCACTTTCACATCGACCAATTAAACAGCAACAAACTAAATGCACCAAAAATATTGCCTACCCCAGCTTTAATTCTTATTTGCAATGTTTTATTTATTTATTTTGCATGTAGACATAGATGTAAATCCCAAGGGGGCAGAGGAAACTTGACCCCCTATACTGAGTGGTGCCACGTTATATAATAACATTTTAACCATTGACGATAAAGGAGTTTTTTTCCGTCAAATTCAATACATCTTTTGGTAGATATTATTGCTTAAATAGACTAAGATAAACCAATACAACATTATAGCTAATACTTGTATGTTAAATGCTAATCAATGTCTAATAGTAATAAAGAGGATGTATATTTAAGTTCAGTTGTAACATTGAAGCATCAAAGCTGTTCCCAGGCCTGTGTCTGTGCAGCAGAGCACTGCCCGAGCAGCAGGTATTTTAATTATCTCGCCTATCTGGATCTTACGTCACGCAAATAAACAGACGTTTTATAATTCAGGACTGAACATATTAAGTTTGTACGCGTCTGCAGAATTTTAAGTTAAACTTACTTTTACACTGGTCTAAGTAACTTGTTAGGTCAAGGTTGTAATAGAGTGTTACCTGTTTGCGATAGGGACTCCTCAATGGGTTTCCAGTATTAGCAAAAATCATCCTCAGTTGAGATGGGGACGGTGCGTATTTAGTCAAGCTACCAATCCCGTAAACTTAGAAAAAATAGTCCGTGTACAAGCTCCTCCTTATTCCACTAAAGGACAGAAAACGTAGCTTCTTCGTATTATCTCTACATAGCGTTACCGTCGTCGACTATCCGGTTGCGGACACCGCGATGAATTGTCCCAACTTCGACTGCCCAGCCCCGTTTGTTTGACTGGCTTCATTGATTTGCAGTCAGCGCTGCGCAGGGCAGACGCGGCTACGGCGGGAGAAACCATTCCGCGTCTGGTTGTAGGTGTGTCCTTTTCACGAGTTTTCAAAATAAAACGTAAAATAGGCGTTCTCTGGCACAATTAAGAATAAAAACCATGTTAAATGAATAGATTTAGATAAACATAAGCAATTTAATACGTAAATGTAAACTCATATTTTATCAATTTGTCTCCACTGTTGATGTTTGTGTAATAAAGCATAAATACCTGACATTCCACTCTTTGGTTGGTCCTGCCTCCGTTAAATGTTTAGTGTTTTTATGCCAGTAATAGAAAAGGGTTCAATCAAATCAAGCTAACAATTTATTAAATTCTATTTAATTTGTATAGCCCCATATTACAACAACAATTATCTCAAATAGCTTCACAAAAAATAAAGACTGTATTTATGCAAACGGTTTAACAGGACAATATCCCCTGTCCTTTAGACCCTCCATCAGGGTGAGGGGAAAAAAAAATAAATAAATATTTTAACCAGCCAGGGAAAAAGTGAAACCTCAGGGAAAGCCACAGAAGGAGGGGTCTACTCCCAGGACGAACAGGCCGTGCAATAGATGAGTCCAGGACAGTCACTAACAAATAGACAGATCAGATGTACAAATGAATGAGAATGAAAATGACTATAGTCAATAATAATATCATCACAAACAGTTCATCCATCTGAGTGAGAGCAACAGAGATACATGTGGATGTTTTAGAGGACATATTCACGGAAGTTAACTCAGTCTGGTCTACAGCGGTGAGTCAGTCTAACTTTATAAATGGTATGATTGGGGACTCGACTGACAAGGTACTAACCTGCTCTGGGGTAATAGTGGAGTAGAGTTGATTTATTTTATCTCTAATTGTGGTTATTTTATTATTTAAAAAATGGTGGAAATCATTGCAGCTAAAACTAATGGGATGCTAATTTCTACTGAGCCTGGCTACAGTGCTGAACAGAAACCTAGGATTATTTTAGTTTTCTTCTATTAAGCATCAAATTATACATAGTTCTTCTGGTCTTATGCAAGGATTGCTTAGAAATGAAAAGGCTGTTTTTCCAGGCCCCGAAAGCTGGAGTGACGACAATGGGGCGGCAGTGGTAGAGTGGTCGTCCTTCAACCAGAAGGTAGTGGGTTCGATTCCCGCTCTCCCCACAGTTCATACTGTTGTTGTGTCCTTGGGCAAGACACTTAACCCACCTTGCCTCATATGAATGTGTAAGAATGTTCAGTGAATGTATGTGGTGATGGTCGGAGAGGCCGTAGGCGCAAAATGGCTGCCACGTCTCTGTCAGTCTGCCCCAGGGCATCTGTGGCTACAGATGTAGCTTACCATCACCAGTGTGACTGTGTAAGAATGAATAATGGACATCCTGTAAGCGCTTTGAGTCCCTTGGGAAAAAAGCGCAATATAAATCCAATCCATTATTATTATTATTATTATGCAAAGTTTTGCTTTTTAATTTACGAATGGCTTGTTTGAGGAGCCAGGTTTCTGTATTTCTAGTGACCCTTTGTTTTAGTAAAGCGACACTAACGAGAGCTGTTTGATTTGAACACATGACTGTCTCAACAAACTGATCTGTTGTGTTGGGACTGGGGCTGTGGGGGCCTGCTCTCAAGGAATAACTAGAGAAATACTGGCTAATATTGGCTGGATTACTTTTTAAAACTTAGAATGTTAATCTTCTAAAGTGGAGTTTGTTCAAAGGAACAGTCCAGTTCTGAAGTGTAAACTGAAAAGTCATTAAAACAGAGATCTAAGAGGACAGGGTTTTAGGGCAGGACTTTTAACCAACTAATTTCTATACCATAAGTAATATAAGGTCCATTGTGTGGTTGTGGGTTCGCTTACATTTTGCACAAAACCAAAAGGCCTTAAAAGCACTGCATAAACTATCTGTATGTACAAAACTGAACATATTTGCTACTAGATTTTGTGAGACCAATACTGTATGTTGAGCTGGTAAAAATGATTCATCAGTTGCTTTTGCTACTTCTAATATTAACTTATACATTTGAATTCATGTAATATTTATTCTCATTTTTTAATTGAATTTGTATATTTGTTTGTTAGTTAGTCTTTATAATGTATTAGTATTTTGTACGTTGGTTGTTACATTTGTTAGGTAATAACCCTCTTGTGACATTTGCCCTGATTTGTTAAAATTGTCATTTAGTTAAAAAAAAATATGTGAGTCAATGCAGACAAAAGTCACAACCAGATCACTTCTATTTTTTTCTTCATCACTCAGGGCTATCGTGTGATCTGGCTCAAAAAATAAACATAAACAATTACCTATGGGTTGTACTATATAAGCAATAATATTTAGATCTACTAGTGGTGGAAAATTTGATTTATTAGCGCTATGATAGAGAGACCTGCTGTTTGAAAGAGTTTCTCTTCATCTTCTAAAGGGTAAGAGAGACAGAATTGGCAATAAATCAAAAGCAATCCAGCCAACACTGTCAACCCTGATTGAAAAACCAACACTGGTGGTAGGAAGTGCAAATTAGTGGCCTAACACAGACTTCGTTCCAAAATCGTTGTCATGTTCTGACTATCGCTCTTTAATCTTTTGCCAACCTTGGCCTGAAAAGGCAGTTCAAACATCTGTAGTTGCACTTAAATTGCTACCTATTTGAGCCAGTTGTTTTAACAAGCCTCTATTCAACTAATTGAGAATGCAAAGGTCACTTTTAGGGCACACAGTGGAGTTGACCAGGTAGGTCAGTAGGTCAGCATTAGGAAGGGGAGAGGCGTCTGATTCAGCACTTTCCTCAGGGAACTTTTGGGGGCAGGGAGAGAAGAACAGCATTCAAACCACCAGCTTTATCAAATAGTGAAAGGAAAGGTTATCTCTTATGTGTGCTTTTGTGAGCACTAAAAGCTATTAATATGATTAAATGTAAACAACAGTAATTATTTTGGCTTTTCATATCAGAAGAATAAACACAGGAAATGAAACCATGTAAAACTTATAATAAAGATGTTTAGAAACAGTTGCTCACTAAAGGAGACTGTACGATAAGAAATAAAAGAAAGTTCAAAACACACACAATTTCAAACAGGCTCCAACTTGCAAAAACAAAGATTACAAGACAAGGCTCTCACAGCTATTAAAAAGTGCAGACACACATCTACGTATAAGGTCACTGCCTGGGTATTTCCAGAGGAAATCAGTAAGGTTACTAAAGGAAATAGAGGAATGTGTTTCCAATTTATAAAGGAAGTGTCTTCTGCAAATTTGCAAAAGTTAAAAGTATGTCTCATATTACATTCTCTGCTTTGTAGGCTTCTAAACCACCATAATCTGATGTTTTAGTGGTTTGAGGAAGATTTCAGTAATGGCTTTGTACTTTCCTATCTGCAAAAGGGTTGGGTCGGCTGGGCAATCCCTCTTTGGCACTAGATTTGTTCCCTTAGATTTCCAACTACAAATTAGCCACATCCTATGTATGTGTCACACATTCTGCACAGCCATACTCACAGCCATGGAATCAAAAGTACTAGACAGTCTATCTATAGTTCACACCGTAATGACTTGGTTAAAGTGACAGGGGACTGTGTCATAGCCGCTGCAGTGTAGTCTTGTATATGGCTTACTCTGCATTTATATACAGCACTGTATGCATAGTTTGGTTAGACACTGAAGAGGTTGTGCAATTGCAGTGACGAGCAAAGACACAATGCAGCAGTCAGAGTTCATTCCCTGTTTCTAGTCAATTTCACTTCTCATATACTTTAAAGGTCTTTTCAGCACCTAACAGTTTCGCCTAATCCAAATTTAAAAAACAGTTGATGTTAATGTTGTTTTTTTTTAGATCCGTGTAGTGTAAATTATTGAGAAATGTTGAGGACCTGCCAGTTTATGCTATAGAAATGGGGAAAGTGGTTTCCTAAGGCCTGCTGTCTTCTTTACCTCTCCGGCACATTTACCACATCTATTTTATTGTTGTTGTTTTTTATTTTTATGTGCAAATAAAATCTATTCTAGTAATTGTAGTAAATTCATTTAGAAACATGAACTTATTATTATTCATTAAAACAGAACTAAGTAACATTTTTCACTTCATAAATACTTTTCCTCATGATTGTTAATTGAGGTGTAGCAGTGGGTTTGAAGCGAGCACTATGCCCCTCTGACGCATCCAAGACGAAAAAAGCACTTGCAAGTAGAACTGCCGCCAGCCCAATGCGGCGGCAGTAGCTCAGTGGGTAAAGCGGCCATCTTTTGAACGGCGGATGGGTGGTTCGATCCTCGCTCAAAACATCCCAAAACATTATAACATCCCGCTCTCCCACATACTGTCGTTGTGTCCTTGGGCAAGACACTTAACCTCCAGTGACGTTCTGTAACACTGGTAAATAGTTTAATGTATGTAAAGCACTTTGAGTACAGTAGGTGGAAATGCACTATATAAAGATTATTATTATTAACGCAAGTCTCGGGTCATGTCCGTGTTCACGTTCACCCGAGGGACAAATGGCTTTACGGTAATTCAATGTACACATAGCGACCTGATGAGCTTATAATCTCGCTAAGATTATACCCATATGATATACACTTTCTTTCATCATTAGTTATGGTGGAGCCATAAAAAAGACCAAAAAAAAACATTGTCCGAAGATACTAGAAAGAAAAAATGTCAGTTCGATCAAGGCCAGGCTTTTACGGAATAGCATCTGCTCAAACAAAGTGAAGGACACAAAACCGATTCCAATGTAGCTTTTATGTTGTTGAACTTGTAAGATACTTTGCCTATATTCTTCCTATTTCCATTAAAGCTATTGTTATTTTATGCCCCTTGAGATATAGCTACTGCTATATTTCAAACAATTTTATCGGCTGGTTGGTCTTCACTGGTTGTCAACATTGAATCAATGCAGTAAATACTACTGTGAAAGTTTCTATTTCAGCTGTGGCTGTGTCTACTTACACAGTACAACAGTGCAAAAACAAGAAAGTGAAATAGAGAAAAGGAAAGTTTTGGTAAGTTCTAAATTTTAGTGTAATGGAAAAACTGGTATTTTGCCGTAGTAAATTGGTTCAGTTATACTTTTCAGGTGACTTTTGGCTGCCGTGACTATTAGGGTGTGAAAGCTGAGGCCAGCCCATTTCAGCCTCCTCAAAAATTATAGCTGTTGGTAAGCCTTTTTACTAATGAGATTTAGAAGTCATGTTGGACTTCCAAAGATAGTATTGTGCTAAAACAACAAAATTTGTTTTAGAATACCATACATATACAAGTAAGAACAGTACAGCATTTCATATCCAATTCAGGAAAAGCACAGCATTTCAGTATTATTATTATTAATATATATTTTTTTTACATTTTTCCTAGTATCATTAGCCTAGCTCCTACAGCTATTACACTAAAAAGCAAACTGCATTATATTGTATTATAGTGGGGTAATAAAATGTGTTTCAAATATATAATTAGCTTATTCTTTTTTTGTCAGATAACGGTTAATGCACAAAGCCATGACCTTATGTACAAATGAACAGGAAGCTGAAAATCATCCCCTCCATCTAACAGTTACACTGCATGAATTGGATAAACAAATACCTAACCCTGACACTGCATGACTTGTTGAAAGCCAGTTATAAAAATGCTTTCAATCTGAGGACATGACTGACAGGAGCACTCATGTTTGCATTGTAACTCACAGGCTCCATTTTGCTCTTTACAAATGCCCTGAGCATGACAGTCATATCTTTACAAAGCCGTTTGTGTCGGGCCTGGCATTGACATAAAGAGGAGCAGCGCCACTAGGCTGTTTCATTGTGCATTTTCTGCAGCCAGGCAACTCTCCAAACTATATTGTAAACATTGTTTGGCTGTTGGGCCCCTGCATTGTTCTTGTAATGCCATTCTCTAGATGTATACTGGAGAGGTTAATGCTACGTTGACAGGGATATGACATTTTTATAACAAGTGTAGATGACTTGCAATAAACGTCTGCACAATTTGCTGCTAATAAGTGCTTTAAATATACATGAGGCTTGTGGGCAGGGATAGTTCTGTTACAATGAATGTCCTGCATGCACTACATTATAACCACAAGTATCTCTTTGCTTATTGGACCTTTCCTTTATAAATAGTATCTCCTCCTCCTTCCTTTTATCTACAAAGTAAAGTTTGTCAAACTCACTCAAAAACACAATTTCAGCAGCATTTCTTGCATTAATTGATTTACGTGTGACCTTTTCCTTCCGTGGCCATCTATATTAAAGCTCTCGTCTCTTGCTGATAAAATTTTGATGAGCTAAAGTAATGAAGAGGAGCTCCTGCGTGAGCCCTGATGCCTGCAGGTTGGCAAGGGACTTTCCACTTAAAGCCTTGTGTGTGCTCTTTTGCTTTGAATTTGGTTCCATTCACATCAATTTCATTACAGTTCAAGCCTAACTCAACATGAATGACCTGTTGTCTGATATCCAATACAATGTTGCTAGTGTCTAGTCAGAACTTGCTCTGGGAGAAGTCTGCAACATGAATGACGTTTTTGTGCACTGTGTTTAGAGCACTTATAGTGTTTTAATCTACTTGCATTCAGCCTATTATTAATATTGCATAGGCTTAATGCAGCAGGCCAGTGCAATGCAAACACATCCTAGCATGTAAAACAAAGCACTTAGAAGGATTTGCAGCCATAACTTGTCCAAACATGCTACTTACAAATCACATCTTATTTTGGACATTGTGTATTTTTTATTTTGTAAAGCGTGAACTTCATTTTGTTAAAGCGTGTGGTTTTGTTCTTGTGCAACAGGAACAGGGAGAGAACATCCTCTTACTATCAATCAGGAAGTGTCATGCAGGGAAGTTCCTGCACTTGGTCTGCCCTGTAAAAACATCAGCATCTTATAACGTCTCATAATGTCATGTAAAAGTCCCAAAAAAGAGAATACAGAGAGCTGGGTGTAGCCAACATTTTGAAAATACAGTATAATATACGGTATAAACAAAAGCAAATTTTGCCTAAACCTAATGATGGGCTTTTATTTTTGGTATTTGAGGGAAAAAAATGTACCATCTTCCTGAGGCATTGTCAAGTCTGTATTTATTTAAATAGATGAGAATGTCCAGCACATACCTAAACCTTTGGCCAGTCACATTGAAGGGGGTTACACGTTTAGGACGCTCCCATTGGCTGTTGGTCTACACTTCTGAAAAAAAAAAACACGTCAGAACCAGGTATATTCTATTGGACGTGCACATGCGTATATAACCTTTATAAACTTTACTGATGTACTCAAGACCACATAGATTGAGATCAAGTTTTGTCCAAGACTGAAGAGCCTATCAAGACCAAGTTTGAGACCAAGACAAGTCTGAGTTAAAATAAGTTTGACCAAGTAGTAATCAATTTGAAACCCCCCAAAAATGAGTGAAAAATAGTTTGAGACCAATACCTTTAAAAGACGGGTTTAAAGAACCTTTTTGAGTAAAAACTTTAGCCAACCCAATAGCCATAAGCTAAACGTAACACTAAACAAAATGCTTACGCCTTCTATAGTATTGTTTTCCGGGCACGCCCCACCCAAAGGAGGCCTCGGGGAAGACCTAGAACACACTAGTGGGACTATGTCTCTAGGCTGGAGAAGATGGATTGATGGAACTCAGTACTTTGTAATTAGTTTCTTGCTTTGAAAGTAGTTTTGTCTGTTTACCAGACACTCATTCATTCATTTCAAATGACTGTAACACAGTAGTACATTGTTGCCTAAAGGCAACATTAAGACTATAATTTAAGTAATTTTGCACAAGTTTAGCAAATAAATAATATTAAAATTGAAAGAGAATATTATTTATTTTTTAAAGATACACCAGGCAGGCAAAAAATGACCCCCCCAAAACAGTTTTTCAAAATTTTCTTTAGAATATGTTTATTTTGTTTATTTTAAGACATAATAACAATCTACACATTTTTATCCTGAAAGGTATAGTGTCCCATAGAGGGTTAATAAATTACTATCGAAAGTAAATATATGCAGATTCATTGGAAATAATATGGAAGAAGCAAAATACTAGATAAAATATGATAGACAAAAGCTCTTACATGGCCCATATCAAATTTTGAAGTGTATAATTGTATAAAATTTCCCAGCCTATAAAAGATTGCATTCATATCTCCACCCCATTTTCAGAAAGCATGAAACCCCTAAGGCCAGATCCTGAGCCAAAACAATGCTCTCAGTTCAAATGGAACCAAAGTGTTTCAGTCGTCTGACGTGAAGTGCTGTAACAAATCCTGTTCACATTTCCTAAATACTGCGTTGCAGACAATGATACATGATCACAGAGAAGAAAAAAGTGTGATTAAAGGTTTTAAATGACAATGTAATTTCTTATTTCATGGGAAAGTAAAGTTTTTCAATCGTGAGTCCTTTTTGTCTTTAATCTGGTGAAATCTGATCTGTGTTTTCCCCCTGCATTCCTCTCCCCTCTGCATGCCACAGTCCTCAGTCCTGGTCTCAGGTTTCTCCAGACCTACAGCACATTGTTTATTTTGCTTAACATGGAGAGAACATGGCCGGAGCCCAAGCAGTCTATATGCTCCTATCTGTCCCGGTGCATTACAAAGGACAATGGGAGCACCCGCCTGGGGAATACCACGTTAGAAGATTGCATCAGTGATGGTGTTGTGCATACAAATAACCCACTAGCCTGCATTCAGATAACCCACTCGTCTTGCTAATTGCAGAGACTGGGGGCACAGATCACCCAATAAACCACATACAGCAATGTCCTTTAATAGATAAAGGGCACACAACCCCATCTGATCTCTATGATGTCTTCTCTATAAGCTGCATGAGGCTGGAAAAGGACACCACATTTCCCCAGGGGTCATTTCTGGTGAAATTTATGAGGCGCCCCTGTAAGATGGCTACTTGTAAGTGGTGGGGGTAGGACATTGGAGATCACTTTGCTCACTCACATGTTTGTGCTTGTGTATGTAGCGTTTAATTCGCTGCATTGAATCCCATAGATCTGTTTTCTGCACACACTTGAGAATACCTGCGACCCATACACTTCTCCCACCCCTTATTTATGTATAGGATATTTAAGAGGCAGGAAATGCACGCACTGTTGACGGAAATACTCCAGTGTGACATGCGGGAGGGAGGGTTAAACCTTGATGACAAATACGCCTCTCAGCCCGGGTGAATGTTGTGGCTGACAGTAATGCATGGCCCAGCTCTGTGGAAGCACTTTATATAATTTATGAGTCACTCAGGGGAGAGGAAAGGGATGCATTCAGTACTTTCTGGTGGAAAAATGAAAGAGAAAGATGGCAAATGACTAAGAGAGAAAAGGAAAGGTTAGGCTAGAGGAAGGCCACATGAAGAAATCTGGGTAATTCAGAAATTCTACTTAGCCTTTTTGTGGTTTACCCTCACCACTGAGCAAGAGCACATATTCTTTTGATATGTGTTGAACATAACCTACAGTATAATGACATACTACATAGTTTTTGCTATAGTCAAATCTCACAGGTACAGTACATTCAAGGTAATATATTTATGGTATACCCTGTTTAAAAAGCTCACAATTGAATAAAAACATTTGTAACATATTTGGCCCTTAACTCCTAATTAGCTTTTTCTTGAAAACTGATATGTTGAGCAATATCTCAATCACAATCCTTCAATGTGTTATTACCTGTTCTTATTTCAAAGTTTCACTATTTAGTAATGCTCACCTTCCAAATATGTAGTGTAGTATAGTATAGTATAGTATAGTATAGTATAGTATAGTATAGTATAGTATAGTATAGTATAGTATAGTATAGTATAGTATAGCTATAATGTGTTGTACAATGGAATGGTATTTTATGCTAAGGTATGTGAAGGTATGGTATAGTTTAGAATGGTATGGTATTGAATAGCATAGCATAGTAGTAAAAAATAAGTATATTGGTATTTTATCTGATCTCATATGGAGAGACTTACCAGAATGACTGGGAGTCTAGTCCAAATAAAGGCACGATTGCGTCTCAGGAAGAAGGTCCAGGGTCGACTTCCGGGTCTGGCATGACCTTTCTGGGTGGACTTTGCATGTTCTCCCCGTGCTTAGGTGGGTTTCCTCCGTGTACTCCGGTTTTCCCCACCAACACCATCAACATTAAAAACATGTTGGACCCCCCTTGGTGTGGCTGCCAACTAGGAATTTCCCCACAGGATAATAAAAAAAAATGAAACAAATCTAAGGCCTCCAGCAGTGTCATTGCACCGCCTATAGCTTCACTGTTATCTTTAGCCAACCTTTGCCAGGTCTACATTGTTTGAATTCATCCTGGATGGTTGAAGAATATATTTACAGTGTATGGGAGGTCTTCATTTCTGTAGTCAAGCTGGCCTCTAAAACATTTGCAACCGTGAACAAATGAAACAAAAGCAAACTCATTGGATAATAGACATTTTGGTTACAAAGAATCGAGATAAGATACAAACCCAATTTTGATTATTTTATGGTAAGACCCTTGGGACTTTAAAAATGTTATTAAATACATCTAAAATAATATAAATAATACTTCTAGTGACTTATATTTGTATTCACAGTTAAAGGGTCATGGCTATAAATAAAATTGAGTTCATGGTAAAAAAAAAAAATGCAAGAAATGCAAAACTGAAGTGTTGTCTTAAAGGATTTCTTGGGAAATTTATCAGAAGAGGGGTTGTTTGTGTCAGTCCGCGTGACATCAGTAAGCCTTTCCCAGCATGAACAGAGGGTGAATACCAGTGAGGATCAGAGAGGGCGGCCTCTGTGATGGCATCCTCAAATGACCTCGAAGGAAGCAGACAGCGAGGGCCCTTCTGTGATGGAGGAACTATGTTTCACACGCATTGAATCCTACAACAGAAAAATGTAAATAGAATAAATGCAGTAATAACTTTTAGAATATAAGAAATCAACATTAGGCTACACAATTGGACTACACCAGTAAAGTAATGATCAAACTAGTACAAATACCCGATGAGGGAATACACAGAATAATTATTGCTACTGTTACTTTAAATGATGGTATAAAAACATATGCCATTTTTTATAACTATGACATTTCTTCTCTGGTTTCATATCCTCAGGAAAACAAAAGTGTGCTAAAAGTCACTCTGAGCTGCCACCTACTGGTTCCTCTGGTTACTCTAGTCTGGCTCAGTGGTAAAGGCTTTTCACATATGTAAGGCTTCACCAAATATGTCTGCACTAAGCACATTTGGTTTGTCTAAATTAGTGCAGACACTGAAATCAAGAACATGAATCTTTAAAAAATAATAAATAAATAAAATAAACAAAGAAAGAAAGAAAATAAAACATGTTGCTATTGTAGGACATATTTGCAAAGGTGTTTCTAAAAATACTGAAATGCTTAATTCATTCTGGATGTAACAAATTGCTATTAAAATGTCAGGATGTTTAATACTGAGGCCATAGAATCATATGATGTAACACAAAGCCGCAACAAAACCTTATCCTGTGTGGTAAACACCGTGGCCACAGGTTTTTTTAACCATGAATATCAGCAGAGGGCATCAGAGCTCAGCAAGGCACAGCTGAAATAGATAGAGACCTAAAAAGCAAGCCATTTTTCAACATTTTTTTACAAGCTACTTGATTATGTGAATTCTGTGTGTTTTTGATAAAGCGTTTAGCAACATTGGCTGAAGCCATCCACACTTCTTGCTCTATTGCAGTCTTGTGTAATCATGTGTAATTGCTAACCTACATCTGGCGAATAATGTTTTTAAATATATCAAATAAATAAAGTGGTAAAAATAAATGGTAAATAAAATCTAAAATTCAAGTTCATCTGAAGCATATGCACATGCTCAACTTTAAATTATTATTAGTTTTCAATTATTTTACATTAACATTATTTAAGGACTTTTGACTGATAAATACACAGCTATTTTGTTGTTGTTGTAGTATTAATTGATTTTGAGAGTCATTATTGCTTATTTTGTTGCTTTGCTGAGCAAAATGTATAATAAGATCTTTAACATTTTTTTTACTACATTAAATGACTTTATTGCTACTTAGTTACACAATGAGTAAGCTAGGGTTTTCCAAAATTCAACTTAACACGCGCCAGTAAGCCAGACCTCATATTGTAGACTTTATAATATAGTTGTAGTGTTGTTCACTGAGTGACAAGTTGATTTTCTTGAATGTGTACACTTTTATGACATGACGTTTGCAGCACTTGGCATTGCGTTGATGGTAATGTTGGAGGTGCAATAGGTGGTCCAAAATCTGTTTACTTTATTCAACAGACACACATTTGACGTAAACGTTTAGTAATAATAAACCAGACGCAGGTAGTAAAATGAGCACATAAAGAAGTTAGTTTGGTTACTGTTTTCACATGCAGAGCAGTCGGTTTGCAGACGCGTAGGTTGGAAGAACCCTCAACCAGCTAACCACCCGGCTCTCCTCCGAGCTGCGCGCTGATTGGACAGGCTCGGGTAAAGGCGGAAGTCTACAGAGCGGGGGATTCCCCGAGGGAAGTTCCCAACTCAACTAGGCTATGTAAAACATACATTGCCATATCCTCTCCAGCGCTTCTAACTTTGCATCTCGAGATTAGGCGACAAAACTGTGGTGGTGTCAAAACAATAAATTCGGCTTAAGCAGTTACTCGAATGAAGGTAAGGAGAATTCAGCGAAGCAGTGTGAACTCCGCTATTGAGTTAACTTCATCGGCTGAATGGGTTGAAATGTTGCTAGCTAACGAGTCTGTGTAAAAAATACGGAACTCCGAGGAATAACTTTTAATCAAGACTTTAAGACATACGACTCTGAGTTAATGCTGGCAAATAGGACTGCTCCTTCAGCCTGGTTGACTTTACTTTTCTATGTGTTTACAATGTGTGTATGCAGCAGCCTTTTAGTCTGCAGTGTCACTGACAGGTAGCCTCAGTTATTGTGACATGGATTACCAAGAATTATTTTAATTTGATGGACAGAGACTCTATTGTCTGCATTATTATTTAGTAATATGTTAACTATTAGATGGTAACTATTAGGCTACAACAACGCAAGTGTCCAATTTAAGTGACCGTATTCTTGACATACTCTGTTATGCAACTACAATAGACTGCATTTATTTCTTTATCATTTATTATTATACTATCATGTTAGTTGCACATGAGGGCGTTGCATTGAATGTTACAAAGTGATTTTGTTGTAGCTTCTTCCTATACAATACACAATCAGAGATTATTAAATTTGTAAAAGTTACTACATTTGTAATAGATACTATTTTATATATATATATATATATATATATATATATATATATATATATATATATATATATATATATAAAGCTAGGTAAAAATATAGGTGAGGTGGTAGAGGTAGTAGCTTTTTAATCCTATGATTGGGGTAATTATTTGTAAAAAAAGGTTAAACATTACTAGCATTACATTGTTGCAATTTTCTTTTTAACATCCTTTCCGTACATATTTGTGTTTTAAGGGCTCATGTCTGCTGCGTCAGTGATGATTGTGGAGCACACGGAATGGAAAAGAACATTGGAGACCAGCTCAACAAAGCTTTTGAAGCCTATCGCCAGGTCTCCATTGAAAAGGATATTGCTACAAAGAACCTGCAGAAAATGGTAAAAAAAAAAAAGAGGTTACATTTTTTTATTGAGACAGGAGTCAAAATATATATATATTTTTTCAATATCAACGTGACCTTCCTTCTTACAGACTGAATATTATGAGGGCTACACACGAAAACTTCAAAACCAGATCGAGGACCAGCAGCGGCTAATTTCATTACTTGAAGCTAAGTTGTCAGGAATGAGGCCAGCATCAGGTTAGTGAGACGTGCCAGACGGACTTTTCATTTTATCTTACATTTCTAGTATTAAACTTGAAATGTCCTTGTTTAATGCAGTGCTTTATAAACTTTATAATAATTGTTCAGATTATGATGAAGATTAGGTTACTTGAAGACTCTGAATGAGTAGTTAGTTTGTGCTCTTATACTCATAGGAGAGAAGAAATGTGACCCTTGCGATCATCTCCTTGATGGGGCTAATGCTTATAGGAAAAAGCCATACTCGGTAATTGTACTGTATCATTTCATTTTTTTTTTGTGCTGAACAGTTTTACTTTGTCCTTTGCAGTTCTGCTTAAGTGTAGACACAGCTTCCTCTTGTGCACAAACATACTGGTAGGACAGTGGTTTCACACAGTTTAAATGGTCAGTGAATCTAACTGGAGACCCATTTGTTCTTAGTTTGGGTAATTTCAGCTCTTAAATATCAGGCTACACATGTATTATTTATTTTTATCTCAGAATGAGACTAGAAGGAAAGCACATTATTTCATCACTGTTTGAAGAAAAAACACTAAACATTGAACTGTGGATTACACAACTCTCAAGCCATTTGCAGGAGTCCTGCAAGAGTTTGTCCTTTTTTATTAGCACTACTAATATTATCTGCATATTTTATTAATTATTACAGACACTTTTCTTTTATATGCACCTTCTTTTTCTCTGCACAAGGTGTATCCATGGTTTGCTTCACCAGATGGTGCTAGAGGATAAAATCACTGCACAGTTCATACATCAGTAACCCGGGCCTTACTTCGGATTACTAAAACAGCTACACTTCCCTTGACTATTTACATGTTAATATGTAAACAAAGCAACATAATATAAAGAATATTAACCGTAAAAGTGTAATTTGTCTTTTTTCAGGATAATATGGTCACTGGTGCTGTTGCTTGTAATCTTTCAGCAAGCAGCTCTGTCGACTGGTACGTGTCTGTTTTTGCACATGTTCTTTTTGAAACCATTGACATTTAAGTTAAAATGTTTTGTGAATCTTATTTGTGTTTTTCAGCCAAGATATGCAGGATGCATTTGAAGCCATTCAAGTGAAATTTCGGAAGATTCAGTCTTTGACCAGGAGACAAAAAGACCATCTGAAGAGATTTAATGGAGGAAATGATACATTTAACGGTAATATATTCAGTAGTGTATTACAGTTAATATCACCTGCTGGTGTTGCTTCCTACACTGGCATATTATTATTATTGTGATATAAATAGGTGTCCACATAAACGCATCATTACTGCACTCCACCTGTATGACAACCACAATAGTCCATTTGAATTATAAATATATAGAATACATTACATAAAATCACTAAAACGTGTGAAAGAAAATATTTTTGGCATATACTGTACTAAGAAAATGAGAACTGCTTTTGTTTGCCTGCCAGCATATAAGCAATTCGTCATCTCTTGTTTTTGTGGCGTCTGATAGATCAGCGGTTCTCCATGCCCATCCAGTGCACGGACCGTACGGCAGAGGCAGAGCGACCCTTTTCCTCAGGATTAAGAGCTCCGGTGGTGGACCTACCACCCCCGCCTGCGTCTCTGGCGTCCCGCGGCGCCAGCCCCGAGGACAGGGACTTAGACTCTTTCACCAAACTCAGTGTCAGATTTCCACCTTCTGCGGACAGTGAATATGACTTCCTGAACAGTACCCCAGAAAGACACGGTCTGAGCGTGGCCACGAAGCCGCCTCTGGGTAGTGGCGCCTCCACATTGACTGAGGAGGAGCCCGTGGAGCTGCCCATGTCTTTTGTCTACTCTACGTCCCCCTCCCACTCCACATCGTCCTCGCTTTCCCAGGAGAGCGTACGGGGACCCCAGCAGGTGAGAATCACAGGAGAAGGTCTGAGAAAACTAGTAGCAAATTATCAGTTTCTGATTGGTCTTTGCTAATGGAGGAGTGAAACAGTGTGAAGTCCAAAAAAAAAAATCTCCTCAGCTTAAGTGGAAACGTATTAATGTGTGCTGAGTCTTTTTTTACTTAAGCATGCGTGCTCTGGTTATATTTGGCATATTTGCTGGAAAGTGTGAGCCAGATGGAAGCACATTACAGTGTGTGAATCTGATGAAACAAGTATGATGGTTAAAAGGAGGATTATTTGCTGATGTGTGTAAATACAGAATAGAAAATTATGAATGACATTTGATAGGATGTAAAGGATGGCTGGACTTATTATAAGATCATTCTGTGGAATAATATTAAGCTGACTTTATTGCATGCATAAATGCAGATTTAGAGCTGGACAATTAATCAAAAATAATCTAAATAGGAATCAATATAATTATGCCAATGTCAAACTATTTTACATGAGGGTGGATTTAAATATAAATGCAATACACACATACCTAGTTTATCTTACTTTAAAATGGCAAAAATATATAATAATAATAATAATAATAATAATAATAATAATAGAACTTTAAGGGGATAAAACAAAAACAAAATAATATTTAATTATTTATAATTGAAACAGCCATAAGGTTATGAAAAATAATAATGGCATTTTTGATACTCATTTTAATCATCTTATGCCGAACTACTGTGGACAGTGGACATGTTGTATTCTTTAAAGACACACATTAC
The DNA here is from genome assembly GCA_024349245.1 of Neodontobutis hainanensis. Classification (NCBI taxonomy): domain Eukaryota; kingdom Metazoa; phylum Chordata; class Actinopteri; order Gobiiformes; family Odontobutidae; genus Neodontobutis; species Neodontobutis hainanensis. Next base: position 5,242,590 of record JALDNG010000048.1, read on the forward strand.
TGTTAAATGCATAAATAATATATGGTTTTGTTTTTTTCCTTGGCCCTGTCCTGCAGCCCCTGTGGAGCCCTGAGCTGTGTAACGCTGTGGACATGGGGATGGAGCTGGCGTCGCCTCAGAGCAGCAGCCCTGACAAATGTGCTTTCTGCCAAACCGTGGTTCCTCCGGACCGAATGAACAGCCACCTCTACTCGCATTTCTCTCACAAAAACGAGGCCAGCCAGTGACGGAGGATGCAAAGACTGACAGGCAACTTACTCCGGAGACTTACTGTGCTCGTGCTCTAGAGGGGCCTCTGCCACGCGCTGTACTGGATTTGAAATGACACTGCAACGAGACTTGAATGCATTTATTTAATACTGAAGAATTGAATGGTACACTTCTTTGCCCATTATATTTTGCTAATATTTTACTCACTTTAATACTACATCATGATGATGCATAATATGGCATAAATGAGCAAATAAATTCAACATTTACTCTTTTAAAACCTCGGAGGATGATTTTTTTATGCTCTTAATGGATATGTTAGGATTCAATTAAATGTTTTTAAAAATACTTTTATTTTACAGCAATTTGGACAATTTATATGAATAATGCTCTGTTTTCTGGGTTATTAACATTGAGTAATGTGATCTGCACCTTGTCCTTATTCAAACTCTTTTCTCTGCGTCTGATGCTTCCTAAAAAACAATATTATGCATCCTATCACGTTGGTGATTCACATTGATTAGCACTATTTTCTCATCAATTGACATTGCGCCATTTGGCATTCTTGACCCCTAATCATTGGAAGCAGATGAACGGCATGTCAGTGAAGGTGAGATGAAATATTTCCAACATTAAAATCCATAGAGAAAGTTACAACTTCATATGTTGTATGTTAAAAAAGCCAGATGGTGACATGTAATATTGAACAAACGTGCAATTACCTGCTTATTTCACCCCTAATGTTTTGGACAGTTATGTGATGTGTATCAGCAGTGGCTTTGATATTACACATTAGGCATTATCAATGGTTATATGCCCTGTGAGTACACTATATATCAATAGTAAAAAAGGGCATACTACTGTATATATTACATTATCTAACTAAAGCTGTGTAATTTAACTTGGCAACTCTTACTCGTGCAGTATTTATTCACACCTTTGCGGACAATGCCTGCATTTCAAACTGTTCAGTGCGACGATGTGTTTAAGGAAACGGCGTTGTGCCTTTTAGCTCTGGGGCTGGTAACACTAGCTCTGGTTCAGTTCAGCTGGTGTGAAACACAAACAATGCAGTTTCCTCGTCCACACACTTCAGATTATCAAGCTTCCATAATAAAAAAGATTGATAAGCCATTTGGAACTCAGTGATAATACAGGATAATACATATATGGGATAGGTGTAAAAGATATAGTGCTAATGAGTCAGAAAACAGCACGTGCCTCGAAAACAAAATATCTGAGAAACATCAGTTTTGTATAAATCTGTGGAATGACATCTGCGTCTTTTAGAATGACATCAGAGTTTATTTTACATTAAATGGAGAATGTTTTTTCTATATATTTCTGGCAAATACATATCCATAATGATCTCATTGCTTAATCTGTGAAGAGTTGAACATAGTGCAGCCTGCCTGCTTTTCTCCCAGGGATCGTGAACAGCTGCTTGATCATAATTATGTTGTCGTTCATTGTTATTTGGAAGAGGAAACTCACACTGACAGCTATTTTTTTATTTTCTTTCCTACACTTTATATTTAGTGGCTTTGGTCCTGTAATGTAGAGTGATGTTGTAAGCTCACATAACATACCTCTGAGGCAATTTTTCCAGTGGCTTCAATTCTTAGATCTTCATCCCGGGACACCAGCGGCAGAAAGATATGCTATCAGAACAAAAAAAAAATGAAATAGAACAAAAAAAAAAAAAAAAAAAAAGGGAAAAGGAAAGATATGGATTGAGATGGAGAAGTAGCAGGCTGATTACAAGGTGTCAAAATTGCCAGGAGCAGGAAGGTGAAAGCAATCAGGGGTGAGAAGAGTGCAGCATTCGTGAGGGGCAACTAATTATCCATCTCATTTGTGGAGAGAAGCATTTGAGGCAGCTCTAGGCCCCGCTGAATGGTGACAGATTGGTGCGGAGGAGAGGGGAGGTGTTAGAACAATGGAGCCCAGCTCACCATCATTACTGCATGCTAATCAGCGCTGCCTCTGCAACCGCCAGTCGGTGCTGCGGAGAGTTTTTTTCCGGGGGAGACATGGGGAAGTCGCCATCGCTTCCAACTATGGACGAAAGGGAGAAGAGAGACAGTGACTCGCAGTGTTTCAGCTTTATCTTGTGCACAATAATGATCTCTGTTAACTCTTTGCTCTGGGAGATCATTGCGCTGCTGTGTCTTTAATTAATTGTCAAAGTAAAAAAAATAAATCAAAAAAATAGCAGGTCACATGGCATATATAACTGAATGCAGTATCATTTTGTATTAGGCTGCAATTCTAATCACCTCAATAGAAGACATATGGTATCACTAGTTCGTAAACGCATGCTAAAAAAAGACACATATGGTAACAGCAGAATGAAAACTATCCTCCATTCATTGTGACAAAAATAGTTTGTTTTTAAAATACTGCATTGTTTCCAGAAATGGAGGTATAATCTTGGAAGCATTAGGACATGAATATTTTTTTGGCTCTTTTTTTTTTTTAACAACACAAACTATTGTATTTTCTACACTAAAAAAAAAGCATAAATATGTGTAAGATTTGTGTATAGTTCCCCTCAATCCTCCTCAAGCTTCTGTTTAGAATATTTTGTTTCTTATTTAAATTCACTTTAAAGAATTGTAAAAAACAAAACAAAAAAACTACTGCATTAACACTGCATACCTTGCTTTAGTGGGCTCTAATTGGATTCTAATTGCAGCTAATAATAGACAGATAAAGCACCATTGCACAAGTCATTATGTTCAACAATTACTCCTCTAAATATTTAAACAATGTTTGTCAGACCGTGCCATTGCCAAGAAGACATAATACCAGTGGGGGGAATAAAAGGGAGATTGTTAAGGAGTTTAATGAAATTGAGACATAACAGACAGCTAGTGAGTAGATTAGGGTCACCGGGTGAGAGCGGCCTCTTCACATCAATGTCATTTAGACAATTAACAACTTAGTGGAGGAGCATATTCAACTGTCTGTGCACTGGTCACCGTTGGCATGAGAGACTGCCAACTCTCGTGGCGTCGCGAGCTGCGAGTATCACCTCACAGTTGTCTTGCCATGCGTCGGGCTGCTCGTGCTCCCTGTGCAGAAGTGCCGGAGCTGACTTTTGTGTTCGATTAAATGTGTTGAAGCCATCGCTGCCTGCCTGTTCAGAGCCACGCAGCAGCCTCCCTCCATTGTGTGTGCTTCGGTGCTGGTCTGAGAGCCCCTGATTTCTGGAGCAGAGATTTGGCAGTCACAGCAAGTGATGACAGAGGCAGTGGTGAGATCGCACCCACAACCCCAAAGGAGGCTCACATTTCAGGGCGAATGAGAGGCTCGCCCAATACGCACAAGACAAAAGCACTGATCATGTCTGAAATATCATCTACAGTCTGCTTTCTGTTGTTTACTCCCTTCTTGCAAGAGCAGGACATCTGTAAACTTTTGATTTTTTAAAGACATTTGGCAGCCAATTTAAAATAAAACACAAGTCTCAAGATGCTGTCCTGTTATTATATGTGGCCTATAAATGAGTGAAGGTTGTTTTTCTTCTTGACACATGGGGGTGGAATGGAGCATGGGGATGTTTGCAGAATGGTAACTTGCAATTCAAGGGTTAAGGCAGCATGAAAGAATCCATTCTCGGTTTAATGACCTAGCCTTGCTGGGCGAGGACGACAGGGAACATGCTCTTGACTTGTACTGAATTTGCCAATTAACACCTCCAATAACAGGCTGCCTCTGAACATCACTAACGTAGAGAGAGGAGGAGAGACTCCCATGCACTTTGTTTTTCAGCCTCTGATCCGGTAATGATAAGGTCTGTGATTTCCTTACACTGAAAATGATTTCGCCTTATACTATTATTTGTAAATCCTCCTCATTTGAGCTTAGTGCTACATTGTAGTCACATTCATGAAGTGGGAAATGTTTTATTTCTCCAGTACAGCTTCGCCCTTATCTAGCCTACTTGTTGGACATTCTATTTTTTGCACATGCCCATATGGCCGTGTGCATCCTCAATTAGACACACGACTGGTATCTAAGATACACCGTGCTTGATTAGCTTTGTCCTTTCTCATTGTTTTACAGAAAAGCAATACTGTTCTCAATAGATGGATCTGAAATGTGATCTTCAGATAAGGTCCATGTTCTAGTCACCCCTCTGGTTTCACACATGCTTATCAGACTCCCAAACAACACCCAGTACAGGTGTGAATATCAAAATCCCCAGTGAAAATCAGCCGGTACGCTTGTGTCGTCCTCAGAGTCCTCTTATATGCAGCAGTGGTTTTGCATTGGGGCCCGGGATACTGGCCACTAACAACAACTGCAAAAACACCTTTGCCTAAGTGCAAGGTGGACATCTTGCACCAATTGTGCTTAATGACTGCAAAAAAAAAAAAAAATCGATGTAATTGAAAAAGGTGCCTAAGTGTACAGTAACTGAATGTTGCCTGGTACAATCACACCATAACACAGTAGTTTCACAATTCATTAGCGGATACTTTAACAATATACAATAATTGAAAGATGGCTGCATAATTGAGAGCAGTTCACACCACAGGAAAAGTGCAGTGATCCATCTAATAATAGGAATAAAGTGTAGTGGGTTAGAGTAGCAGTAGACAACACTGAAGGTGCGAGCTGTGTGCAGTTGTGACGACAAAGGCCTTGTCTTAACACTTTGTCAACATAACAGGTACAAACACAGCAAAGATGTTAGTCATATGCATGTTAGAGCGTTTTTCTATTCTCATCATGACCACTTTGTGTCATGTTTAGAAGAATATGAACCTTGTTAGAGGCTGGAGAAGAAATCAATTCATTTATGCAGTGTTAAGAAACCATCTGGCTTGATTAGAGCTGAAAGTCATCCTGGCAGGCCAGTTGCCTGACTGACACCTCATAGGATTAGTGGGAGGACGTCTTCATTTACTGCCTTTACTCAGTGCAGACAACACAGATCACCATTAACTGTACACCCAGCTCAAAGATGAACCCAGACAACCCCAGCCTCTTTTACCTAAAGTCTTTGTTATAGTGCTTAACAGATTCACATATCTGGGTTGTTGTTTATTAGTCTTAGATAGTGAGATATAACACTTTTTGTGTTCTCTTTGTGGAAGCTGTGAAAATGGCACGCCATATGTAATACACTTGCTTGCTGTTGGTCTTGCCAATTCCCCCAAGATCAGTAATTCCTGTGCCAATGCTCACACTCTCTCTTTGTCCTTGTGATGTGACTGAGCTCATTGGATTGGCTTCTTTTTGATGCCATATCTGTTGGTTAATTGTTGATGTCATTTTCTGTCTGGTTAAAATAACCATTTGAACTGGAACATACATGCTCAGGTGTACATCAACTGTTATTATTGTATTTATTGGATAAAACTGATACATATAATTAAAAGCAGGCCTCAGGAGCATGTCAAAGATAGATATAGGTGAAGGGAAGATGAAGTATATTCCTGTATTTTTTTCAGATCTGCACAAAACAAATTGGCTGCATATTTTGTTCACACCTTGTGTAACTTGGGGATAGCAAGCCCAATTCTCCCTCGTCATACCTGTGACAACAACCTGCAAAGTGCTCCCAGTGCCCTAATCTGCAAGGCAAAGACCTGCTGCTGCAGCATGTAGATGTTGTTTTCTTCCTCCTTTGCTGCTTGTCCCTGTGGTTTTTACATTTACAGCCCACCACAATCACACAAGGTAAAAGAGAATATGTGCATGTCTCACAAGATATCTTTTTTTTTTATTTTTTTTTTTATCAAAAACATGTTAGCTTCAGCAAAAGGCAGTAAAGCCATACTGGTGGTGTTTGATTTCGAAATGGCAGTCAAAGCATTTCAGCATCAACAGATGGCCAGTAGATTGGTTTAAATGAGTAACACCACTGCCTGCTTTGGAGTTGGCTCGAGCCGTAGAGTAGTGTACTACTGTCTTGTCATATCTGCCTGTGTGAATGGTGATGTCACCGTGATAGATGCGACTCAAGAGGGATCAGACCTACTCAGTGATGCCTGTAGAGACCAGCTCAGGGAGATCCCTGTCTGGCTGCATTATTCAACAAAGCTCCCTACCTCTCCCAAGCAAAAGGCATTGCTGAATATTTGAACGACAGGTTTAGATTTTTTATTAAGTGTATAGATGTAGATGGGTGATGGAAAAAAATAGAGATAGTGCCAGTCGGTGCAGCCTGGATGGTCACCAAGGCAACTTGCCGAGTTTTTCTAACCGGTCTACGGGACTTCTTGGCTGTCTCACAGGGGGACGTTTTGGAAAAGTGGGCTTCTACGAGCGCCTTTTGACTGTGTCTCCAAGTTGACGGCTCATTGATCATTTTCATCTCTGAATTATACTCTCCCACTAAGAATTACCCTGCAAAGCACTGCTTTCTCTTTCATGTAGCTGCTGTCACACAACACCTTGCAGAACATTTGTGAAGCTCAAGCTGCAGTTCACAGTTTGCTTTTGTGCAGTTTTACAACTCCATTCTCCCAATTACTCCTTGATTAAGTAAAAGGTTCTGGGTTCCCTCTGGGCTCCTGGGCTGTTTTGCGAAATTGAATACATCAATATTTCAGCTGCAACATAAGAAAGGAAATCTGCTCATTGATAACGTACCAGACATCGCAGCAGACAGTGATAGCCTATTTCAAAACCGGCGTCGTAACAAAACATGGCTGCAGAACCACTGCTCAGAATCTGATGAGCCAAGCCGAGTATCGATCCATCTGGCTCTGAAGACACTGTCATGTCACCTTTGCATTTAAGTGTTATCTTGTCAGCTTCAAATGATCTAGCTGTCAGATCTGGGGAGAGCCAGCTTGGGTGATGTTGCTTTGTTGCTAGTCTTTGTTAGTCCTCAATTGACATAAGTGGGAGAGCAACAAAATATATCAAAATTTTATGTCCTTGGAACATACTTTGCAAAATACATTTAACATTTTGCTGTTACCAATTGTCTGCAGCTGTAAATACTGCTCAAACGGCAGATACTATGTGTGATCCAATTATTTGCAATTTACAATAAATACATGACCGCAGATGTTTAGGTTATTGTCAGTGATCATTTTTTGCCTCCTCAAGTGTCACCCACTCCTTCTGATAATTAAAAAGACAACTTCCAATAAATGTTAGCAGAAGCTCAGTCGTGGCACAAACCAAGTGCAAATTGCTTCAAATGTGATTCTGTCTGTATAGTTTAACTGATAGTTAAAGAGTGGAAATCAAACCTTGTGCAGAAAGAGCACAAACTATTTCAACCGAAGGTGTTGTAACAGAGTGAAAATTTGAAAGCAAATTCCTCTGGCTGCTAATGTAGCCAGCGTCACCCCTTAAGATAACACACCTACTGTATTTCACTAACACTGCTAATTCTCCTGTTTGCACTCACTGTTTTTTGTCATACCACTGCTTCTCTTAAACAGAATCAGCGTCCAATGTCTAATTTAGTTCTAGCTGTATTCGGCACCTGCTTCACTTAGGGAGTCCGTCACCTCTGGAAGTCTCAGGGAAAGGAGGCTGCGGGCCGGAGGAAGTGTGTCGGGGCTGCTGTGACGGCACCAGTGGGACGCCGGCCAGTGCTTCACACTTGTAGCAGAAAACTGGTGAGCCTGTGAGGACAGATATAATGTGTTTATCATTTTATTATTTGTGTCAATCTAAAAGGAAAACCATGGTTGAGCAATCGAATTGTGCTCCACAGTTTGCCTCAAGCTTTTTAGTTCACTTTCATTTAATATGGAAATAACACTGACTTATAGAATACGTTTATTAGTTAGACCCAACACATACCTTTATAATTGTAAGGTTCTATGTGCTTTTTCTGGCCAGTGGTGAGTTATCAAAGTTTAACATTTGCAATTCTAAAAAGCTAAACTGATATGTAGTTTGTTTAAGATAAAAGTGCAAAAATACAGCAACTTTAAAATACACCTTATAATGTTATTCATTATCCAAGAATAAGAACACTCAAATGGGCTGTTGTTCTACTACACATAGGATACTTAGCATTTTGTTTTACACAATTTCATTTTCACATTTTGCACTTGATGTGAAATTCCAGCTCTTCTCAAATTTAAAAAATAGGACAGCACAATATTTGTCCAAATTTATTATTGAAACAATATCCATATTGTAAAAAAAACTCCTTGAACTGCAATGGTTTCATAGTACTCCACGTGACATTCAGACTGAGCTCTTTATCAAAACTAAATACATAATTCACTCGCAAGTTACTCTAGAGCCAGAATCTGTCTCTAAATTTACTTTTGCAATTGTGTATAGGGGCGCAGATATTGCAAATTAAATTCACCATAGTTTTTTTTATTTTCTGCAGTCCAACTTTAAAACAATTCAAGCTTTTTTTCAGAAACTCAGGCACCTATAAGAATCTGATGCTAATAAGTCCAGGAAATGTGGTCATTCAGTGTCAGCCTTAAGCAGCAAAAAAAAGTTTCTTAGAAAAACTATGTGTTTGTTTGTGGCGGCGTACAGTCGATGCGAGCCGGGGCGACACAAATCATGTCACTTTATTTTTCCTCTCCACTTGGAGCATGGTTCTTTCCCTGCAGAATTCAGAGCTGATCATTAACCTTTCCTTTAGATTCTTCCCTTGCCTGGTCACATATTTGGTTCCTGGCCCCATATGCCACTTTCCTATTTCCTGCCTGCAGACAGCGGGGAGTAGCTCTATTATCACCTTCCTAGAGCTGTCTTTGAATGTGAGAGGCAATTCCATTTCACTCAGCCACGGGGAGGAGGAGGAGGAACAAGCACACCATCGAGCTCACAGAAATTGGCTCAGGGTTTGCTTCTTATAGTTAAATGTAAGACTATTCGCTTCTATTGCAGCCTGGATCTTAAGTCTTCTGTAGTTAGAGTGTTTTTAGAAGAGTTTCAAATCAGCCAAAGGTTAAGTGCCGTGTATCATGGTTTGTTGTTGTGCAAACACCCCATTTAGAAGTCAACCTTTGAAATATTAACAATCCTAAAGCAGTTGTATTACACTGCTGTGAAGCTGTGCTAAACATATCGAGGATGTCTCTAATGCTTCCACTCTCATGTAAGCTCGCTGCAGTTTGCAACGTTTTACTCCAAGCCTGTGTTATTTTTGGGCTCGCCTTGGTCCTTTTTCCTGCTTTTATCAGTCTTTGGAACGTTAGGGCTCTTGACAATATTGCTCCTGGATAAATTAAACATGAGTTACGTAGAGTGATAATCTGTGGGCCTCTCTTTTCACACTGCATTCCCAATGAGCTGTGTGTTGGCCTGGTGTTGTTGCCTGTGATTTTAATGAAGATTATTCTTGTAACACGACTGTCGCCTGTTTGCTCTGATTCTCCCCCAAATATTTTCTCTTTGAATTGAGATTTTTATGATTATCCGCATGGATCTTTGTTTTAGACCTGCTTCTGTTTATGACAGATATCATTAAAACCTGACAATTAGACAGTTTGTATTTTGGAGGATGGTTTCTTGTTTTTTTATTTCAAATTCATCATTATGTCGAGACATTTATCGATTAAACAATCATCTGGCAGACACAGATGTGACGGGGTAATTAGTGCTTGTTTGCATCTTGTCTGAGGAATAAAAGCTTGCATAAAAAAGCTAAAGCTTCATTTGCTGAACTGAATGAAAGCTTCAATTTTCTGTTACTGTTTAAACCTCAAAGAAGTAAGTCCTTGGCACGGCTACTCTTAAAATGGAACTGATGTTGTATAAATAATATAAGTAACAAACATCAACCTCACAATCACAGCGTTTCCCTGATATTCATTTGGCATAAGTCAGTTTCATTCCTCCTTGCTTTTCATCAGAAATGGCTTAAAAAGTCGAGCTGGTGTGAATTTTTCATGCCGTGGGCTTACTGGGGACAGTGGCCATGTTCTTCACTCGCAGACGTCTGACAGTGCATGGCAGCAGAAATAACAAAATGGTCACAAACCCCAACTGCACTACCCGGGTCACACAGCCTCTTTAAAATTTAAAGAGACTAGCAACAGACCAAACAGTTGATAACAGGCCAGAAGCAGGTGATAAAAGAAGTTAGCCCTTGCACTATCTTTGTGACATTATATCCTCCGTGTTTGGTAAACCCAATAATGCACATGGCAGGAATAGGGACAATTCTCTCAGGGATTGTACGCTACCCCGAGGACTACAATCTTTCACAAGTGTGTCTTACAAAATAGGTATGAGACAAACTTCACACTACAGCCTATAATTATGTGTGTGGATGTCTGTGCATTTGCTTGTATACTAATGTAAGCCATCTCAGCTAAAGCATATAGCGTTAAGCTCATAGCATTATAATCTTATAACTACTGTCTAGGAGAGTGTTATTTACCAGGCTGTCACCATCATATGAGGCAGAATCAACTGGCCGCAGCTGGAAATATATCAAAATAACTTGTTCATGTGGCCAAGAACACATGTACATAAGAGAATTTTGTTCTGTAATAATATAGTGGTATGTAATCAAGGTTTATATTAAGGATATGTGGAGATAAAATTAAATATGGAAATATGTAAAATACCATGTTGTCTTTCTTTTGTTGTAAATACGATGCAGGTTGGGGTGGTGGATAGGTCATCAAACCTATGATTTTGCTAACAGACAACCAGTGTTTGAGTCCAGCATCAGAGTTTCCTCAAAAATATGTTTTGGATGAAGGTGAAAGGGCATAAAAGCCATTGGTTTTAGTGGTTAAATTAAGTTTATGCAAATGTTGGTGTTTATGGGAAAGTTATGTTATAATTGTATATAACTATGTATAAATATATATACATATATAGTGTGTATATATATATATATATATATATATATATATATATATATATATATATATATATATATATATATATATATATATATATATATATATATATATATATATATATATATATAAAGAAATATTTACATTTTAATTTGCTATGATAATCATTTGTATGTGTTTCATATCCATGTAATGTTATTATGTTATTCTACATATTGATTCTATATAGACCATTTGGACTAGATTTAAAAAATAAACAATTAACACTATATTGCCATTCTAAATAAAATACTGGTTCAAAAATATAATTTCAATAGCACATTTAAAGTATGATGTTTTTCTTTGCGTCGCTTCTGTAAATAATCTTAGCTTATAGGTAATATAGATAAATGATTGTTTGAATAAATGCAATTTGTACCTTGTTTCAAAAAAATAACCTTTAGTGTTTTTGATTATATCTCAATTTTTATTTAATAATACAATATAGCTATACAAAAATTTATATCTATTTTAGAGTATAGTTCCAGTGGTAGGTTTGTGACTCAGATATGCACCAGTGAGTGCTGATCACCTGTCCCAAGGTTAATTTGCTGTGAGGTTTGTGGTGGCGAGACGCGGCTGGATCTGGTCTGGCTGGCCAAGCCTTAAAGGACATCAATAATGAGCAGGTGTAGGAGTGCACTTGTGCTGAGACGCGTGCCGCTGTGTGTCCAGGGAGGACGGCTAATAAGGGCTTAAAAGCCACAACTGTCCAGCCCGCCCCTCAGCAGGCCCCCAGCTGTCCTCTCTGTCAGAGCACCCTGATTCCCTGTGACAGAGCACATCAACACAACAGGGGGCACAGTTATGTAAGCATCGGGTCACATTAGTCAGCTTGCTTAATTAAGGACTCAACATAAATAAAGGTTTAGTGGTTTTAATCAAAGAGCCCGCAAAACTGTGTAAAATACTTTACTTTGATTTATTGATGGAAATCGGAATGTGACGTCTGGAAAACAACATATAAATAAGTTACGGCCCATCTTAAATGCATTCCCATGAAAATTTTAGTGCCACTGTAATATAAGCCACTACCTGTGATGAATCCCAAATAACCTTGGCTCTATCCTCTTAGTTCAGCCCAGTGTGCCTCATTCCTTATTACTGGCCTGACAAGGAAATGTTTACCCATCCGACAAGAGACAAGCCATTTCATAGTCGGAAAAAGCAATTTCACCTGACTGGAGTAGCACACTATGTCCCCATATCCTTGCTTGCAATAATTTTGTTGTCATTTTGTGTGCGGTGATCATATCATTGAAGTGACAGTGCTGGGCATTAGGTAAAGTCCCTAAGCTGGTGCTCACTTTCAGGCTTTTTCTCTCCTTGTCATTCACATTGATTAGATTAGACCCAGGTGGCAGGCAGATTCCTTTGGCACAACAATAAAAAAGATGATTATATGGCTTTTGAAAGAACACACACTTTTAGCTTGGCAGTATATATATAAAAATGTTGATTGGGTTATTTGACCCCTTAAATCAATCTAACATTATTACAGTTTAATTTGATTTTAATTAATCAGTGATTGTATTTTCTGTCTAGCGTTTAGTGACAATTATTATTTATACATCATCAGTTAAAGAGGTTAAATAATTGATGAAAGTGCATATTTGTCTTTATAAAAGACTGTCTCAATATCGTTTCATTGTCCATTCCTTGAACATGGAAATTAAGGCTATATCAGAAAAAAAATAGCAGAAAAATATGGGATATGCAATAATACTTTGACTTGCAAGAAACAGTTAAAGTTTCTTAAAGAAAGAAGGCTTCTCCTCTGGTCAAACTGCTTTCACTAACATTTTTATTTGGTTATTTGGTTTGGTTTTAGTGGGTATTTATGTGGTTTAAGGCTCTGACCTGTCAATTATTTTATATACTGTAATATTATTGTGATCTAAACAGTTTGCAAACTGCAGTTACTGAAATTGAGATATAATTGAAGCCTTAATTAAAATCTGTGCATATATTTAGCAAGGTGACAAGTTAAACACCACTCTTCACAGGAGGCCCCTGGTTATGCTCAGTTGGTCAGAAGAGGCTTTGTGCAGAGCAGGGGGTAGAGTCCCTAACTCACGCTCACCTTTCCTCCCCTTGGGACAGATCTGGCCACAGGCACAGCACATGCCCCCATCCCCCCGCCCCTCCAACCTCCTGCTAATGTCCACTAACTCCCTGAGCCAATAGAGCTGAAGACTTATCCTCTGGTAAACTGGGGACACCTGGAGAGCGGCTGCACGCCTGATTCAACAATTGGTTTGTTGAGGCCAAACGCTTATTAAAGATCAGCGATAGAAGTGAGGCATAATCCTGTAATGAGGAGAGTGCAGTGGCCACAGACAAGCCTGTGCATGTTTCACAGAAATAGATGCTGGACCCTATAGCCCTACTGTAATGACCCCTCTTGTTAGCTCTGTGGCTGATCATTAGTTACAGAACCAGAGGAATAGACCACAGTCAGTCTCTTGAAGGAACTGTATGGAGATCTGCCATGTAAGAATTAACTACAATCATTTGACAGCCAGTGGAGAAGTCTGCATGTCCCTAACAGTATGAGAAGAAGGCCCCAAGAGATTTTCGTTTCCTTGAAATCTGTGTTACAGGGCCATTATCTTTTGAATAAAGAAAGTTAGTTTTGTATATTTTACATAAAACAAATTCCAAAGTTAATGAGTCCTCAGTTAATGTTGATATAAAACAGCAATTAAGATTATTCTTTCCAATACAACAATGATGAGCTGAAGCATATCGAAATATTAAAGAATGTCATGATGAGAAATTCTTAATATTTTGGCATTTTATTTAGGAAAAAGTTTATACCTGTAGTTGTATAGTCCTTGGTCCATACACCTAAACCTAATAAAAAGGCACACAAGGTAAATCTAAAAGGTATAATGTAATTGATTCAGGTTGTGATTGAATACTCATTCATATATTCATGCTTATACAATGCATCTCAAAAGGCACCAGTATAAAATATAAAGACTATATACAGTGTTGAACCACAAACCTACACACTCTGGCTCTCTATACAATTCCATTATAAATCCTCTTTTCTCTCAAAAGGCCACAACATCATACACCTCTGCTCTTGTGCGTTACCTGTGTGTAACTTGGTAATAACCTTGATAAAACATAATGCAGAAAGGGTGTTCATAATGCATGCCATTACAGCTGCCCTGATCTGCTGATCAGTGCTTAACACTGTCACTTTAGTACCTCCATTTGTTCTTTCAACCAGTTTAGCAACTTTAGAGCCAGGCTCACTGATGGCTTCCTATTAGGTCTAAATAATACTGAGTAATCTTTGCTATTTTTGAATGTGCCAGACCACTCAGTTTTTAAACATTTAAGCAATTCAATTCATGCTTATGTGTGTTTTTAATAAAAAAAAATACATTTATAAGCCCAATGCAGTAGTTACTTGAAGTATTTTGTGTGCTTGTGTGAGATGTATGTGTCCTCTTCTCAGTGCCCTGGTTCAGAATCAAATATTTAGCAGCCCTGGGACTGATAAACACATCTTCAGAGAGACGCCATGATTTCACGCTATATCACAAACATTTTAAGGCATCAGATGCACCGCCTGTCAAGGACTGTCATTCTTGGTGCGTTAATAATATATCCTGGCTGCTGCAGCAGACATCCTTTGGCACTCATGGCGCATAAATAGGTAAATAACACAGATAAATAGGTAAATAACACGACAGCAGTGTTTTATTGTGCGTTTGAGATCAAATAGATCCAAAGTTGCACATTGGACTCAAATATAGGCCCGTGTCAGACTAAAAACATATCTCTTTGCGCACAGTGCTCTCCTAATTAAGAGCTGTCTAATTAAATTACAACCTCGAGTTAACCAATGGCACGGCTTGTTTCATTAAAGCGAAGAGAGTGATGGAAAGAAAATCCTTCCTGATTGCAGGATGGTGTCAATTGGCTAATTTGCTGCCTTCGCTACTTCAAGTCGTAGCAAGGCGTTTTCCTCGCGTTAGATTGGGATAGGCGTGTGATATAGGTTGAGCTAATAGTGGCTTCTTATAGAGCCATGCAGGTGGAGAATTGCTTGTCACCAGCGAGTGGTCTCTCCAAGAAATTTATGAATGTGGGCAGTGGCTTCTCGAGCTCGGATGGATCAGAGCTTCCGCTTCAGGACCATCCTATTCTATCTGCCAGTGACAACCTGGAGAGAAGTTCACCTCTGAAAAAAAACTCCAGGGAGATGACGAATCAGTCAGAGGCAGACAATTTCCCCGACTCCAAGGACGCGCCAGGGGACGTCCAGAGGGGCAAACTCTCTCCTGGTCTTCACTTCGATGGATCTGCGGGAGAAAGGTGCATCTTTTCTCCGTCTCAGCCCCAGTCAGTGTCAGCCGCAGCCCCCAGTGCCATGTTCCCCTACCCCAGCCAGCACGCGCCGCCGGCTTTCTCCATCGGCAGCCCCGGCCGCTACATGGCCCACCACCCGGTCATCACCAACGGAGCGTACAACACCCTGCCGCAGGGCTATCCGACCGCAGGCTACCCCTATGCGCAACAGTACAGCCACGCGTACCAGGGAGGTGCCTTCTACCAGTTCTCCTCTGCGCAGGGGCTGGTGCCGGGCAAGGCGCAGGTCTACCTGTGCAACAGGGCCCTGTGGCTTAAGTTCCACAGGCACCAGACCGAGATGATCATCACCAAACAGGGCCGGTAAGTGTACTCTGCTTTCACCGCTCTCTGGACTCGGGCTTTAAATTTACACCAGAATCCTCGGCCCTTTTATTTATTTATTTTTTTGTTTTAAAGAATAAGACGCACTAAATATTAAGCTTTGATTTATGTTTTGCATCTTTAGGGCATTTAACCTATTCGTTCATTTTAAACCAAAGCTTGGGATTATTAGACGAATAAGTAAATAAATATTCGTTTTAATATATATATATATTAAAACTAATATAGTTTAAATATTTATGCGTTTGAATTTAACAACAGATTTTACAACCTCCGTTTATTTAGTTCTGGTTGTTTCCCCTCAGACGAATGTTCCCCTTCCTAAGCTTCAACATCTCGGGCCTGGACCCCACCGCTCATTACAACATCTTCGTGGACGTGATTCTTGCGGATCCCAATCACTGGCGCTTTCAGGGAGGGAAGTGGGTTCCGTGTGGAAAAGCAGACACCAATGTCATCGGTACACATTTTTTTTACATTTACCACGGCTTATATGGGCCACATATTTTTAATCATTATTTCAAAATAATATACGATGAATGTGTTTTCTGCAGGAAACCGGGTTTACATGCACCCGGACTCTCCAAACACCGGCGCGCACTGGATGCGTCAGGAAATTTCTTTTGGAAAACTGAAGCTGACTAATAATAAAGGCGCCTCCAACAACACGGGCCAGGTAGGTCCTCACACGTCTTCGTTATTTTCGCAATCTTCTGATTTGTTTAAACGTATAATTATTTTTATTTTATTCTTGTTTCTTTGGATAGTTCACCTGTGGCACGTGTCATCTGTGCGTAAAAACGGATAGATTTTTCCCTTTTTGGAATGAAGGCTTTTATAATCGTCTTTAGGCTGATCATTTATTAGACCTGTCTCTAATAATAAACTTTTAAAATGTGTCTGGATGTAAATGGATGAATTTTAGGTCATGGTCTTTGTTTACTATATAAGTTATTTTAGAGTTTCTTCTGTAGATTGTGTTAAAAATTTATGATTTTATAATGAAAGTTGCTTTCTGTATTGTTTGGAAGAGTTTGGTCATTTTGTTTGATGTGCGTGTGTGTAAAACGCTGATAGGTTGAGTGTAGTCTTTGTAAAAGGAGAATGTGCAGGGGGTGTGACGCGCGTGTCCGTACTCTTTGCAGATGGTGGTTCTCCAGTCCCTGCACAAGTACCAGCCCCGGCTCCACGTGGTGGAAGTGAACGAGGACGGAACAGAAGACACGAGCCAGCCAGGGCGCGTGCAGACCTTCACCTTCACAGAGACGCAGTTCATCGCCGTCACCGCGTACCAGAACACGGACGTAAGAGCACGCGCGTTTTTAAAATAAAGTTTCTTTATTTTTTGAATGCATTAGAATGGCTACACGTTTATCTGAAAATAAATATTAGGACACTAATCTCAAAATTAAATTAAATTTATATACCGTACATTAAGCTAGAGTACAGTTTATGTTTCTTAATTTTCTGCAGAATTATGGTCTTTGCGTTATTGTTAACGTGTTTATTAATTTATGGACCTATCTTTCACAGATCACGCAGCTGAAAATTGACCACAACCCTTTTGCAAAAGGATTCCGGGACAACTATGACACGTGAGATAAAATTTCCTCTAAAAATCTGTCTTATTTTGTTTAATTTATTTATCTAATTATGTATGTTTTAATTATTAACCTGCAGGTTAAATGTAAGGCTTTTGCAAACTTGGCATAAATTTGATTTGGTTGGAGGGTATATGGCCTCTACTCGTTAATGCGCATAAATCAGTCATAACTTTTTATTATATTAGGCTTTGGAAAACTTTGTACTTCACAGTTTTACACGTTTTGAAAACGAATAAATAAATTGAGATAAGTCCACGCCTGTGGCTCCAAGAACATCGCAGATAAAATGCTAGTATTTGGAATAATATAATATTTTGGAATTATAGAAAATATAAACAGCCTAAGTATTTATTTCTATTACAATTGCCCTATAAATAGTTTTCATTATGTTGCACTACAAATTTGGTCAGTAAGTTATAGTCCTATTTTAAATCATAGACCAATCAGTAAGTTATTTTCCCCTTGTGGTGGAGGTGAAAGTGTTGTGTTGCAAAGTCAGACTGAGTGAACTGTAGTTGAAAAGTCCTACTCGTGTCTTCTCGTGGTCTCTGAGCTGTTTGTTTGTCCTTGCAGGGTGTACACAGGCTGCGACATCGACCGCCTCACTCCGTCTCCGGGTGACTCTCCGCGTTCACAGATCGTGCCGGGCGCGAGATACGCCATGCACAGCTCTTTCCTGCAGGACCAGTTTGTCAGCACTTATGCCAAATCTCGCTTTCACCCTGGCGTGGGGGCCGGGCCTGGCACAGAGCGCAGCGTCCCACTCGGCAACAGCTTGCTGTCCCCGCAGCAAAGCGAGGAGCCCCCTGTTGCCACCCCCCCGCAGCGCTGGTTTGTCACCCCTGCCAACAACCGACTGGACTTCGGTGCCTCGGCATACGACGCGGCCGATTTCGCCGGTAACGCGGCCACCTTGCTGTCGTACGCCGCGGCCGGAGTAAAGGCCCTCCCGCTGCCCGCTGCGGGCTGTTCCAATCGGCCTCTGGGCTATTACGCGGACCCGTCCGGCTGGGGCGGACGCACGCCGCCGCAGTACAAGTCCAGCTCGGTGTTCTCCTGCTGGCCTGCTAACTCTCTGGGCGGTAGGGGGGTCAGCTACCTGTCCGAGGAGGGGGCGGAGTCTGTGGCCACGGAGAGGTCCCCCATCGGTGCCACAGAGGAGCCCAAACCTAAAGACATATCTGAGTCGAGCTGGATAGAGACGCCCTCCTCCATCAAGTCCATGGACTCCAGTGATTCTGGGATCTTTGAACAGGCAAAGAGGCGGAGGATCTCCCCCTCTGCCACACCAGTCCCAGAGACCGTGTCCCCGTTAAAGTCTGAGTGTGACAAAACCTGCACCAAGGACATTGGCTACTACAGCTTTTACCCTCACAGCTAAGACAAAGAAACAAAATCTATCTATCTATCTATCTATCTATCTATCTATCTATCTATCTATCTATCTATCTATCTATCTATCTATCTATCTATCTATCTATCTATCTAAAAAACAATCAAAAGACTGCAAAAACTATGAACCGGGACGCTCTGCTGCGCAGTTCATGGCCAAAGTGTAAATTCTTCCACTGCAGTCTGTCTGCCTCACTCAGCGCGGGGCTGGACGCCTTGTTTCCACACTGTTACGTCTAGACACTGTAATAAATATGAACAAAGTGTATATAACATCTGGCCATAGTGATGGATGTACAGATAGTTCTGTTCAGTAGCCAACTGTTAGTCCAATGAGATGAGATGTTCTTGTGTAGCATATACTGACTAATACTCCTTGTCCAGGAAAATATGTATTTTGTACTTTATCAAAGCTGTAGGCACCAAAAGGCGATCTTTATCTCTGTTATTTACTGTATGATACGTGTGCGTAAATCAGATGTTGGTAATGTAGGCTTAGGGTCTTTTATTTTGAAGTTGAGCGTTATTTTTCAAAGCCTATAGCTGCTGTTGTGGAAACTTCCGTATCTGCTGTAATGTGCTGTAAACAGAATAAACAATTTGAAAATCAAGATAAACTGTCATTTTAAAATAGTTAATGTCATAAAGTCATATTATGTTCATCTGGATTTTTTTCACGGACGCAAAAGGTGAAACATTAGCTCTATTCCAATAACACAATTAAGAGAATATAGAGGCTTGCAGGTTTTATTTTTAAGCAGACATGTTGAATGCACGTGCCAGGTCTTTCATTTGCGCTCCTTCAGCTTCTCAAGATCAAAGGTGTTAAAATGAGTGCGCGTGCCTGGTTACGCGTTTCTGATTGGACACAAACACCGCAGGCAGCAACAAACAATAAAACTTTTAACATGGCGGGAAAAAATATTTACAACCAACAAACATTCAAAACATAAGAATAATTGCCCTAATGTTGCAATAGCCATAATATTTAGCAATAATGACATTTATGTTAAATTGGCATTGTACACACCCTTTTTTCTCCTCTCACACCAGTTTTATTTTTTCAGAAAAGGAAGACTTGACTGGCTGTAGCGTTTAAATAGCCTATTAACTAAAACGCTCCATATTTGTGTTACAATATATTTTCTACACTCAAGCTCATGGTTATGTAAAAAAAAGTTATGTAGCCTATGCATTTAATGCCAATAGCTATCAAGGTCATACACAAATGAGGACAAATACAGATGTCGTCGTCCATTTATACTAACAAACTCTAGCCTGGACTGGATTGTTGGACTAGAATAGCTTATTTTCTGGACCTGAATAAATCTAAAATTCTGTGTGCACCCTTAGGCCTCGATGACAACTCATTGTGTTTTATATAATTTATTGCAAATTACTTCAGTTCTCATTGTGGCAGATCACCTGCCTGGTTTTTAAATATAAGCCCTTTCTCTTTATTTAATCCAGTGAGCTCAAACCAAATTTAATAATCATTTTACGGAGTGACAAGCTCCTACAATGCTAAAATATTCATTGTTGTTCAAAGTGAACGAGCGCGTGCCGGTTGCAGTACCTACAAGCTGTAATATTTTGTTACAGGGCTGCATTACAGTAGGCTGTAACAGCATGACAGCTTAGTTCCCAGTAATAAACAGCAGATGGCGACAACTGAATGGGATGAAACGTGTGTTTGTTCTTCGGTTCTGTTCTTAGGCCTATATCATTTACTTTAAGCACATTTTGGCTACATGTAGGCCTAGGCAAAAATAAAACTTACAGAACCCATTTCATATAGATTGGGTGGGTGTTGGGTGGCATGTAGCTAGGCTACGTGTTATTTGACAATTATTATTGTCTACATTGTGGTTTTCTCCTGGATTGAACAGTACGACAGACCTCTACAGCAGATGGCGATACATTACAGGACTCGAGCACAACACACGAGACCGCAGCTTCTCAATATCCATTAACTGAGCAGCGGGCAATGTCTTGTCATTTAATTACACTGAAAGCTACATTGGAACTGCAGAAAGATTCAATGTTAGTCTGCTCAGTCTAAACATTATTTAATGGTGACATATTCAAAATGCCCCCAAAAGACCTAAGAGAAGGAATTTAGCAGCAGCAGGCGGCACGTTAGACAGAAGAACAGACAGAAGAAAGATTTAGTGGACACAAAGTTGCCAGTGATAGGCTAATGATTTGACTGCTTCTTAAACAAGTTCATTCATAACTTACCATAACGTGATGGTATTTATTCGCACTCATTTTTTCCATTTTTAAATTTTCTTGGGTTGTGTTCTCAAATGAAAAATATGTAAAATAAACAGCTAGTTAGCGTCAAAATATGCTAAAAAGAGCCCCTTACACGCTATATTGATAGAAAATTACATTTCTGTAGCAGTAGGCAAGTTTTTCTGACTGTGAACAGATGTTGATAAGCTCCTTACCTCTGCTGTAACAAAGGCTAAACCTTTTCAAGTCTGACGTCTACGTTAAGCTACTAGAGATGCGTTTGTGTGAACGAGCAGCGTCACGAGCGGCGGAGTAGCACTAATCACCACGAGCTACAGACCGACAGCTGCACGAGCTGTGACCGCTGTGCACTACACCAGTCACCGAGACACCTGACGGAAAACTGCTGCTGAATGAGAGACGGAGATGGATGCCAAGGAGTTAGGTTCCCAGACGGAGCCACTAGTGCCAACGGTAAAGACAATTACACTTTCTAAACAAATAACAGTTTGCATTTCTTGTGTTAGCTTAATTACTGTTTAATAGGCTACATTTGTGTACTGAGGAAGGCTAATTGAGGCTACACCTGTGGAATTACTCACACCTGCAGGGCTGGATCTATAAGTTCAGTGTTCTTAACAGAAAAAGAACCCAAGAGCAATTCCTAAATGTAAACTGAAAAAAGTTTCCTGAAAATAAGTTCTTCTTTAAATTGAAATTGCCTCCAATAACCTAATAATCTGTCAACTATACCTCAATATTGCTATTGCTATGCTTATTTATAGAAATATAATTCAAAAGCTACTTCATATCTAAACATGAAAATTATAATAGATTTAAACATAATCTAATCAACTTAAACAAGCCTAAAAAGCCTTAAATTTATTTACTGTGTCTTAAATGTGTTGTTATATTGGCCTATGTCAAACACCAAAACCTGTCCTAATGCTGCTAAACAAAACATCCCAAAATGACTGTTTTTGAATCACTGCCATTTACTTACAACAATAAGAATATTATTGAGTAGTACACATCTCCAACACTTTCCTTTCCCACCAGCTTTGGGCTACTTCCTAATAGTTTCCATAGCTAATGTGGACACTGAAGGTTTAACAGTTAACTATGCAAGATTTGCTCGAGTTGAGATTTTCCTTACAAAATGGAAATCACTTTTATTCTGCACTGTCCTCTAGAACAATGAGGAATAAATTATATCTATAAACCAACTCCCCTCTGCTCGTATCTCCCCATATTTCACTGTCCTGTGTTTATTTGGTAGAGATGTTTTAAAAATGCTTTGTGTTCAGTGAATCTCAGCTAAATCACAGAAACATGGGGCCACGTTTATTTAAAAACGCTGGCAATCCTGGATAGTATTCCTTTAAATGTATAAAGTTAGACCATTAGCCCCTCTAGTTTGGCTGTGGTGGATTCTATATCCTTTGATCTGTGCTCTGTGGAATTGGGACAACATTGCTCACAACAAATGCTTAGCACTTCATTCCATCAGACCAGCGCCTCTATGACATTACATTTTCTCAATACATTTGGACTTCAGGACTGCACATACACTGTCCACTGTATTTCACGTGCATGCTTTACTTTACTAGGTTTAGCTTGAAATTTCTTACAGCTGCTCTTTGTCTATCTATATTGGTCTTTGATTATTTTGAAACCTGTGGGATAAACAGAAATGTATTATTCCTGGAAGTGCCATGATATGTTCATGTTTAAGTTTTCAGCGTCGTTGAATTAAACTTTTGCTGCATTTGTTCTTTCAGGCTGGTTCTCTCTTTGGATCAGTTACACGTAGAAGTTTGGTAAGTTATGCTATCTTAGAGTTTTTATAACATTATTTTGTCTGTGTAATGGAATTCACCACTTCCCATTCTGATAACGTGAGCGTGCATGGGAATGGGGCCAGCTGAACAAAGCAGTGGACTTGAAAGTGCAAACTGAGTTTTGAATGAAGGTTTGTGTTTGATAAGATGCTGGGACCCACTGATGATGTCACGGCTGTAATCTTACTGGAGATGGCTGTGGCGATAGATGCTCAATCATAAATTACAGTGGTTTGACTCACCACCAGCACCAGCAGGCGTCTGCGTCTGTCAGGCATGGTGTGAAGTAGAGCTCAGCTTGTAGACTATGCTGCTCTCAGGCTAAATTAAACAAGCCGACACTGGGAAATCGCTGATGTATTCGAACAAGTTGGAGGTCCCTTGGCTTTACAACCAGCAGGTAGGAGAAGTCTTGACATCCTTTAGCATTATTAATGTATAGGTAGTGTATATTTTTAACTTAAGGTGTACTTTCTAGGAGCTGTGTTTTAAAACAGTCTGTGGTTTATGCTTCTCCTCAATAGACAAAAATAAACATTTAAGCTGGATAACCGTTAACAGATCGCTCTTTCAGCCCTTCAATGGATATCACATCTGCCAGAGTGTCGGGTCAAAGCTGTAAAATATTGTAAGTGGGATTAAGATATGGAAGTTTGTAGCTAAACCATTTAAGGATTATTGAGCCTTTTATGCCACGTAAAAGCCTGCACAGTACCATAATGATTTTGCCGGCGCCGATGCTTTGAAATTTGTCACAGCCATCTGCACGGATAAGGTGCAAGTGTGCACCACATCCCGTGAGTCCATTTCAGTCGTGTGCTGTGCTAGTCTCCAGTCTTTTAGCATAGTGAGCATTTAGTTTGTTGGTAACTATTAAACAGGGACAGGTTATACATTTTGTGTATTCTTTCTTTGAGCACCTCTCTCCATCATGGCAGCTGCTGTTAGTAGATTTTAAATGCTTGACAGTAAAAATTATTTCCTGCAAAGCTCTAAATATAAAAACCTCTGTCTCCTATAATAATGCTAATACAATTAATGTCTGCCACTGTAGATGTTACTGCTGGTGTTATTAATAAATGCAGACGGTTTATCTATGTCCTGTGTATGTGTATGCAGATTATCAGCAGCTTCGTGGCCAGAGCATCTCCAGCTGTGAACAGCAGTGCCCTTCATTATCATAATGCCTTAATGGTCAACTGCGGGTCAAGATCACTAGAGCAAAAGTTCTTATCTAATAATTTTTGGATGAAAATGCCAGACTCTCAGTAATAGTGGCTGAGTTTGGTTGTGTTGAGTTGAAAAAGCCAACACAAGAGGAAAAGGAAATGTGTTTAATGTTTATTTTCTATTCTCATTCCCGGCTCTTGGCTTTGGTTTGCACAACATGACAGTGATAAATGAGTTTTACTCTTAAGCCCAAATGACTAGTGCACTTATTATGACCAGCTACAGATTAATGTTGTTTCATCAGCACATTTTGTACAGGCATGTCAATATTGCACTAGTATTAGTGTAGTTACTTTATCTTCTAGTAACACAATGTTGGCACAAGGTGTAAAGCGTGTGCTTAACAAACCCCATCTTGACAATAGTATGACTGCATCTGTGGCCGATGGCTGTTGCGTTTAAACAGAGGATTTAAAGTGTTGTAATTGAAGGAATATCATGACCTTTCTTAGTGTCACTGTCTCCGCTGCTGGTCCACGGCAGAAAGAAGCATAAAGTCTGCCCTTCACTTTAACGGATCCATAACAGTTGTGAAAATATAAGATTACATTTGCTTTAAGTGATTTTAAACTGGGTTAGCTCTAAAAACAAAGCAATTATTAGTGTCTCCACAGTATAGTATATTTCATTTTTTATAATAATAATAATTTTCACACTCTTCAGTCTCTTAAACAAAATGTTAACATGATCCCTGTTCCATAAAAGGTGTATATGATCACAGGTGCTAAGTCTGTGAATGTACTCTGTGAATATCCTTGCTGAGTTGTGATATCCTGTTGGTGTTTTAGGAGAATCTAGTTAGTTTTAGATAAGTGCTACTACACATACAGCCGTATACAGTGCGAACGTAAGAACAGGTTTGCATTTTTCTTTCTGGTAAGGCTGTATAAAATCACAACAAATCATTGATGTTTTGCTGTTTCCTCCTGTGCCACTTCTTCGCTCATCCACTGATTTTTTTTCTCAAGGATTGCATAAGCGCTCAGAGATATTCACACCACAGAATGCTGCTCCTGCCAGTGATCTGACACTAATCTTTGTGTGCTCCCTCTCTGCATGTCCGGATGCATTTCAGGAAAATTAGGCTGGTTTTGGATAACTGACTTTTTGTTTAGTGTTGTACAAATGAGCCCTTTGTGCTAGGAACAATAGAAATGACCCATGTTAAATTCCTCTTAATGGAATTTTCGGTCCACCATCTACTATTTTCTCTTCTAATCTCACAAAAGCTTTGAGCCACGGATTATGATTTTTATTTTTGTACAGGACTTGCTTGATATCATTACTGTTTTTGAGTCTCTGTGATGTTTTATGAATGACCTCAAAATAAAACAGTGTTAAATTTGATGCAAACCTGAATAATTCTGGTCTAATTCCTTCATTAATATTCTCAAAAAGTGGCACAAAAAGTGTTTTTACAAATTCAATGCTGTATATTATGCATGTATTACTTTGTATATTATATTTACTTTAGCTACAGTTTCATGCTAGTAGAACTTTTTTGTAAAGAAAATACTCTGAATAGGACTAAGTTTATTCATGGAAAGATAATTTGTTGTTGCCATTATGAAACACTTTCTGTTTGGACTAAGATGACAGCTCTCCCCTTCCAGATGAGATGAGAGGCAATTAGTTGCCATGACAACCGTGCAATACAGTAGCATAATGTGTTTGTCCACCATTCCCTCGGCTGTGAGAGAACACACAAGTCAATATAACCCTATAACGTCTGTCACTAATTTCAGACTAATGTTATGTTAAGAAATTTTAATTTTAATGTTTAGAGTTACTGGGGGCTTATAGTTCTCTTAAGGTCATGTCAAATTCATGTCATGTCCTTCGTGCTAATCCAAGCATGGAGTAGACATAACTAGGGTGAGACATGGCTTGTCACGGGACTTTTGCACCTGGACCATTGTGAACACCTCTCACCAAAGACGTCACTGTGCTGTATATAATCTCATGTTATGTTTACATTTTTTAGCAAACCTTCCGCTGTAATATTGTACTGCTGCTTTGCTTCTCCTTGCAAGGATTAAAACCTGGCCATTGCTTGTTAAAATATAATCTGGTTCCGTGTCTCTCTGAATTAATTTAAGGATATAACAAATTCCGATAACAATGATGTTAATAAGAAGGGATCATAATGTTTTTGTCGATGTGTCTCACAGAGAAGTGACGATGAGGCTGTGGTGGACCAAGGAGGAGCGAGGTCGCAGCAGGGCACCAACTTCGAGCAGGAGGATCTCGAAGGTAAAGCTCAGCAACAGTCGAACGCATGAGAAATACAAATGCTCCAAGCGAGGAGAGGCTGCTGCAACTGAGTTTGCCCACACTGTCCGAACAACCAATTCTTTGCTCTTGAGCTTTTTCATACTCAATAGAGAAGTAGAGTGGGAGGGAGGAACTGTGGGGGAGCGGCATCAGTAATGCTACAGTTGTAGAATACAAACACTGTTAGCTTTAACTGTACAAACATTTTCTGAGGGATATAAACTCTGCTCTCTTGCCAGTTTACCTTAATTAAAAAACTTTGCCTAGATGCCCTCTTATTCATTGGATCATGACAATTAGTCTGTTCCTTGATGATCAATGTTTGACTTCCACCTCCGAATGCATTTGGATTGACATTTAACCAATCAAAATTCAGGTTTGAATGAGGGAGGTTCTGGACCCACTTTGCTAAGAAAGTGAATGGGTCTGGCTGGCCAGGGTATACAGTATGTAGTTGTCAGCACATTTCCTTAATTGGGTTCAGATGACTACAGAGAACATAAACATAAATAAATGTACATAAATTATAAGGTGCATATGTAAAGGTGCAATTGGACTCGGTGCAAGATTTGTAGAAACTATCTTGAACAAGGCCAATCTTGGGCAAAGGCAGGTAGACAGAAGCCCAAATACGCAGAGCCAACAGGATCAAGTATTTACCAGGTTTGTACCAGAATGAAAGTCCAAAAAACAGGGTTGGCAACATAAACTTAGTCCAGGTGGGGCTGCTGGAAAGTCTCATTGAATGAAGTAAACCTGTCGGTGAGGGGGAAGGCAGAGTGAGTATTTATACTGTAAATGGTTTGATTGGGGAGGAGTAGCAGCTGTGTGCACAGGTGAGTAGAAGGGAAGAGAAGGAAATGTGGACTGGAGTTAGATGAAAAAATGGAGCAGGAATGGGCAAAGAGGGGCAGAAACTAAGCTAAACTATGACATATAGTATCTATACAATGCTCTAAAGTTCATATATTTAAAACGGGATTTTAGGTGGTCATGTGTCAAAAACAAATGCATCTTAATACCCTCTATGGAACACGCAATCAAAAGGACCTCATTACAAAACTGAAATTGTGTGTATGTCTGCTCCTCCAAACTAGGAATGTGCTGGTAATAAGGTAACTATTGACAGTTGTTATAAAATAGCGGACTGAGATCAAGAAAAATTTGCTTTGACATTTTCAATTTATCAACATCTTTACATTTCTTTCAAAAAGTGCTTGTATGTGTTACCTACATTTACATTTATTCATTTAGCAGATGCTTTTATCCAAAGCGACTTACATTGTTCTAGAGTAATTACCAGTGTTACAGACACTGGAGGCAAGGTGGGTTAAGTGTCTTGCCCAAGGACACAACGGCAGTATGAACTATGGGGAGAGCGGGAATCGAACCACCTACCTTCCGGATGAAAGACGACTGCTCTACCCACTGAGCTACCTGGCCTTACACATGTAATGTTTATGTATTCTTAGGCCACAAGACCCTTTACATTGGCGTCCATGTCCCCTTGGGCAGTACCAGGCAGCGCAGCCATCGCAGACATCGCCACCATGGGAGCAGACACCACAAGAGACGCAGCATGGAGCGTGCCCCAACACTGGTCGAGGGGCGGGAGTCTCCGATTTATGGTACTGTTTCGAAAAACAAAGGGTCCTGACCTTTGTTTTATGTATTTAAACGTTACCCTCTGTTTGTAGATACTCCCTCACAAAGAGTGCAGTTTCTGTTGGGGGTTGAGGATGAGGACGAAGAGCATACCCCACATGATATTTTCACAGAGATGGATGAAATCTGTGTGAAAGATGGAGAGGATTCAGATTGGAGGGAAAGTGCCAGGTACAACACACATGAAGTAGTATCTACACACATCTGTGTGTATTTTCTGAAAATGGTGATTGAATGCAGTGGTCGTGGGTTGCTGGTGATCCCACTTAAACTGATGAAAGCTTTATATCAATATCAGTATTTCAATTACACTAAGTAATTTCAATTCCATTCTTATAATTGCTCATAGACCCCTTTTATTATTTCTATGTTTAACAGTAGTTGGTGGTCAATATAGAGATGTTCTTTTAGATTTTTTAGTATAACCATGTCATTTGCCAGCTGTAAGGAGTTTTATATAGTGGGGGCTAGTGTCTTAAATCACATATTAATTTGGTGAAGCAAACTTCCATAAAGCGCTATCATAAACATTGAACATATTGTATTTATAGTAAGCCCTGACAAGAAGCAACTAAATGAGGAGAACCAAGATAAAAACAGATATATTAAAGTTAATGTTGGGTAAAGAGAGAGTGGGCATGATTGAGAGATTTTATTGCTGCTTCAACAGATGGCAGGCCTGCTTGCCGTCTGCTGGCCTCTCCCGACTGGATCTCAAACTTGTGTTGCAGGTGGCTGAAATTTGAGGAGGATGTTGAGGATGGCGGAGAGCGCTGGAGCAAGCCCTACGTGGCCACTCTGTCCCTACACAGTCTGTTTGAGCTGCGCAGTTGCATTATTAATGGCACGGTGCTGCTGGACATGAGGGCTAGTTCCACTGAAGAGATGGCAGGTAAACACTGGCGACATAATAACCAGTGATATTATTATTATTATTATCAAATCTAGTGTTCAGCAAAATATATTGTATATAATATATGTATTATAACTGCTTTCCTGCATGTGTCCCCCTCAGATATGGTTTTGGACCACCAGGAGTTGTACGCACCACTGGGAGATGAGCTCCGACTGAAAGTGCGAGAAACGTTATTGAAGCAGCATCACCATCAGACACAGAAGAAGCTGGCAAACCGCTTACCAATTGTACGGTCTATTGCCGACATGGGTCGACGTGCATCTGAGCACCAACTGGACAAGAATGGTATAATGTATTTAAATGCCATTCTCTTTATTTAGTTTTTAAATAAAATATTGGAATTACTTTTTAAATATGAAAATAACACATTTATGTGTTTGCTTGTGTTATGCAGGTCAGCTGACAGCATCCCAGTCTCAGTTAGGAGTCCCCGATGGGAAAGGTGACGTCAGTAGAGAGAAC
This sequence comes from Neodontobutis hainanensis, assembly GCA_024349245.1. Taxonomy (NCBI): domain Eukaryota; kingdom Metazoa; phylum Chordata; class Actinopteri; order Gobiiformes; family Odontobutidae; genus Neodontobutis; species Neodontobutis hainanensis. The sequence goes on from JALDNG010000048.1 coordinate 5,271,943, forward strand.
AGTTTTGTGGACTTGAGCAAGGTATAGTACAAATATGGTTCTCCATATTATGAAATGTATATTAAAGGAAAATCATGTAATTATTATTATTTATCTGATGTTACTGAACCAAAACTGAGTTTACAGGCGCATATAGCTGTTGTTTAAATCTGAATAATTCAAACAGTGGGAGGAAGCAGTATTTCATAACAGAAACTGAGATCGAGTGAGGGATTAGGATTATAACAATGTTAAGTAAGATCAGTCATTTGTCACAGATCACATCAAACCCGAAAAGACCAAAGATAATCCATTTGCATAATATACTTCATATTTAATGTGTTTTTTATATATATATATAAATATATATATTTATTTCAGCCTCCATGACCCCTCATGCAGTGTGGTTCTGCCCATTCCTCTTACATGCATGGTCATAGATGAATAACATTAGTAATATATGTGAATTTAAAAGTTAATACTGTAGCAGCTGCATTACTGCAAGTCATGGCTCACCAGTGTACAAGTCTGAACAGTTGCTTGTCTATGAAATAAACAACACTCCAGCAAGATTTGTCAAGTCCACATAATTATCACTGAAAAATTAACACTCCGAGGAATGTGCTGTGCAATGCATCTCCACTGCGTCAGAGACTGGACAACAGACATAGTAATCATGTAAGAGGATCTGTTTCAGTGGCAGGTTTACCGTGGTGGTATAGGCTTTTAGCATTATTATTCAACATGTCAAAGGGTCATCCTTGTTCTGTAATCTTTTGTAATATTTCACAGTAACAAATGTTAATGTTGAATGGGTCTGCTCTCTGGGTTATATTTAGCCTCATCTTTTCAATATTTGAATATGACTGTTATGACTGTTTTCACAAAGCAGCTTAGAAGATCACCCGGAAGGATGTATGAACCTTTAATTTATGTGTACAGATGTATTTTACCTTTTAACATTTGACCTAACATATCAACCAGTTGTGTGCTTAAAGTCAGTTTTATTTTAATGTTTGTGCCCTTTTGCAGATTCATTTTATGAAAAAGATCCCTGTTGGTGCGGAGGCATGTAATGTTCTTGTGGGAGAGTTGGATTTCCTGAACAAGCCTGTGGTAGCATTTGTCCGTCTTTCCCCTGCCGTCCTTCTCAACGGACTGACAGAGGTCCCTATTGCCACAAGGTTATCATTCCTCCATACTTACACTTCTGTATCCTTGTTGGATGTGTTCAGCTGTGTTTGATATAAAAGTTTTGTTTGTGCCTTTAGGTTCCTGTTCATTCTTTTAGGTCCCACTGGGAGAGGACCTCAGTATCGGGAGATCGGACGGTCTATTGCAACATTAATGACAGATGAGGTAAGCATTTATTTGTAAGATCCTGATCACAACATTTAAAGTGTTCCTAATGAAACAAGAGAGTTAAATATAGAGGCTAGGAATTATTATTGACTTCTATAATATTCAGGTTTTCAGTGACGTTGCCTATAAAGCCAAAGACAGAAATGATCTGATCGCTGGGATTGATGAATTTCTTGATCAAGTGACGGTTCTGCCTCCAGGGGAATGGGACCCGTCCATAAGAATAGAACCACCAAAAAATGTCCCTTCTCAGGTAAGTGGAAATTCACCAGTTTAGGTGCACAGTGATTTTCAAAGTGAGATTGATCACTCACTTTGCTTCACAGGAAAAGAGAAAGAATAATATTTTACCCAATGGATTAGCAGAGGGTGAAGAGGAAGACCACGGCCATGGAGGTCCGGAACTGCAACGCACTGGAAGGTGGGTGAATAGCTCCATGTTGCATATCATAGTTTTATATATAAATATTTATGCTGTGGTCAGCCTTAACCCTCTTTTGGATAATGGACTGGACAATACACAGTTATGTTTAATGTTTTGTAAAAACATTTCCACAGACAGTGTTAAAAGAACTAAAGAGCAGTGTAAGATTTCAATTTGCTTGGTACAAAATAAATACTATATATAATCTAATAATAAAAAAAAGTTTATGCAGTAGAGTTGACAGTTGACACTAGAGTCATAAGTGCTGCACGTCGCAGAGTGGTTAGCGCTCCTGCCTCACAGCAAGAAGGTCATGAGTTGAAACCCCGGCCAAATTGAACTTTCTCGGCCATCTCCGGTCTTTCTTTGAGGAGTCTGCATGTCCTCACTGTGTTCTCTGCAAGTACTCAGGCTTCCTCCCACCATCCAAAGTAATGCAGGTCAATTGGCAACTCTAAAGTGTCCTGAGGAAATGGCTGTCTAGCTCTAAATGTCAGCCCTGGGATGGACTGGCCACTGTCCTGGGTGTACCCTGCCTAAGGCCTAAAGCTGTTGGGTAAGGCTCCAGTCACCTGTAAACCCTTAACAGGACTAAGTGGAATAAAATGAATGAAGTGCTTTACAGATAAAATGGTTACCCGTCTGGCTACTGATACCAATATAAGCTTTTGGCCAAGATTGTTTAAATAGATTTGCTGTGATCAAAACTAAAGGCAGTCAAAATATTGAGTACCTCCTTGAAGTTGAATATTACACTATATGTAGCTAAACCCATTCCCTCATTTAAGGCAAAATAAAAGCAACACAAAAAAAATCTCAGTTTAGTAGATTTCAGATTGCTCCAATCTCCCAAAAATGACACTGTAATGCGGATCTGCTATTTCTGGGTAAACTTGTTCTGTAGTTATAAAGCTGTTTCCCTGGAAACCGCCTGCCTCCAGATCTCTATTATCAGCTCGACTTTTCTATCAGAGACATATCACACTAATCTGAACTCAAGGAGCGCAGCACTGAGAGGCAATGAGGGAAAAAACAAGTTAGACAAAATGCACTTACCTCACGTAACATATAGTTTGTTCTTTTGAGTTTTTACTATGATTGTTTTCTGTGTTCCAGGTGGTTTGGCGGTCTATTTCTAGACATTAAGCGCAAGGCTCCTCACTACCTGTCTGACTATACGGATGCCATAAGTTTGCAGTGTGTGGCCTCTTTCTTATTCCTGTACTGTGCCTGCATGTCCCCGGTAATCACCTTCGGAGGCTTACTGGGCGAGGCAACAGAAGGACGAATAGTAATGCACCTGTTTTGTGCACCTCTCGCATACTTACTTGACACTTTGACACTTGACGTTTACTATATTGATATGTGTGATATGTATTTTTTTTTCACAGAGTGCAATTGAGTCACTTTTTGGAGCCTCTCTAACCGGAATCGCCTACTCTCTGTTTGCCGGGCAGCCCCTCACTATTCTGGGCAGCACTGGGCCGGTGCTTGTGTTTGAGAAGATATTGTTTAAATTCTGCAAGTATGTTCTCGTTTCACATCACTGCACATATAATCATCATAAAGAGCTTACAGCTTATAGAAACCCATGACCCCAGATCCATTTAATTTAGGTTAGGTTCAGTTCTACTCTTCTACATCTGGTGTCCTTCTATTCATTTGTAGATCAAATTTGAAATCAGTTATTGAGATTAAAGGCGTACCTATTGATATATGATAATTTTTTTCTTTCCATTTTTTTTCTGATCCATTTTTCTTCCAGAGAGTATGGTTTGTCCTATCTGTCGCTAAGAACCTGTATCGGTCTCTGGACAGCTTTCCTTTGTATTGCCCTGGTGGCCACAGACGCCAGCTCTCTTGTCCGCTACATCACTCGTTTCACAGAAGAAGCCTTCGCCTCACTCATCTGCATCATCTTTATCTACGAGGCCTTGGAGAAACTCGTCCACCTCAACGATCACTATCCCTTTAACAAGAACAACAACCTGGACAAACTCACCACATACTCGTACGTGAATTTATAAGAGTCTATAAAGTCTCTACTTACTGGGTGTTGTTTCTTAAAGCGTTTGTACATCAGCGACAGATGAGGGATTTTTCACTCACCCAGATGTTTATGTGCTTCTACAGATGTTCCTGCATTGAGCCTTCTGACCCCTCCAATGTCACCTTGAAGTATTGGGAGATCAACAACATTACAGCTGCAGAAATCTACTGGGAGGCAATGGAAGTGAAGGTACTACCCACACCATAATGAGAATTTTTTTAAATCACTCCAAAAAAAAGAAAAATGCATTTATCAAATGAGCCTGACACTGGTGTTGGTAAGTTACGTTTGTAGCCACAGCTGCCCTGGGGCCAATTTACAGAACCGTGGAAGACATTCTGAAACTACAGCCTCTCACACATCCATAGGGTGGGTTAAGTGTCTTGCCCAAGAACACAACAACAATATGAACTGAGGAAAGCAAGATTCAAACCACCAATAGGACGACTTCTGACCCCCATCAGAACCCTGACCTTAGACCCCCATCAGACCCCTATAAGACCATCTAGCCTTTAGCGCTACAAAAAAAAAGTATTATTTTTCTCTAATGAAGTTTATACTAAAAACTCACATCAAGCGCAAGACCTACATATGTACCAATTTTTCCTGAAAAGAATTACAGAGTAGTAACCTCATATATGGTATAATTTTGTTACTCCATGTTACCCTATAGTAAATGTAGGTAAGCCTCCTAAGAAGGCTAGTCTAGAAGTAATGGCTAATTTGTTTTTTATGCTGCAGTCTAACACTAGTATAAGTCTCTGAACAGACACAAACCAGGACAGGTGCTATACTGAACAACCTGGACCATCCCCTGCATTGGGCTTTCGAACAACAGAGATCCACCAGTGGACGTCTGAGATTAATGAGCTGCAGGACAGCACGCCACAGGAACTCTTTCTTCCCGACCGCAATAAAACTATAATTAATCAGTCAGAATGAATTCATTTAAAGAGACAAACCATTTCATTTGAGGATATTGCAAGAATGAGCTGAAGAGCGCTAAAAAGTAGCTGAGATAGGCTGCAGGTGTCTGTCAATTAAAGTTATTGTACACGTAGATCCAGTGTTATCATAGTGTAGTGTAGATATATTCATCATAGATTTATCCAGCTCAACTGTCATAAAGGAGAACGTGGATCTAGAGACCAGTACTGTCTTTTATAGCAGGCTGTAAAATGTTTTATTTTAACTAAAAAGTCAATAAATGGCCATGTCACAGTTATACTGCAGGCTGCTGTCAAAAAATGAGTTTGCCAGTTGATTGATATTCAAACTTTCTTAGAGGAGCAATTAGGGAAGATACTCAAAGACAGATGAACACTTCCCATCCTAAAATGGCACCCTTCCACAGTTGAAGGAAAGTGTGGTGAGATTAAATGTAGTCCATGTAGACTGGATTATATTGGATTAAAGTACATTACAAATCCCCATCAACGCACATTTTTTACTATTTAAGATTTTTGCAGAGATGGATTACACAAATGTGTCTGGGTTAGGATTAATGACTGTAAATTCTCCGCTTGTATTTCCAGGATTGCATTGAAAAGCGTGGAGAGTTTGTGGGCAGCGCCTGTGGACCTCATGGACCCTATGTGCCAGATGTTCTCTTCTGGTGTGTCATTCTCTTCTTCTCTACTGTCTTCATGTCTGCATTCCTCAAAGAGTTCAAGTTCAGCAATTACTTTCCCACAAAGGTAATCATTATTATATGGCTTCCTTTAAGTTCAAGGAGAGCTTCAGACTTTCATTAGCTTTCTGTGTATAACGTAACTCTGTGGCACCCTCTAGTGGTTCATAGGATAATTGCAATTTCACATTTCTGTTTGCCCTTTTTGCTTTTTAAATGAGCTACATTTCCATCTTTTTCAGGTAAGAGCCATCATCAGTGACTTTGCAGTTTTCCTCACCATCATGACCATGGTCCTGATTGACTATGCCTTAGGGATCCCCTCTCCTAAGCTCCAAGTTCCAAGTGTGTTTAAGGTAAGGCTGGCTTTAAGTCTGTTTTTTTATGTATTAGGACCTTAAGTAGACATAATTTAGTCTCAACTTTCGGCCAACACCCTTTTGGTCAATGTGAACTTTATTATTTTTAGAACGAAAATATTGTATCTTTCCTTTACTGACCAAAATAAACTAAATTAAGTCATGACTTTAATTCTTTGTTAATAATAATAATAATTTCTTTAAGCTAATTCTTTGACTTTTCATGGTTGTTATGACTTAAACAAAATTTTTTTTCAGGGAAGTCTTGACTTTTTAGGACACAGTCTAGCGCCTGAACCACAGACTCCAAAGTTATCAGTTATCAGCACGCTTCAGCAGTTATGGTCTTGGTTTATGTCTTAATAGCCAACCAGAGATGATCGTGGCTGGTTCATCAACCCTCTGGGACCCAACCCCTGGTGGACAGCAATCATCACACTCATCCCTGCTGTGCTTTGTACAATCCTTATTTTTATGGACCAGCAGATCACCGCTGTCATTATAAACAGGAAGGAGCACAAGCTTAAGGTATTTGATTTTTGCAGTATATATATATATACATACAGTGATCTTCCCACTCAGCCGTGACAACACACAAACTTTCTGCTCTGTAGGAAGAGACACTGACTAATCAAAGCCAAACACAAAAGATAAAAAAGGAAATGCTCTGTTTTATTACAATGAGCAGTCAAATGCAGCAGTCCTCCACTCTATCTCCCAAAACTGATATGCAACAAATCTAGATCGAAAGTTTCATAGTGTTGCTTTAAAAATATGCTCTCGTAATGCAAACCCTGTCCGTGAAGTATGAGGTCAAAATCCCCTCAAAAATGTTCTTTAATTCTCTCATATTCCCCCTGTCAGAAAGGCTGTGGCTACCACCTGGACCTGCTCATGGTGGGAGTCATGCTGGGGGTGTGCTCTCTGATGGGGCTGCCCTGGTTTGTAGCGGCCACCGTTTTGTCCATCAGCCACGTCAACAGCCTGAAGCTGGAGTCCGAGTGCTCAGCCCCCGGTGAGCAGCCCAAGTTCTTGGGCATCCGAGAGCAGCGGGTCACAGGCCTCATGATTTTCACTCTGATGGGCTCCTCTGTCTTCATGACTTCTGTTCTCAAGGTTGTTTTTTTTCGCTCTATACTGTAAATTTAGAACAACATTAACCCGAATGTGTGCTAATGTGTCTCTTCTTCCAGTTCATCCCTATGCCTGTGCTGTATGGAGTGTTCCTATATATGGGAGCGTCTTCTCTCAGAGGCATCCAGGTATTTTTTGCATCCAAATTAAAACTGTAAGACCTGCACAGAAGTGCCATTTTAACTTCCAAACCTCTTTATCTGTTTGTCTGGAGGCTATGTAGTCTTTTATAAGGGATGCCTTCCATTTGTCTGGCTGCCCAGATAAAGTGTTAATTGGCCTCTTGTGTGTTCGCAGCGTTTACCCGAACACCTGATTGTTATTTAATTGCTTCTCTTGCTTCTTGTTTTCTTCATTTAATACAGCATTCTATTATTGGTTTCAAAAGTATTTAAATAAGAACAAATACCTTGAGGAAGAAAAATACAGCATTCATTTAAAAGTGACAGGCTACTTTTTTAACTTTTAATACAGCTGGCAGACAGTTTTTCCAATAGTTTGCGTAAGAGGTTAGGACATTGAACGATACCAAGTTTTCTAACAATTAGTCAGACCCATTACATTTATGTTATAAGATAATTTTATAATCGTCAAGTGCATAAAGAAATAAGTAAATACTTGTATCTTTTTCAGTTCTATGATCGTCTAACGCTGTTTGGCATGCCGCCTAAGCACCAGCCAGACTTCATCTATTTACGGCACGTGCCCCTGAGGAAGGTGCACCTCTTCACCATCATCCAGCTCAGCTGTCTGGTTCTGCTGTGGGTCATTAAGACGTCCAGGGCCGCCATTGTCTTTCCCATGATGGTATATAGGCATCTGAACCCAAAGTGTGACCATAAGACAGTTTTGTTTCATGACTTTTCTTCTTTGTATTGTTTTGTTTAGGTTTTAGCCTTGGTGTTTATTAGGAAGCTAATGGACTGTATCTTCACCAAGAGAGAGTTGAGCTGGCTGGACGACCTCATGCCTGAGAGCAAGAAGAAAAAACTTGAAGATGCTGAAGAGGTTATTTCATTTTTTTATTTATTTAGTACATAAAATTTATATAATAGAAAATCAAAACACTAAACAAAATATGTATAGGGAGTGATGGAAACCTATATATGCTTATATAAATAAACCCCCGAAAAAAAACATGTGAATTTAGAAATACACAAAAACAAAATCAAGTCATTTTTGAGGTTATAGGCTCTAATTCACTCTCACTGTACTTAATTGTGTGTTAAATGTATTTTTAAATGGCCCTGCAGGACGAGGAACAGAGTATTCTGGCAGAAGAGGATGGAGCTGAGCAAGTCCCCTTAGAAGGTTACAAGTAAGCTATACAATCTTATCTTTTACTTAATATTAATAGTTTACATGTTTAATGTAGATACAGGTACATGCACATTTTCACTGTTATCTGCTTTAAACAGAGGTACATGCACATTTTCACTGTTATCTGCTTTAAACAGAGGACTTCCCGTCATCAACATCACAGATGAGATGTCAAAAGGCTCCTTTGGAAACACATGGAACAGCTAAGACATTTGAGGATATTTCAGTATTTTAAACACCCAAATATTATGGTAAGACTCACAATCTACATACAAACTAATGCACTTTGGCTAATTGTATTTTGGAAGTGGGCAGGAGAGCAGAGAACTGTACTACTGAGGCCATGTTGCTTTTGTCCCATTTGCTTTGTTCCCATGGTTCTATTATGTTCTCCTGCTCATTGTGAGATTCCCATTTAACAACCTTTAAGACTTAAAATTTCAACATAAACTGGTCAATAAATAATTTATGTCTTTATTGATTACACATTTATTTAATGTGTGTTGAATGGCCTCTGACAAGATTAATAGATTAATGTTATAAATATATTTAAGTACTACTTTACATTTCCAACTTTTCTAATATATCTCTGTCTTTTGCTCATCTCCACAGTTATATTTCAACACTTGAAGACAGAGAACAATGTTTGTCTGTAAAGAGGTGTTTATGTGGCAGTTTATATTACCCTTAGTTACGTCTTAGTGTATGTGTGCAATAATATTAACTTAGTATTCTGCCACTCTGTCAACCTTCTTGTGCTTGTTAAGTTGAAATTGCTACTATTACAATTATTGTTATTCTGAATGTAAGTTACAGTGATGTTTTTTGGCCCAGCTTTTCTGTTTATTTTTTAAGTTTATTTTGAAATACTGTAGAATAGTTCAGAATTATCTGGTGTTTACAGTTATTTTTCTTCTCTTCTCCGCTTGAAATGGTTGCAAATGCATGTATTTGGCTATGTATTATGAGGCAATAACATGAAAAATGTAATAATGATTGTGATTTGTGACTGTCAAACCTAAGATGGAACTGAACACTTTAAAGTGTTGACTGAAAAACTAAAGAACCAAAAGCAATTACTGCAATGCATTATATAGCTTTAAATGCAATAATAGAAAACAGTATTTTGTCCCTTTTGTTGTATTTTTGTAAATTTATTATAATTGTTTATTGAATTTATGCTAATAGTATGATGTTTGGTGACTTTTTTCCCTTTCATCACTGATCTGCCATACACAATAAAAGCATTGTATAAAAAAAATTAGATTAAGTTTAAATGGATAAATTCCAATGCTCTCATTCAATATATACATATATAAAACTTTGTCCTTCACCCTCCGCGGGTGGTCTCATCCTTCGAGCTCGGGTCCTCTACCAGAGGCCTGGGAGCTTGAGGGTTCTGCGCAGTATCTTGGCTGTTCCTAGTACTGCACTTTTCTGGACCGAGATGTCTGGTGTTCTTCCAGGGATCTGCTGTAGCCACTCTTCCAGTTTGGGGGTCACTGCCCCGAGTGCTCCGATGACCACGGGCACCACTGTCGCCTTCACCTTCCAAGTCTTTTCTAGCTCTTCTCTGAGCCCTTGGTATTTCTCTAGTTTCTCATGTTCCTTTTTCCTGATGTTGCAATCACTTGTTATTGCCACAACGGCTTTCCTCTGCTGTTTGTCCACCACCACGATGTCTGGTTGGTTCGCCATTACCATTCTGTCAGTCTGAATCTGGAAGTCCCACAGGATCTTGGCTCGGTCATTCTCTACCACATTTGGAGGTGTTTCCCACTTTGACCTCGGGGTTTCCAGTCCGTACTCTGTGCAGATGTTCCTGTACACTATGCCAGCCACTTGGTTATGGCGTTCCATGTATGCTTTCCCTGCCAACATCTTACACCCTGCAGTTAAGTGCTTGATTGTCTCAGGGGCCTGTTTGCACAGCCTACACCTTGGGTCTTGTCTGGTGTGGTAGATCTGGGCCTCTATTGCTCTGGTGCTCAGGGCTTGTTCCTGTGCAGCCATGATGAGTGCCTCTGTGCTGTCCTTCAGTCCGGCCCGTTCTAGCCATTGGTAGGATTTCTTGATATCAGCCACTTCAGTTATGTTCCGGTGGTACATCCCATGTAGGGGTTTGTCCTCCCATGACGGTCCCTCCTCCAGCTCCTCTTCCTCTGTTCCCCATTGCCTGAGACATTCACTGAGCACATCATCTGTTGGGGCCTTATCTTTGATGTACTTGTGGATCTTGGATGTTTCATCCTGGATAGTGGCTCTCACACTCACTAGTCCACGGACGCCTTATTTTCGGCTAGCGTATATATATATATATATATATATATATATATATATATATATATATATGTATACATGTATACACATACATATATATTCACATACATATGTACATGTATGTTTAAAAACTATGATAGAATATATATGATATCCACTTGTTTTTTTGTGTAATTAAACTCTGCATTAAAGTAATAGATTAGGGATGACATGATGAGAAAATCAAATATCAGTGTTGTTAAGTGAAGTGTTGAATTCCCAACCCTCGGAAATGAGGCCTACAAATAGACAGGAGTGGGCAGGGGTTTATCTTCTCAGCAGATGGTTTGATGTGCTGTGACAGCTCAGAGAGGAGGCACATCCCAAAGCATGTCAGTCCGCTGGCTCATGTGAATTATCGTTTTGTCTCAGTGCCAGGGAGAACTCAAGAGCATCGACCCAGTCGTTGTTCCCATAGAGGCTGTGCTGATTAACACGATTTCCTTCTCTTTCATTAAGAATAACCCTTGGTAGGCCTCCTGTCAAAGTGGGCAGTCCTCCTCTAGCTTCAGCTGACAGGTGACACACATCATCCTGTCACCTGCATGGAATCTCAACGCACAGTCCCCAGAGACATCTGGCTACTGGTTTCCTGCTTTGCCTGGGGCTTTACTCAACATCATTTTCCTTAAATGGGTTGATTGTTATTTAGTAACACTGAATTTACATAACTGGAGACTTTTGTCTTGCTTCAAAGAGGAAACTCAAGGATTGTACACATTTCTTTATTTAAAACTAAATATGACTTTATGAAATAGAAAGAGATTGAGACTATCTACAGATGTTGTCATTGCTGCCACAGTTGAATCAATTGTCATGTTAAATGTAATCTCACACATTTATGGGACTATGAAAGAGAGATGAAAATGACTGACAAAATAATAATTTTGACAACATAAAATTAGTTCATAAAACATACCAGACAGTCTGCAGAATTTCCTTCAATCTGGGCATGGCAACGGAATGGGTCTGAGAGTCAATTTAATCATTTGAGCATGGACAAAGGACAGTACAGATGTGGAAACAGAATTATTGTGAGCTGTGGTTTCTTCTGAGTGATGGCTTCGGTGCTGCTCTCTACTCTCTTCTGCCCCGGCCGGTCTTGAGCCAGGACACAAACTCTTTGGCTGCCTGGTCCTGCAGGTAGGTGCTCACATCGCTGGTGAAGGTGCCATCTGCATGGCGTCTAAACAAACTGACAGAAGTAACATTGGTAAGAGAAATTCATAACAACGGCTACAGAGGTTATAAATAATAATGCATTGTACTTATATAGCGTTTTTCAAGATACCCAAAGACACTTTACATCCATTATTCATTCACTCCACAGTCACACACTGGTGGTGGTAAGCTACATCTATAGCCACAGCTGCCCTGGGGCCGACTGACAGAGGCGTGGTAGCCATTTTGCCCCTACAGCCTCTCACACCGTCACCAAACATTCTCACACCAGTGCCACAGACACTGGAGGCAAGGAGGGTCTTGCCCAAGGACACAACAACAGTATGAACTGAGGGGAGAGTGGGAATCAAACCGCCAACCTTCGGGTTATAAGACGACCGTTTACCACTGAGCCACAACGCTCCAAAGAGACTGTATAATGTCAGGACTACATTAAACAGTCTCTTTGAATTTGTGTCAATAGACTGTTGAAATGTCAGGATTCTTTACTTGATTGTAAGATTACTAAATCTATAAATATATATATATATATTTTAACTACTGCAGAATAAAAGATATAATGAATGGGGCTGCAGTGGCTCAGTAGCAGAGCGGTTGTCCTTTAACCGGAAGGTAGGCGGTTCGAGTCCCGAGTTCATGCTGTCATTGTGTCCTTGGGCAAGACACTTAACCCACCTTGCCTCCAGTGGTGTTCCAGCTGTGACACTGGTGAATGGAACTTTAATGTAAGTCGCTATAAAATGAAAGCGTAAACTGTAAATAACACTGGTGAATGTAAGTTGCTTTGGATTAAAGCATCTGCTAAATGACGAAATGAAATGAAAAATAAATTTACCCGTTTCTCTTTGAGTTTTTAAGCCACTGAACAAAGTCTTGTGCTCTTCTTGTCTCCAGGTATTTACTGTAGTCGTTGGAGAATGTCCCCTCCGAATGTCTCTTCATGTTTGAGATTTCCATAGGTTCGGAGTTTTCAGCTAAAAGCCTGTAAAACACACACATCTTTTTAATCGGGTTTTATTGCTATTATCAATGCACTTTCAAATTACTTTTCTCCAAAATACTCCTGGAATTTCTTGCAACAGCAAACCTACGTATTGCGTTGCACTCTCAAGAATCCACTTTTCTTGAACAACATCAGCAACATCAACTTGATAATTTATAAGACCTTAAAGACTATCTGATTATAGATAATAAAAATAAAGAATCTAAAACACCAGGTTCTAAACTAGGGTATCGTGTCAAAAGCCTATAAAAGAGAGACTTAAAGACACTGTGTTTATAAGATCAAGAACTTGCATCACATGTGAAGTATTTGTGCTTCGCACATTCAAAAACATAGTTTGGAATTACAATTATTATATATAATATTACAAACAAGACAGCGCTAAACCTTATAGTAATATTATATGAATGCAAAAGACTCTGTAAAACATACAAGTTTGCTGATCAGAGGCTTCTTAAAACAGTTTTAAAGTGAGAGAAAGACCTATTTGAACCCATTTACAACAAAACGTAGTAACAGTGTATAATAAACCTTGCTGGCTCTAATAACAATGAGAAAACGTTCTTACATGGAGTTTTGGTCTGCAGCCGGGTCTGGAATCTGCCAACTGCACTGGACAACGATGAGGAGCAGAAGTCCAGCCAAAGAGTATGCACTTTTCATCGTTGAAGCTTCTATAAGAAAGAGCCCAAAAAGTAATTGTTAAGCCTGTATATTCTAATTTGGGCATGTAAGAAAGGAAATCCGCTCACCTGTGCTTTTCTGCTGTAAAGTGACAGGATGGGTGCCGTATTCTTTGCTTTGGCTGCTGGAGCCGTCTCATGGTGCCTTCACGGTCTTCCAGGACTTTTTATAGGAGCTGAAGAGGGCCATCCCAGGTGGCTCTCTCTCATCATCGCACGTATTACCTGTTACTCTCGATCCATTAATCAGCTTCCTTCCTCCTCTCTCCACTACGTGCGCTTGAAAAAAAATACTGTATGGATGGTTAAGTGTCTTTGAAACATGAACTTTGCTTTGACAAATATTTTCTATTACTTTGTATTCTATTACCTTGTGCAATAACGGAAAAGAACTCTTATTAGAATCTTTTTTTTTTTATTTGACTTTCATAGCCGCAAGAATTAAGTATGAAATTTTCAGTATCTTTGTTTTATATGCAACATTTTTTTTTTACTTTTTATAATAACACAATAATAGAAAAAACATGATATGACATGCGTCTCTTCTGTTAAAAAAATATCAAAAGGTACAAAGTTCAATGTAACAGTCCTCACAAAGATACAAAAAGATAAATACAAACAGTTTCCTATAAATCTATTTGGAATTAACAAGACATTTCTGCAGGAAGTGGCTCATGAGGGTGTACACATGTCGGTAGGCTGAGCCTCGGAGTGAGTGGTTCTTGTCCGTGTACCACTGAAAAAAATGCATAGACATTCAGAATATTTGCTTAAGGACATCTTTATTTGACTTTCATTGAATCCACACCGTTAAAGTCAATACGAGGAGCACTTCCCTGAACCAATATTTACCATGGCCTCAAAGTCCACTTGTTCGTTGACTAGAGCCTTGGAGATCTGCGCTGCCTGCTGGAAATGAACATTGTCTGCGTGGGGGAAAAAAGAGTTGGCTACGTGACCCAACGTAAAAGCTCATGTCACAAGTAACCATTGAGGCAGACAGAGGTCATTGGTGCAAGACTCTGAACAAGTCTGGTAACTCGGCTACGACATGTCAGAGAGGAGGATGTGGGTAAGGCAGAACGTACCGTCGGCTGTGCCATGGATTAACAGAAAGTTGACGTCTTTAAAGTTCTTGGCTCTTTCTATTACACTGCCATTCTATTGAGAAAAAAATAAATAAGAAAGTGATGTTTGGACATGAAATGCAGTGTGTAGAATTTCAGAATAAAGCTGACTCTTTACTATATAACCATCTGCGTTGTCTTTGGGTAAGCCCATGTAGCGCTCTGTATACACTGCATCTGCAAAATAAAATAAAATGAGCAAGTGGATCATAAAAACAGCATTGAATATGGTATATATTGAATGTACACACCATAATATTCCCATTCAGCAACTGGAGCTACAGCTATACCACACTTTAGGAGTCCACTTCCAGCACCCAGCGCCATTGCAGTGACGTAACCACCGTATGACTGAAATTCATAACAGAGTTTAAGTTGAGTTATTAGTGAAACAACTATAGTGTATGAGAATATTTCCCACTCCAACTCACCCATCCCCACATTGCAATTCTGTCCTTGTCGATAAAACCCATATCAGTGAATTTCCTACATCACAGAGACAGAAAGCTTTTAGGACATGACTGTTTAAAGTAAAAGATGACAAAAGAAAGTTGTGTCCCGACCCCCTTTACCTAATGGCGGTCAGCTGGTCTTCAACTTCAAACGTCCCGAGCCTGTGGTAGATGGAGTGCAGGATCTCGTCTCCTTGGTAACCGCTTCCCCTTCCGTCGAAGCTGGCGTAAATGATGTCGAATGTGCTGGTGAGGTACGTGCTCCAGTGCAGCTTGTAGCGGTAGGATACGGTCTGGCTACAGGGGCCGCCGTACCTGAAGGAGACAGCACGTATTTTTTGATGGTCTGTTGTTTGTTGTAAGGTATGCACTAATGTAGTTTGTCATACTTACACGTCAATAAGTAGTGGATATTTTTTAGATTTCTTGAAATTTGGTGGCAGCATCATTTGATACCAGAGATCTGTTGGTAAGTAAAATTGTGATGTTTTAGTATGTATATTATTGAATTAAAGGGACAATACTCGTAACCTGGCCCTCTTTTTAGTGTTCATAAAGTTTCCTGTATTTTCTTTTTCTTCTGTGCAGAGCTACACATTTAAAAAACCTTCTACCATGAAAACAAAGAAAAATTAGGAAAATGGAAAATACCAGAAGACAAGTGGTGTGAGGATTGATTTTTATTTATTTAAAAAAAAAGTAATAAAAAAAATATAGTCTCACCAAATCCTGCCACCTTAAAGGTACCATACTTCATGGTTGGCGTTTGGAAGTCTGACAGAATGTTTTCCAGTTTCTTGTTGTCTTCAAGAACAGAGATTTCTGGAAAAAGGAGGAAGAATCATGAAGAGTACAGGTCAGCTATATGTAACGTTTTACATTATTTTTAGAGTTGTCTTATTTTGTACATTGGCATTTCCCTGTACATAAATGAGTACTTAATATTGATGAAGCGTACACAAATTTCAGCACCAGCTTGCTTTGAAATAACCCTTTTCACTCTTCATTTACAATCAAATACTATAAATATGACTCTATAGAGGAAAGTACTCAAATAAAAGTACTCACATGGCACAATCAAAGGAGGTCAAATGAATATGAGCAAAAACGTTTAAGGCACCACAATATAAAATATCTTTTCAGGGTACCTAGGACCTGGAGCGCACTCCTCTACCAAGCATCTTAGAAGATATACCACAAAGAACAGATGAACACACAACCCATCAAAACAAGCACATGCTGCATGCTATTTCAGTAACAAATAATATGATAAACAGATAAATGAATAAATAAAAAAGAAAGGAGACCTCCTTTTAGACCAGGCTGTAAATTTCATTTGTAAAATCAGTGCTATGGGATTTTAAAAAAACCTTTGGCCCTTGCCTTCTAGACAGAACACTTGTGAGCTTCCTACCAGAGTTCTGAAGTTTGCCAGGTTCAAATATGACAAGTGTAGCATGAAGCGTATTTAAATAAGTGAGTCTGTGGTTTCAGTGCGTATCTACACCTGCTCCTCTGTTGTCCATGAGAGTGTAAAGTGGAAGGCCCGGTCCTGGTAAAAATAAAAATAAACATTTTATCAAGCGTTGAGTCATTGGTTAAGACAGTTTAAGCTCAGGTTCTCTCACAGATGCTCTCTGACCATGTGTAAGATATTGCTTATGATTTGAACAAATGCGCATGTTTAACTGACCGGTGCAGTCCATTCTGTAGTAAGAAGCATTGTAGCTGAAGTAAGCTGAGTTGTACTGACACCTTTCCTTCCTTAAGTTGCAGGTGAGGCACTCCGGGGCTGAATGGCTGCTTCCGATTTTGATTCTAAAAAAAGAATATCACAGTTATGTCATTGCAGGGCCTAATACATGCTGTCTGGGGTCAAATTCTAGCCCTTTCCAAGTACTTTCAAGATCCCTTTTCTATCTTTTCATCTTATAAGACCCATTGCTTTTAGTCATATTTCGGGAAGGAGTTCTTTTGTCGTTCCTGCAGCTCACTGATCTCAGGCATCCACTGGCTGCTCTCTGTTGTTCAAAAGCCCAATACAGGGGATGGTCCATGTTGTTCAGTATAACATTTTTTATGTTGTATGTCTGTTGGTCCATTACTTCAACTTGTCTCCAAACTTATACCTATATTTGGCTCCATCTATAAAGGCTCTCTGTGAGGCTCTTGTAGTCCTCTCTTTTGTCTGCCTTTGATACGAGTCACTATTGCTGTGACATCCGAGTATTTGTGAATGTGGCAGGGCTCAGTGATTGTATAGCATAAAGGGAACAAGAATGAAGCAAAAACAGTACCTTGAGGAGCCCCTGTGCTTCTAATGACAGTCTCAAACATAAAATTTGCTTCAATAAGTATATGGACAATAAAGAGATAAGCAGGAAAGCTTACCTGTATAGATTTCTCTTTATCGGTATTCCTTCATACTGATTACTCACAAAATATCTATGAAGAATGATATTTATTTACATATTTTAAATATAAACTGACAACTTCTGTTAGTTTAAAAAGTAGAAAGCACAATTACTCACATGGCATCTTGGGTTAATTTGCTGATGTAGATAACCTCCCAATTTCCTGAGGTTATGGCCGTTGCCTTGCCCTTTTGATTAAGAAACAATGGTGAGATGAAGTCATAAGTTCACTACATGTGAGACATTATGTTAACATGATATGAAAAGATGCTTACGTCTTTCACGTAATGAACATGTTTGTATCCATGACTGTCACTCATCACTTTGTAGAAACTGCTTTTATCTTCAGCAAAGAAAAGAGGTAGTGGAACATACTGTAAAAAAATATTTAAATCATATTTCAGTGTATGAAACAAATACATTTATTCAATGTTAATGAGCGTGATTGAAACTTACATGACCGACCCAGCCAGTCTTGCTTGTTTGTTCAAATTTCTAAGAAAGGTCATCAGAATTGTCTTATATTGTGTAAAAGTACATTGGTCCATCTGTTTCATCTGAATCCAGTTTAGCATCTAATAAAAGTATAAACAGGTACCTGTTTTTCTTTCCAGCTGCCTCCCTCAAAGTCATAGATCTGTACAATCACGTAATTTTGTTTTCTGGTAAGCCACTGCACAGCGACGCGCTGGTCTGTAGCCCAGGTCACCGAGCACAAAATGTGATCACTGAGTTAAAGGAAACAGAAAGTGACAAGGGTTTTCAGAAACATTCACTTACACACTTAGTATTTATAATAATTCAAATAATACAAAAAATACAGACTCAGATGCAACTGAGGCTGGAGCAAAGAGTTGTGAGCGCTGTGAGGGGTCTGAGGTATCGACTACAAACAGTTTCACCTTTGGAAGAGTGGATCCAGCCTGAAACACATATTTTCTTTTGTCTTTTCTGTCTCTCATAATGGTTCTTCTGCAATGACTGACATACAGGAAAACATAACAAACAGAGTTTGTGCAGAGCACAATTAAAATCATATTATTATAATTTGATAACGTTTGCTCTGGAACTCGATAGACACAAACTATATTTATGCAGCTATAATAAAGGGTACTGCAAAAAACAGTGATCTAGAGTACATTATGAACACAAATAATTATAGTTTAAATAAATATAAATAAACTAAATGTCGTTGATTATTGTAAATGTATATGCCAGCATTTACATGTGAGAAGAAAAAGAGATGCTGTTAAATGTCTTGAAATTTGACAATTTGGGAAATGTGAACGTCTTCACAAATAAGAAAAACAACAAATCCTATTGTGCAGCCTTCTGCTTTTCACTTCATTCTGGGCCCATCTGTAACCGGAATAGATTCACATTTAAAAGAGCAGATATGCTAACATTGATATTCTGGGCAGGTTACAGGTAGAAGAAAACGATCTGTTGTGTAGCTGTTGGCAGTGGGACTGAGACCATACTATATCCCAATCGAGTTCTCTCAAAATTGAACTAAATTAAACAAACAAATCTAAATCGAAGTGTTTGCACCCACAAATGTATTTTGATGACTTGACTTAATTTTGTGTTGTGTTGTGGAATCAACTTCTTCTTCAGTGACACAGACTTAGACTGGGACTTGCACTTCATCTTGAAGTGACAAGACAAGGACTGGTTATAGATGTTTTTGGGTGACTTGGAGGACTAGTCTCTGGATTATATTCACAAAATAATCTGTGTACATCAGTGGGGACGTGAGCCTATTTGTTATAAAGGTTTCATGATCAGTTCTGTATGCCAGCAACAATACACATTACGACTATACAAAGTTGTAATTCTCACCTTTGGGTACGGTATAGACACTGTTTCAGGATACTGTTCACTTCCATACCAGGTGTATTCTATTCTGTGAACCTCTGTGTCATTAAACTCTGCATAGGCCAAATATACGCCATTTGTCGACCACCACAGTGCCCCGTTTGATGCAAAAACCTCCTCTGAAAGAAAAAAAGAAATGTTACAACTGTCGCGTAACCTCTATCGAATTGAAATCTAAATGTCTGCTACTCACCCTCATATGTCCAGTCAGGAACCCCATTTTGGATCTCATTTTCTTTTCCGTTGTGTGTCACTTGAACAGCATCAGCGTTCACGTCAGACTTTAGAAATATGTTAAAATCTGAAACATAGGCCTGGAAAAAAACAGAGTCCTGAATCAAATGCAGAGTAAATTTAATGTAACTGTCAATACTTCTCTATGTAATCAGAAAGAGATGAAAACTTACACATTTGTTTCCTACTGGTGCCCAGATAAAGTATTGCACAGTGAGGGGAAGATTCACAGGTGTAACAAAGGCGCTGCGTTTAAAATATATTGGTTAGGGTGTATCTAAATCTAAATCTTTGTGCATATAAACCAGACAGAACACTTACGAAGTCTCTCTGTTGAAGATGCTGTAAGAGGCAGTGTAAGAATGTCTCCATTTCTGACAAATACAAAGCATAGAAAAACTTTTAGTTTAGTTTTTTCATTTTGTGATTCAAGTAAGAAAGACTTCAAGAAAAATCAAATACAAACCTTTGTGTAATTACTTTCAAGAGCAACATACTTGTAGTCACCTGACAACAAGTAATCAGTGGCTTCAACTTGTGCCTGTAAAAAAGACAATAATTGTGAGCTTTCTATCGAACCACTGAGGAGTCTGTGGTGAAAATATATACAGTATATTACAAATGTTGAATTGCTGATGTAAAGAGACTCCTCTTTTGTTTCTGCATTGTGGAGGATATAATTCCCATCACTTGTTTTATGCAGATACTCCTTATCTGCAAATACAAACAACATTTTGAGTTAACACCACCAAGTAGCAGGCAGAGAAGGGGAAAAAAAGGTTACCCTGGTACCTGAAACCCAATGCATACTGTAGGAAGTCCATCTAATAGTGTCGTTGAAGTAGTCTTCAAGGGAAAAAAGCTTTTTGGTAGCACTTCCTGAAACAATGTAACAAACTCCATATTAGCTATTATTTATATATAGCTATACATTTTCACATTATTGTTTCATGCAAACTGGATTATTGCTTTGACGCAACTCAAATTATTTAGTATAACCAGAAATTTGTGTAAGATCTAGGCCATATGTTAACCAGTAGTGTTGGCTTTTAGTTAGCTGGACAAAAAACTACTACACATTTTGTTTATACATTTATTTAATAGGGACAGAACAAAAACATTGTTACAGCTTCAAGTGTAACCGATGACATGTCCATAGGCCGAATAGCTGAGAACCAATTTGCTGAACCCCACAACAGTGACAAACTGTGATTGAGCTTTGACCAAAGGTGGTCTTATATTTACATCAAATTACAGACATATTCATTTTTTACTACAGCTAAACTTTATTATAGGCTACACTATACTGTAATCCTGAGGTAACTTTAAAAAACCAAGTGTTAGGAAGGTTTGGGAGCACAGAGAAGTCAATACTAAATCACATTAAATAAATAATGTTCAAATAGGAATTAAATTGTCTGGTATGTAAACCATGTAGCCTTGTAAAAAGGGCATTGTCTTTACTGCCATAATAAACATGGTGCTTGGAGAGCTAAATAATGAGAACACCTGAATGCTACAGTTTTGGGACGTGTCAGAGAAAACGGGTTCTGTTTTGTTTTAGAATTTGTATGTCATTTGTTTTATTGTCAATGAATAGCCTAGTAAGCCTTTATATAACAATTATATTAATTCATTTCAGACTGTTCTTATTGAAAAATAAAATAAACTACACAACTTAAAACATTTACATACTTTAGTCACAAGGTAGCGCTATTTCAAACGTACTTTATCAGGTCTGATCACAAAGTTAATGAATCGTCTCTTTATACAGTGATTCATATCATTAAAACGAAAGTAATAGTTAAACAATAGAAAAGACACCTTAAACTTTGAATAGCATATAGTCAATCTAAAATGTAGGCTGGTGTTACTGTAAGGTATTATCATTAAGGGCGTTAGAAAGAATGTTTAAAACAAACAAAAAAGAGAAAAGAATGGAAGAACAGGTGACGAGGGGGAAAACTTACTGTTCAAATAAATAGCTGGTATCGTTATTAGCGTGATGACGACAGCCGCCCCGACCACCCCCCACAGCACCTTGCTGTAGCCCTGTGAAAGGTGGCACAAAGCAGCACAAAGCTTCTCTAAGAACTCACCACCCAGGCACGAACGTCAACTTTTAATTTATTGCAGTTAATTCGCTACAGAAAATTACACAAGAATCACAGTTAACTTTCTTGCCACTTTTGTCTAGATAGGCTATTTTAAATTACTGACCATGTTTCTGATGAAGTTCTCAACATTCAACGACGGACAGACGAGCAGCCAATCCCAGGGTTTAGTTGGGGCTCGTGAAAGAAAGACTCGCTCCCGTGAAGTTTAACTGGAGTTTTTAAACGTCTAATCATAGTCTCGCGATAAAAAAGAACGAGCGCGTTAATTAACTCTCATTGTGATAACATTACTAAGCCCTTGTTCTATACAGCTCTACAGTGTCCGGCTGGAGTCGAGGCGCTCGCGCATCCCGCCGCTGCATTCCTGAGTGGAGTCAAAAAGAGGACGGAGAGGACTCCTCGAAGTGAGAAGCCTGCACAACTTTTCTCCAGCGCATAACTTTGGCTACGTCTATTTAGGGATAAAGTGTTATTATTTACCATTTGCGGTAGTAAAAGTTTAACAGCCATTTTCACAGTGAATGAGCATTTGTTGGTAAATTGACTGAAATATAAAAAAGAAAAAAAAGGCACTTGTTACAACACTTGTGAACAAACAGGAAGTAGAATGAGACAGTTTAAATTAGTTACTAAGAATAGGTATGACTTTAAAGGTGACTCACTACTAATAACAGCTGGGCTCAATGGGTGAAAAAACCCTGCACCTGTTTATGTGCATGTTTGACAGATGGGCTCTGAGGAGCTATCACCGGCACAGCGCCTCAAATTATCATGGGACAATGTTGGGCCTTTTTCTTTCTCCCCCAAGTGTTACCATTATTAGACTACGATTTACAGTAAAAAAGGATCCAGTACTAAGCTTATCTACATTAATAAATCCACCCACGTTTCCTTTAATACAATGTGATTGTGTTTGTTTTTATTGGACTGTAGCCTTTAAAAGAAAATGTTGGACAGAGTTGGGGAAAGAAGTATTTCTTCACATCTTAACAAGTTTCTTTCCCCAACTCTGTCCAACTTAAGACTTGTTTTTAGCTTCAAAGAGACATAAATTAACCACATTTTCTAAAATATTTAATCAGAAATATAAAAATGTGTTGACTTATTAGGTTATGGGACCGGAAATATTTGCAATACCATTCAAAATACATCACATTGATCTGGTCTGACTTGGACACATTAAGAAATATTGGAATATTGAAAGGTGCCCCTATGTAATTACTATATTATATATATATATATATATATATATATATATATATATATATATATATAGGGGCACCTATTACAAAGGTGCCCCTATGTAATTACTATATTATATATATATATATATATATATATATATATATATATATATATATATATATATTAGTTTTTATTACTTTTTAATAACTTAGTCTGACTTAACTTTAAAACATAATAAAAAACACATCAATAAAAAATCCATTCTTTTTATAAATTTTTATTTCAGCTCACAAATGTGTGTTCACTTTGTTTAATACTTTCTCATATTCCACCACATACACCATTTAAATGTTTAATTTTTTTTAGATTTAATAGCTATTACAGCAGCTAGACATGTTTTGTCACATTATTCAAGAAAACATTAGTATGCAATTTACTCAACATGATTTTGGAAATCCTAGTGCAAATACATATTACAGTCTTACTTAGATTCTTAAACAGCACGATTATATCAGAGGGATTTTGGTGCCTCATATATCCTTTTTGAATGTGTCACTGGTGTATGAATGTGCGACAATTTGGGACAACAGATGAAAATTAGCCTATGGTTACAATCTGGCATGTTTACATTCATGTGGCTGTGTTCATCAACATGCACTGTCCCAAACAAATAAAAATAAAATGTTTTGGTTAATTCTGACACCACCCACATTTCTTACTTTTTTTGTTACCTTTTTGAATTATTTGATAGTTTGTTGTTTGATAGACAATAGGTAGGCAGGAACAGAGACAAGCGTGCCATTGGGCAAATGACCAGACCAAAAATCAAACATAAGTCTCCCTCGTGATTGGTATGAACTCTACCAACTGAGCTATCAGCGAACCTCTCACCCAGATTTGTAAAAAAAACAGTAATGCTTAATGAAAAGTGCTCACTATTGGCAAAAACAGAAATGACAAAGAACCTGCTAAAGTGCAAACCTTGTAAGATACTAAAATATAAGCATCCTCTTGAGCTTGATGACATGACTGCTCTTAATCATCGTCATCTGAGTTGGACCCCAATTGGTGCGCGTGTTCAGCATAATCGAAGGCTTGAAACTTGACAGGAAGCTCGCTCCACTTGGAGCATTTGCTGATCTTCCGGCTGTTTAACGTCACTGCAAAATTTTTCACGTGGAGGCAGGGGCAGTCGATCCCACGGTACAGCATCATGGAACCCCACGGCTGCAGTCACAAAAAAAATCATGTGTTAGGAGAAAGGCAGGTGTTGTCTTAATGGAAACTCATGTACAATCACGACCGCATTGAACACCTTTGTGTGCTTTGTAATTGTAGATCTCTGTTCCTGCAGCTTTGGATGGATAAAGGTATTTGGAAATTGTATGAATGATCAAGCACAAAGCTCAGTTTAAATAAGTAACTTGCCAACAAAGAAACACCAAACAAAATGCAGCATTACACCTACATCACATTTTGCATCTAATGTGATGACAAAGTATTGCCATAATTCAGAAGCAGAGATTAAAAAATGGAGGACAAAATAATCTATCCATCCAATGAACTGCTTAGAATGAGATTTCACAGAGATCATAAGAACCGTTCTTTTATGTGAATCTGAAACAGAAAACACAGATGATCTTTCTTTCACTGTATTTACTTTCATTCTGGGAAGACCATCTGGACTGGCTCTCGTAAAGCCCATCTTCAGGACCTTCTTACTTCAAGAGGGTTCAACCTTAGAAGTGGATCACTGTGCACAGTGGATCTGATCATATGGACTTAGAACTATGGATCTTTGAATACTTCTAATGGTAAATTTTGTCATGTTTTGATGTGTGTGTTATTTTATTATTTATTTCTTCACTTACGTTTCCACACTCTTTACACGCTATGGAGCAGTTGGTCTCGTAATCCAGGCGTCGCTCTCGGAGAGTATTGTTTTCCTTCTGGACATAAAGCTCGCTGCAAAAAAAACAAAAAAACAGGAGAATTCTTGGTAAGAATCTTAATGTCTGTTGTCATACAAAGATGGACAATAGTAATAAAAAGTGCTACCTAAACTGCGGCGTCAGATTGACTCGGTGCATGTTCTCGATGATCTCGATGTCTTCGCCGGTGCAGACAGGTTTGCTACAGCCTCGACAGTTTAACTTCAGCTCAGACGGGCACCCGTTCCTGATGCCTTTTTGTTCCTTCTTTTTGGCTCTCAGTTTTTCCTCCATTATGGCTTGCATTTGAAACTCCAGTATCTGAACAAAACAAACAAAACCCTCAAAACAAAGTGAAAACTGTAGTTTTATTTTGACTTAGTTTTATCTATACATACCCTTTTGTCGTATTCTTTTTGATTTAAGGCTCGGATTTTGTCAATGGCTTTGTTCATCATGTTTATGCGATACTCATTGACGGTCTCTTTTTCGGCCACGCCTGAGCCTATTGTCTCCACCAGAGTGTAAGTGCTGTCCTCTGCTCTTCCTCGACCTCGGGCCTGCACGTGTGAGGTAAAGATCTATATTTAGTATCCTATATTTGTCAGGACAGACCAAAGGTTATTCGTGTTTAGTGACACGGACCTGAATCATAGAGATCTCATTGGTCACGAGGCCGTATCGGATAACAACGTTGCACGCAGGTATGTCCAAACCTTCCTCGGCCACTGTTGTAGCCACCAGCAAATTGATCTCACCACTGCTGAATTTCTTCAACACGTCCTTTTGCTCGGTCTGATTAATGCACAAAGATTAGTACAATGCACCCAAGAAATGCTTAAAGTAAATCAATAACAGTGTAGCACTCACAGGGGTCATAGGCTTAACGACACTTTGGTCTCCTCCTCCAATCAGATATGCAGCATTAACCGCAATGTCAGCAAACTTTGGGTTCTCCTGTATCCAGTGCGTCAGAGCCATGGCACTGCGACGTGTCTTTGTGAAAATGATCCCTCTGGCCTCTTTCCTGCTGGTGAACTCATGGAGAATTGTGGTCTTTAACTTGGAAAGACTGTCATTTTCATACGCTGGATTTTTTGCAAGTTCCATAAGCTCCTTTTTGTTGTCTGTAAGGTATTCACAAAAGAGTTTCAGGGTCAGTTCAGTAAAGAGGAAACGCTATAGATGATGAAGAAGAAGATAAATACACCAATACCTTTAAATAAATTGAAGAGGAATCGCTCAGTCGGCGTAATGTTTATAATCAGATCACCATCTGGAGAGGTTTTCTTCCTCATCTCATCTTCATAATGTTTATTAAGGAAGCTGAAGGCGTCACACATTCGAATAGTGTTGCTTAGCTGCAGGCCCTCGTTGTACTTTCGAAGGTTGTCCGCACACACCCGCACTGTCTGGTTTTCTTCTTTTGTAGCTAAAACAATGATCACAGAGTTATGGGAGCCAGCTGGGCTCTGTTTCCCTGCAGCAGGTTAAACCACCTCAGACCAGCCCACCTTACAGTTTCCAGTTTCAGAAAAGCTGCAATGTTAGAGGAGCGTAAAGTCTTTTGTGAGAATGGAGAAACTATATTCTGGCTGGATAATGCATATAAAAAGTTTATTACTTTATTTGACTACATTTACATCAGTGTTATTGTGCACAATGTGCCTATTCTCACATTTTTTGATAAATCTTAAGCTGCTGACTTTTTAATAAGATGGCATTAACGAAATATGTTACAGTACTGTTGTAAAAGAACCAAATCAAATATTCAGACTGGGTGAATGTCATCTACTCCAGCAGCATCAGAAGTTAATCAAAAGTGGATATAAACTGAATTTATACCTGTAGTCTTTAAATATATAAATGTAATCACTCACTGCTGAACTCTTGACAGTGTGTTTAAAGTGAGTGTTCTCAGTTTTTCCTGTGGATGAGGAAATGGGCCCATCAGAGAGCTCCGCCCCAGAAGAGGACGACACTCAGATAAACTCTGTGTTAATGGAATAAACACTGCCACAAACCAGGTTAGGTTCACAGAGCAAGTTACCTCAGTAACTGACCCAGAGTTTGCACTAATCCTGCTTCTTATAACAAGCTCCTGGTTGATCTTATGCCAAAAATAGAATAAAAAACAGAAAGTTCTCACCTTCTGCCTCAGTTTGAACAGCCCATTGTTCATAAGTCTGAGAACCACACTCATGACTGGGGTTCAGCCCGGCATGGGCATGAATGGCATTCATTATTTTCTTAATTACATCACCAAATGGATCCTGAAAAAACATGCTTGTGTAAAGATTGTTGTTGCATTTCTTAAAGATAAAGTATATCATAAAAACCTTACCTCTTTTCTGCTTTCGACATTGATAATTGTTTTTTCAGATTCCTTTGTGTACTGACCAAGGTTTCCAGTCATGATTGTAGACGCATCCAAGTTAGCACAAACCTACAACAAAGAACAATAACAACATTGTTATGTTGTAATCTATTTTGATTAACATGGTTATACTGAAACATTTTTTACATTAAAATTAAAGGTTAGGGCTGTTATTCTAGTGTAGAGGAAGCTCAAAGCTGTGGGCAGGGTGGAATATTGCTAACAGCTTGAGACAGAAACAATAAAACAGATCATTTAGGAGTAGTCAAGAACAATAAAGCTAGTGTCACATTCCTATAAAAACCCTCATGTAGAAGTTGGGGTTGAATCAAACTGTGCTTACACGCAGAATGTGCTCCTCAGTTTTGGACATTTTTGTAGCTCCTCCTACTCCGGGCGAAGCCGTCAAGCCTAGGATCTGGGGCAGGGGCTTTATCTGCTTCTGCTCCTTCTGCAGCCGTTTGTTCTTGTGCTTCTGCGTCAGGTAGCGCATCATGACGTGGTTGTAGACGCCTCCTTTCTGAGTGTGGTGGCACTCATCTATTACAATCAAAGTTAAGTCTAAACAGAAGAAGAAAACAAAAAACATCAGCTGTCATGTAATGTTACGTGCACAGACATGAAGATTATACCTCCCTTGTGTATGTGCAATCCTCCCACACAACCAACACTTTTCTAGGAATCTTTTCTACGCAGCACTCTTAGCCACAAAAACATGTGTTGGTTTCATTTAAAATATGCAACAAATACAAATCTTAGTATACAGTCTTGTGCAATGGATTATAATCATTGTTTGAACCAGTTTACTCGGGGGGATATGAGTGTAGCCCTGGGGGAATGGAGTATGGAGAGTGGCAGCTTGATGTACTGTGGGTGATAGAAGCTCTCATGTGAATTTGTTTAGCCACACGCTGATGGCTTGAACAGACGCGTGGCCTGGAAACCAGGAGAGAAAAAAAAAGGCTTTGAGACATTTCAGCAAACAGCATATGTTCCTCTGAGGTGGCTATTCCACCTTGGACTGGTGAGTGCCAACCGGAGTGAACAGAAGAGCCTTGACAAGTTCCTGTCAGGTATCATCAGGAGAGAGGTGTGAGTCCGGAGGGAGGCTTTAAGTCAAAAAACTGTCACTGTCTCTCAGCTGACTTTGAGTGTACACTTATCTTTAATAAAATGGTTTTACTATTGTTTCCGGATTAGGTTTTTGTATTGGATCACTTTAACCCATTTAATGAAACTTGGATTCAAGAGATTTTTCTTTTTAAACATTTAAAATAGGTTCTCTTATGAAAAAAAAATGTTTTTTAGAGCCCATCACACAGGCCTCTGGAAGAAAAAAACATTGAAGCATCTTTGTCTAATGTTGAATTTTAAAATGTAGTCACAAGAAACACAAATGAAAAAACATTGGCAATCAGCATTTGCAAAAATACAGAATATGATGCTAACATGAGTCAAAATGAGGCCACAGCTGCAGACAGCATGAAAATCAAACAGTATTGTATAGAAAGGAAAGTGAGAATATGTATATGTATGAATATATATATATATATATATATATATATATATATATATATATATATATATATATATATATATATATATATATATATATATATATATATATATATGCTAAATATGAGCCACTGTTTGGGTTGCAAATGGAGCCTTTGATTGAATAAATGTGTTAAAGTAAGGGACAAAAACTGTATTCAACATAATACATAACTTACCGCTTAAGTGAACACCTTCGTCTTCTCCCGTAACAGACCTCTCCAAGTAGTTCTCCAAAATCTGAGCCGTACAAATGATGACATCATTATTCTTGACAATCTCTGTGAAAGAGATTTTGAGCTGTGAGTTTCCGCTGACTCTCTCCACTTTATATATGGGCTTCAGAAATGGAGAAAACTCTTCAGAGTAATGCTGCTCAACAAGGGGCACCTGCATAAAAGAACAGTCAAATTTAAAACTCACTAATTACCAGGGGATGTTTAATCTAAGATGGAAGAAAATAGATGGAAAAAGTAGAGCATACTGTGTGCAATATGTGCCAAATGGTAACAAAGAGTGAGTAAACCCAATAGTATGTAATTTGAGGTGAGCTGACCCACATGTGCAAGCCCAGTGAAAGATTTCTGGAAGTGGAAACGGCTGTATGTGGGTCACTCTGCTATTTTATACTTAGTGTGCACTACCTTATTGACCAGGACGACCACTTTGCCTGGCAAACCCTCCTGCTTCCTGCTGTCCAGATGTTTTTTGGTAATGTACACTGCAACTCTGGTTTTACCACTTCCTGTTGGGAGACATATGATGATGTTTTTCCCCTCCAAGGCAGGTCGGGCGACTTCCACCTGATAATCTCGAAGAACAATATCACCCTTTTGAGGGCCTCCGCCTGCTGCCATTGACTCAGTGTCATCTGTAATGTGAAGCAGGCACAGATTCCTTTTCTTCAAGATATGTCAGCGAATGCAACCACAGACATACAGCTGTAAAACACAGTGTTTCTGTCTGCGTGTCAGAATCAAACAGATTACTGTCTTCTTAATGCTGCAGTGATAAGGAAATAAACAGATGGTGAAAGTTGAAACTTTGACCAGCAGACACAATGCATGTTGCCTTTCCCACTCATCAACTTTCAAACACATGCAAAAAAAACAAAAAGCAAGAATCGTAATTATGAATGATCGTGCTATAAATCACATGACTGCCAGGCGTTTCTGAGTTTCAGTGTCAGTTTAGACATTAGCTGTGAAACTGCTGACCACAAAATATTTACAAGTTAATAAACAGATGTAGAGCTGAGAGCCTCAAAAATCTCATCGGTTGAATACTCTACTGTCAGTGAATGCACCACAGCTCCAGCTCTGAACATACCTGATACATATGACATACCTGACTGCCCAAAGTGCTTTACCAACTGTGATCATCAAGTATCATCTAAAAAAACTACTCTTAGTGTCAATTGTGGGAACTGACACTGAGATGACACTTAGATTAATCTGTAGACGGGCCTCTCAGGAGTATATTACATTATTAGTAAACTATGAGCAGGAAAAGAGGAAATTAAAAACAAATGGTCTAAAAAAAACACCCAGCATTTCTGTGATATTCTTTGCATGCTTAACATTTTAACATTGTTAAAAACCCTCTCTCCACTCTCACATTCTCACAGTTTTAAAACGATATGTTAATGACCTGTTTCCTTACTTACACATGTCATGGCTTCCTCAGTTTATTTTTTCATTTTTTTTTAGGTTTTATAGGCAATAATCCATTTGTTAAGCATTTAAGTTGCCAGCAGATCATGAGTCATTCACTCTGTTCAAGCAAAAACATGACTAAGGCCCCACACACAGAATGAAATCCCGCCTCCCTCCTTTTCCATTTAAACGTTTACATTTCCTGCAGTTAAGCGATGTAACCCCACAGAAAGCACCGTTATTATTGCTGCAGACAGATTTTAATTTTCCTCTCCAGACTCAGGTTAAAGTTCAGTTTTCTTCAGCCTTAGCACGTCCAGTTTAAGTAAATCTGAAAAAATAACCCCATTGAGCTCTAAAAACAAGAACTGCTGTGTGTAGTGACCCAGGAACGTCTCCCAGCAGCTTCCAGATGCTAAACTTATTAGAGGTTGAAGTCAACAGTATGTTTAATTCTGTTTTAGTGAGTCAAACCCCACAAGCCTAGTGTTCAGCTTGATTCAGTGCTGTGAAAATAGTGCAAGAAGGCTGGGGAAGCAATTACAAGCCGATCTGATTTTTGACAAAAGGAAAGTGCAAGTTTCCAGGCATGAAATGAAAGTGAATTCCTCCACATAGTTTCATAATCAGTTTTGAATGGTAAGTAAAAGCAAGTCAGATGATGATGAACTAGTGAATTTGATTTATGCAATATAGCTCTAATTAAACCCATCCCACCACTTGAGTTGATCTTTTACTTTACATTATTTTAAAGACCTGTCAATCCAGATAGCGAGCATGTGGTTTGAATTTTTAAGCATTGGGCGCTCTACGTCCTCTTTAACCCCTCTCTGCTTAATCATCGCTACACACACATGGAACATATTCTTTTGTGTTAAGAGGAAGGACGGAGAAAAGTTTCCACTGGCAACACATTCCACACTGACACTCAGCCTTTATGATACTATACAGCATCTACAGATTAGATTTACAACTTTCCTGCTGTAGGCTTAATCTTTTCTAATCTAATCTATCTATTATACATTGAGCTACGGTTGTGTTTTGGAGTAACATACCTCCTAATTGTGCAGGCTCCACATTATCTACCAGTTGTTTAGAATCAGTGCTCGCCTCTTGGTACAAGTCTGTAATGTGAAGAAAGGCAAAACAGAGAACTTTGTTAAGCTATAGTATCCTTGTTGAATTCAGCCATGAAGGCAGTCAGTGTTTCTAGGACAGCATTTTGTCATTATTTTTCATATAATTTTTAACAGATCATCATTTATTGCACTTTTTTATACTTTGGTTTAAACTCTAATCCAATGGCCGTAAGTGGAGTTTGAGTTTCACCCGAAGGATAAAATATTGACCTTAATTTATGGACAAATGAATAGAGTAAAACTACTAGTACTGCTGAAGAAAAGGTAAAAGCATCTGGACTCAGTTTTCAAGGTGAAGGCGTTTCTTCTCTAATTCCAAGAGACTTTATCAATTCTGAGATCAGCTGATTAGAGAGCTGAGTTTATATCTCTAGAGGGAGGAGTTTCCCCTGAAACCAAAACTGATGGACCCGGCTGTTCTGTTCTCACCATCGTTAGTCATGAAAGGGAGGTGTGACTCTCTTATCAGTTGATCTCAGAATTGAAGTCCAGATGCTTTTAATTAAACCTTTTCTTCAAGATGTCCTGGATGACTGAGAACCTTCACAGACATATTAGTACTGCTGCTACCACTATTGTTGTAGTAGTGTTGTGGGGCTGTTGGCAGTGGGACAGGGGCCATTCTATATTCTCATGTTCTCAACTATTGCTATGGTTACAGTTTATATTTGACCAAGAACTGTTTCCAGAATGCAGACCTAAACATCCTGATGTCATTTAAATCCTTTCCGGTACCACACTGTTGTATGAATGTGTAAGAATGTTTGGTGGTGGTCAGAGAGGCCATAGGTACAACATGGCTGCCACGCCTCTGTCAGTCTGCCCCAGAGCTGAGTGCTACAGATGTAGCTTACCACCACCAGTGTGTGACTGTGGAGTGAATGAATAATGGATGGCCTGTAAGCGCTTTGAGTCCCTTGGGAGAAAAGTGCAATATAAATCTAATCCATTATTATTATTAGTTTGGCGACTCTGGTTAAGGAAGTGGAGCAAACAGGACAACAACAGGACGGATGCTGTACTGAAAAACATGGACCATCCCCTGCATTGAACACCACAAGAACTTCTTCCTGACTGACATAAGACTGTTCAGTCAATCCGTCTGTGGAAGATGAAGTCTGAAGCAATTCATTTGCTTTTAATTTATTTGAAGAGTGCTAACAACTGAGTCTGGATTAATAAAGTTAAACTGCATTAAATTGTTAGGACAAATACTAAAACTATTGTTACTGCTAATAATACAATTTCTGAAGATGGTGTTACTGCCACTACCTCTGCTACGTCTGCTACTACTATCCTACTGCAATTATCCTCCTGAAACTACTACTGCTACTGAAACTAATAGATTGAATTTATATAATGCTTTTCAAGGCACTAAAAGCACATCACTCCATAACCACACACTGGTGGCGATAAACTACTTCTGTAGCCAAAGCTGCCTGGGGCAAGGTGGGTGAAGTGTCTTGCCCAAGGACACAACGACAAAATGAACTGGGGAGCTTGTAAATCAAACCATCACCCTCCAGGTTACAGGACAACCGCTCTCCCACTTGAGCCTAATGCTTCAACTCCTGCTACTGCTACTACTTTTACAACTTTTACTAGTGCTGCTCATGGAAGCTTCTACTGCTCCTACTTCTATACTCCTGCAAATACTACAACTAATGAACTTTTACTGGAACCTCTACTACTGCTGTTGCTACTGCTGCTACTATAGGGTGGCTATATTTTCAACAAAAATGAAGCATATTTATTACAATGTAGTCTACCTTTCTCAAACAGTTGTATTTGTTCCTGGAGCTCATTGGTAAATAGGTTAGCAGTCGCCTCGTGCTAAAGAAATAATCATTATTCAGCTAGAGACCTGCTAAACACTCTTTTTCAATTGGTTAAAATTTGCTTAACAGGGACATTCAAGACAGGGAGAGGGCAAACCGGGACATTTTAGTGTTTTTGTGGATATCCACAGGGGCACGGGACGGTGGCTTAAAACTGTGAATGTCCCGGATAAATGGGCAAGTATGGTCACCCTATGCTACTACTGCTGCTTTCACTGTTACTAATGGCCACTTTGAATATTTGAATCAATGTCTAGAGCCATGGAAAAAGACTGTTTTGAGGTTTTTCAGTTTAGACGAGTGGGAACCTTGGCAGATTCAGATCTAGGAATGTTATGTGGTATATATTTGTCTTATTGCAATACCATAGGGTTTAGATGAATATTTATTTGTTGAAGTGTTTTCAATGACTCATTAAATTTAACACTAAACAGATGGGTCTCATTTTACTACTAAGTAAATCACATTAAGTAGTCTCTTTAAAATATACAGACATGGGTTATATCTCTCTAGGCACCATTAACAATTATGTTAATAACCACATGTATAGCTAGTTATTATGAAATATTGTTAAAGGTTGTTTTACTCTAGGAAAATCTCCACTAGACTTAACCTGTGGCTTCATCCAGGGTGCCGTCGGGCAAAAGGTTGTCTTGAGTCTCAACCACAGCTTCATTTCCTGTAGGCTCATCTTTGTCAGAGGGCAGCTTCCCGTCTACAAAAAAAAAAAAAGAAGAAATAAAAAACATGCAACTATGAACTCAGAGCAGTAAGATCTTGTTGTTTTAATAGAGATCTAAAAAAAATACTGCTACTTATACTTAATACTAATACGTTGGAATATTAAGGAAGTAATATGCAGGATTATTTCCCACACAATGAAAACCTCTTTTATTCTATTTTTCCAGCCCTCAACAATGTGAAGATAAATGCATCTGTAAACCAACTGCCTTCTGGTTGTACTTCAACATTTTCCTCTTTTGTCTACATTTGTTTAAACAAGGGGGGGACATTTTTGAAAGTTTAGCTCTCAGCCAACCACAGCTCCTAAAAGTAAATCCACTTAAACTACATAATGGGTAGTTTAGTCAAAGCCCGAGTAAACCTGGATTTGACTTTGCACTGTGATGAACAGATGAGAGAATATGCCACGAGGCCAGGTTTGTTTGAAACAATTGTCTGAAAACCCTTTGATTTAGTGGTTTTAGTATGAGTTGTGTGGTCTTCAATAATAATGGGTGAGTAATATTCTCAGGAAACACAGTGATTTCCATCTGGAATTCCCAAGGATAAGTCTGCTCTCCAGTTACCTTTCATGTCATCAGACCCTCCTGTCAGCTCATACAGATGCTGATGTCCCGTTTCACGAAGAACATCAAGAAACTTAGAAAACCATCCGGGCTGACCTCGGATGATTCTTCCCAGAAGTTCTCGAGCTCCCCTCCTGTTTCCATAGTTTGACATTTCTGCTTTAATCTAGAAGACATACACAGTGAGTAAACACATTCTTTAACATGCGAGAGATGTTTTTGGGTGTCAGGCCCAAACCCAACTACTGCCCCCAAACTGAAAGATATTACAGCAGAGCAATCTAAAAGTGGAAGTTCAATCTAAAAATTTGAACTGTTTTTATTTAAATTACTTTATTGACTGTTGAAGGAGTGTTTGACCAATGGGTTAATACTTGTTTACACAATGTCCTGGAAAACCAACATACTGTTCCTTTAATAATTCAAAGAAGACAAGCATTTGGCTGTCAGGATGATGTGTAGATTTACTAGTAGCATCGATATCATTTTTTTCTCAAACTTTTTATTTTTTTTACTTTTGTCGTTACTTTTGTCGTTATTTCCCAGCTTATGTGTGATGCAAGCTGGAGAACATTAAACCACACAGAAGGGCACTAGTCTGCCATCTTCTGGACCAAGGCTGCAATGACAACACAAGCTACTGACAGTATTTACATAATACAGTGCTGTGAAACTCTCAGACCCCGGTGCACACAGATAACATTAACATTAAAGCCTAAAAAATCTAGATCAAAATATAAAATATAAAATGTAGATACAACTGTACAATTATACATTAAGGGAATGTTAAAAAAGGCATAATAAAATCAAAAATAAAGTTAAATAAAGCAGCGCATGGCAAAAGGCAGAGTGCAAATCAATGAAGTGAACAACAGTGCAGATAAAAGGTATTTTTAGTGCAAAAACAAAAGCTTATTACGTCTGATTACAGTGGGTTCAAGAGTTATTTAACTGACTGATGATGTAGTGGAATGATGGCAGTTCCATGGAGAATGAGTTAGTGAGCAGACTAATGCTGCACAAAGGCCTTTATAGCCAACATAAGAACCTACACCTGATGGGCCGAACAGTTCTACTCTCAAGCAGCTGTGTTCAGGTTTACTTACGATCTCATTATCCTCATCAGTGATGAGTTTTAAAGAGAAACAATGTAGACAAACTTCTTCTGTTTTCATGTCCACCAGACTGGGATAGAGGATCTGAATGAGCTGGACGAAAGTGTCATTCTCTGCCTCTTCTTCAGGAGAAGGAATCCCACCAGTCTCACCCGTCCCACCAGCCTCACCCGTCCCACCAGCCTCACCAGCCTCACCAGCCTCACCCGTCCCACCAGCCTCACCAGCCTCACCCGTCCCACCAGCCTCACCCGTCCCACCAGTCTCGCCCTCTTGGATGCGCTTTGCTGCAAGTTTAAAGCCCCCGTGTGACAAGGCATTGACAAATGTCCTGAACCATCCGGGCTGATGAGGCTTTGTGAGGACATGGGTTATAAGCCGGCTCACAGCAGCTGAATTCCCCTTTGTTTTCTCTTTCTTTAGGATGTCTTCCTTTTGCTCGCGACTAAGAAAATCAATGTAGTCCAGCACCTGGATCACATCAATCCCCTCTGTCAACCTCGGCCTAAAGGCTTCAAGGAGACGTTCCTGGATCTCGTCTGTATCAGAATCCATCCTCTAACAGCGACACTAAAAGTGTTTTAAGCGCGCAACTTAAGTAAGTCTGTCTACGGACAAAGGCAAATCCCAAATGAACAGTCGCTGTTAAAGGTTCAGAAAGCGACTTTAAACTTTCACTTTCGTTTTTGGAGAATAGAAAACAAAAACCCTGCCCAGCCGCTAGGGGTCAGCGTTACCACATTCTGAGTGAAGAAATAACTGAGGTGGCCTTTCTGACTGCTCAGTGCTCAAATATTGTAGATAGTTGCTAGAAAACCAGTTTTAGAAGCAGACGGGAGCAACACACAGAGGCTAATCCATGTAGGCTACGGATTCAACAGATAACATTATAACTTTTCAATCACTAAGTAGCCTATTTAAGACACGGTCCTAAAAGTGGCGTCAGCAACTGAAACCTCTTTATTTTGATGGAGGCAGAAAAGGACACATCATTTGAGCTGCACAACTTTATCTGAAAAAGACACGCTTCCCCTCAACAGCAGCAGAAAGAAAGCAGGTTAAACAGTAAATTAGATTAAGTCAGGGACCAGCCTGTACTTTAGAGTCGGAAATAAATGGACATAAGATTTATTTAATAACAGAAATCTATGCTCCAAAGAGGGTTATTTTACAGTAGGCTATTGCTGGTGCTAATGGTCTAAAACTAAGCAAATCCAAAAGTCACCATTATATACAGCACTTGTTAATGGTTCAGATGTAGTTTTTAAAGAACAGGGCCATTCCTTGGTTTTGTAGTTATAAATTTACTCACCCTGTAGCAGTTAAAAACTAAAAATAATGGATCATCCCGTTGATGCTCAATAGCATGTTCCATTATTAAAATGTAATGTGATTTCACAGATATTACATATAGTGAATATTTCTTTATTACAAAAGAAAGTGACTCAGACGTAAACGTGTCATCATTTATTGCTCCAACAGTATCAGAACAAACATAATATACTACTGTTACTGTAAAGAGTTTCTTGTAAGAAAAAAAATACATTTTCATTCTGGCATTATGATATATTTATTATCTCTGTGATCATATTTCATCTTGAATGTACAGTACAGGGTGCTGATATGATTTACTGGTGCGAGGGTAGTTATAGATAAAATGCTGACATTGCATTTGGATGGGCTGTATAGGCACAAAACCATCTCTTAGGTTTTTATATGCACAGATATATTCACCCTTTTCCCACAAAATCTCTAATAATTACGTCCTAAAAATGAAGCTGACATCTTCTTTACAATTATAGTAATGTGCTACTTTGGGCTCATAAGCAGTGCAAATAGATATACAGATAAAAAACACATGCGCTGCCTCAGAACTTTGTGCACCGTCCCTGTTTGTGTAGTAGAGCAAGCAGGTGTAGTTCTGTTGGCTTAATGTTGATCAGTCGGTGCACATCAGTGAGCACAGTAATAATGCACATTGTTTAGAGAAGAGAGAACAACAGTATACTCGATACTGTTCTGTGTATTGCAGTGCAATTGTCCATAACCCCTGAGTCATACTTCAGAGAAGTCAGGCAAAGGTTTGAAAATGGTTCTCACACCTCTTGGTTATGACATGGCAGGAAATACTTGTCACACTTTTCTGATATATGTTGACCTCTCAGTGGCTTTACACTACAATGGGCGTCAACAGCAATGACCATATGACCGATAAGAAGACTGTAATGGTCAGATGAAGGGGAATTTCATGTGTTTAACAATGCCACAGTTCAACACAGTTTGTCATTCAATGGATAAAAACTGAACAATTACTACATTGTGTTGAGGTAATGTTTCCCATTTATCTGTCACATATCCCATTTTATCTCCCACCTGTGCTCTTTCCTTTATTCCTCTTAGCACTAACGACTGTGGTAGTAGCTAACTTTACCCACATTATGGGTTTGTCAGGACGGTCTCTATGCCACGACTGACTGCATGTTTTCTGTAGCCTAAATACACTTTTCTAAAGCCTGGACAGCCATATTGGAAAAAACATTTCCATGTATTTAGAATTGCTTTCCAGACATTTTCCACTTAGTATCCTGGAAAATCAATATTAACTGTTAATCTGAAGGCTTTTGTCTGATTGGTTGTGTAGTCATCCATTTGTGTCCAGGTGCTGTTTATTCTGTGTCCGTTATTATTGGCCTCTAAAAATCCAACTTGAAACATTCAAAAAACGCGCTATTTATTTGCATACAATAGAAAAGCAATTAGGATGGCTGTCCAAACTACAATGGCCTAGTACTGTATTTTAGTGCCTAAACCTTTGTAAATGGAAAACATACAATTATATTATTTGCAATTCAGTCACTAAGTTGTGATCCTGAGTTGCAATTGTAAACTACTTTTCCAGTGTCAATAAATCAATCATATAAATGTCTCTTTGTCCCAGAGCACTTTTGGGAAGATGACAGAAAGCAGCTGCCTTTAACTTATTAAGAATTTGTCCTAAAATTGACAAAAACCTTTATTGCGCATTGCACATTGCCTCACTACAGTCTGATTTAATAAATAAAATACACATATACTACATTACAATACTTTCTCGGACATGCGCCATCTAAAGGCCGCTAGGGCAACTTCACCGTCTTAAACAGACTGCAACACATCTTTGCCAGTGTTCAACCATCAGTCATAGTTTAAGAAAAAAATTTGTGCAAATTTTCAATGTTTAATATGTTCAAAAAGTTACTTGTGACAAAAAATGCTGCTTGTGGCTAAAAATTGTAGCTCACTTTGAAATAGAGAAAACATTTGATACAAGCTCAAGTTTGTTGAGAAGTTTAAAATCTTACACGCTAACATGAAGAGAAGAAACACTATGGAATTTGCCAGAGTAAGACCCTCAACTTACATAGTGCAGTTTCTCAGCGCCTGGCCCATCTCTGACCCCGTTCCAAAGGCTAATGGGCCCTGTTTTGTGTCAAGCAACCATCCAAATGACTTTGAGGCATTATATTTTACAATAAATTGTAATGTGTAATGTTGCTTTAGATGGTTACAAGGTGCAGCATAGACATCAGCGGAGCCCATTAGAGCAAGCCAATAGGAAACTAAGTGTTATCTAAAATTCTGTGGTGTGTCCAAGTCATATAGAAATCTCAAAAACTATCCCTGCTGATGTGTTATTTCATTACAGAAGGAAATGAAAGCATCCCTCTCCACTGAGCTGAATAGTTCACCCACATGTATTGGGCCTCTAAGTGTAAGTTTAGGTGGTTCTAAGATGAGAGGTGAACTCTTTAAGAGTCCTTCAGAGGGCTCAAGTGTAAATGAATCTAGTGTTACAATATGTAACCAATACTAATATACTGGTGACTGCAGGAAACACCATTATTATTCTGTTTAACTGCAGTAAACAGTATTATTTTCACATGCATGATAAAAATAAATCTTACTTCTAATAACAAGCAAAAGAACATTACAGATGTCTGTGCCAGCATGCTGATTAAAAGTCAATGCTTAGTAATTCGCAGCCCACATATCGGAACCATCGGGAAAGCAGCTAGGGCCCGTCGGAGTCCGAGGCGGGGCGCAGGGTTGAGTCGGTGTGGAGCGATGAGGAAGAGGAGGGTGAGCTGGTGTCAGGCGGGAGGAGGATCAACGGTGTATGCTGATGGGGGATGTGTAGCTGCTGCTGTTCTTGATGCTGATGCAGTTCTGAATAGTTCTGTACAAGCAGTGCAGTAAGGCTGTCCTCAGACGGTGTCGCCACACTGGCCAAGCTCGACGCAGAGTCTATGGCTTCCTCATGTGACGGCTCCACTTTTGGGGTCGGGCCCTGGGGAAAGAGAGATATTTAGTGCTTATTTTACCTGTAAATTCTGGTCTCTTTTCTATTTGCAACTTCTGTACTAAAAAGGCTAAACACAGCTAAAAACACTCCTATTTCCTTTTAGAACAAAATGAAGGCGATTGTATCTTTAGACCAACCTTCGGCTGACTGTATTCCACCACTGCCCCTCCTGTTTAGATGGGAGGGACATTTTGGAGAGAGTGAAGCTCTAAACCAGTCACAGCTCACAAAAGAATGGAATCTGACAGATGATTAAAACCTAGTCAGATTTGACTTTAACCATGACTAACGAGCACTAAACTCTTGCATATTGCCTTCATGCATATGGACAGCATCTTATAGCCAGCACATGAGTCAAGATACCAGGTGAGCAACATTTGTTGGCTTAGCTTATATTTTCCAAAATGTGTAGTGTAAAGTGCAGTTTGTACACAGTGGACTTTCTTACTTGTGTCCCTGTATGGCTGAACAAGTGGCTGGTGGACATCACAACCGACTGGACCTTCATGGCCGGCTTGTGGTAGTCCGGACTGGCCGTCACTGTGCTGTAGGCCGGTGGTCCCAGGGCAGGCTGTCTCTGTAGCAGCTGCAGGATTGTCTGGATGTCTGTCATGAGCTGAGACTCCAGTCTGACAAACACAGAGGCGACAGGAAGACAGGCAATGTCACACTGAGGCTGTTTCACACTCATCATGGTGACAAAGCCTGGGAATGTGCATGGCAAGACACCATTCTGAACACTAGATGGAGCTACTCCTCTGCTAGACTGGAAAACACACTGTGTGCAGAGTAGTAGACCCAACACAGGTCCTTCTAGGAGTGATAATTATCTTTGTGTGGGAGGTGTAAATTCAGCGTTTATTGCGGAAATGGCTGTATCACGCTCATTAAGATTTGTGGTCTATATTTAGAAAGCTGGGCAAACTTTGTTCTGCTGAATACCCTTTAATACCCATCAAATGCATTAGTTTACATTGGACAATTAGTTCACTAGGGGGTGAAAACTATTCTCACTCTTAATATGAAAATACTGTGCAGTAAAAATGGAAAGATTTAGCTGTTTTTT
Organism: Neodontobutis hainanensis; assembly: GCA_024349245.1. NCBI lineage: Eukaryota > Metazoa > Chordata > Actinopteri > Gobiiformes > Odontobutidae > Neodontobutis > Neodontobutis hainanensis. The sequence goes on from JALDNG010000048.1 coordinate 5,313,122, forward strand.
TCTCTGGTTTATTCTTGTTAGATTAGAAAATGAAATGATGCTCCGTCCAACTGCCAGCTTGCATTTGGCAAAAAAACAACAAACAAACAAGGTTGGTTAGCGTGCAGTGGATAAAATGTCTTATTGTGCTGCCTGTAATGAGCCAGTCCTGAATTTCAGCCGCCACTCGGAAGCTTTCCCTCTTCTTTTTTTTTCTGTAATAACTCCAGCTAAAAATACCCCCTGCTGTTTTCTGTTCCTGTGCCGGCTGCAGGTGTGTTTGCGCACTCCAGTACAATCTAATGAAAATAAAGCATTTTCCACTCACCCATTATCTTACTAAGCTTTACACTACACGCGGTTTAAGAATTAAATGCTGCAGTTGAAAGCGAGTCTACTTTGTCTTTTCTCCTTAGTTGTGGTTCTGGAGAGGTTCTGCTTCTAGTCGATCCAGCCTCCCACTTCGAGTCCAACAAGAGGCGGTGCCAGCTAGTTCCCTTCCACCACCTACTCCTCTACAGTAGAAAAATTCAACTGCATTTTGCCAGCCGTCGCAAAAAAACTGCAGCTCGCTTTACCATCTGGGATGTGACAACTTTAACAAAGCAGAAGAACTCCTAATTTAACACAAAGCATTACATTAAGAACATCTATTACAAGCATAATGTGTCATAAACTACTGCCTACTCTGTTATGATTGGTCAGTCTGTTGAGAAAAACATTTTTGAGAAGACTTAATGACTACTACATTGTGAAAAACTAGATAGTGGAAGCAAGCTGTGGAGAAAATGCCAGGTTTGTACTTTGTATTCTATGGTGTATTCAAGCATTTCTCTTTCTAAGGATGTCTACACTTAATTTAGTTTGGACCAAAACAAAAACAAAGTTAGTTACAACAAATGGACTTATACAACTTATTCAGGAAGTCCCTAAATAGCACTAAATGCACTTTTATACTACTTTGAACCATACACCTGAAATGAGCCTGCACTAAATATTAACAAGCCATTTTCACTAATTGCTCCACATTTTGTCTCTCCAAACGCAGCTTGTTCTTCTCTTGTGTCCAGTTTGTCAGTTATTTCAGAACCAGTTATTCTATTTCCACTTACATCTATTAACACCCAAAGTGTTGTCCATAGCTTTAACATAAATATTTGAACAATATGAGGAGAAAACGTAAAAAAAAAAGTTCAATTTTGCATTAAGAATTAGTCTTGCAATGAGAGCATTGATTGGAATATAGCTTTGTGATTGCTCAAAAGTCTGACTTGTGATGTTTGTATTCCTAGAGAAAGAGGTTAAATTCAAGACTCTACACACATGTCCACACGTACAGGTCAAACTGTCCAATTACTGGTAGGTTGGCGGTTCGATTCCTCCCCCCAGTTCTTGGGCAAGACACTTCTCTCACCTTGCCACTGGAGTATGTGTGGAGAGTGTGACTGTGGTGGTCAGAGTGTCTGTTGGTGCTGTGTGTATGGCAGCCCATTTCTCCAGCAGTGATTGGGGAGAAAAAAAAGCTCTGTTTAAATTCATGCTATTTTCTATGTCACAAGGTGATTAGAAACTCTGATTGGTCGATGGTTCTAACATACAAGGTGTCAAAGGTCACATAATGTGACTGAGATGATTGATGGATGTTAGATTAGATTCAATTTATTGTCATTACACATGTACAAGTACAATGCAACAATGTATTTATTGCATGCAGTTGTTGAATTTGCAATAATTGCAGTATATTTAGCAGGTATAATATATATATATATATATATATATATATATATATATATATATAGTTATACAGTGTTGATGGACAATGCTTATTAATTTGACTTCTATAAAGATGCATACATGTTTTCCTGTTCACTGAAATAGATACAATTTGTACTATTGGGATTTCTTTTCAAAGAAATTTTTCCCAGAAAAATGCATACACAGCAGTGACCTCTGACCTAGTCTATAATGCATCACTACATCATCACTCAATCCCAAAATAGACCTGTGTATAAAAGGTATGGAGGTCAACAATGGGGCCTTATTGAGTTATGACTAAAACATGTATTGTGACCTTGAGTATGGAGCATGTGACCTTTGTGTACTGGGTGAGACTGGTTATGTTTAGTAAATGCGCACCGGTTAAGGTGCTCCTGGAGCTGGCCCAGGCGCTGCTCCACCTCTCCATATGTGATTTCGCTGGCCGAGCTGTCGTCCTCTCTCAGGTCCGGGAACTGTGCTGACTCATCCAGGTAGTCTGTGGGCTTCTTACAGCTCCATTTATCACCGCGCGGATCTGGAGAGCCGAGGCAAACACGCATGCATTACATCTGCACATGTGGGCCAGAAGAAACGTCATCACTAAACAAAAAAGCTCAACTAAAATAGAAGCTAATTAATCTCTACAGGAGAGCTCTGTGTTGCTGCTTTTTTTTTTTTTTTGTCGTCATTTATCAAGGCTCTCTACTCAGAGAATTGTTAAGCAATGTTTTTCAGCAGCAAACTATCCGGGTGTTATCTGTGCGAGGCAGCTGTTAGCATTCAGCTCATTGTCCAACCAGAATGTGTTGAAGCCCCTTTTTGTCTTTTATGAGAGGGGTAATTTGGTGAAGGGGCTTTCTGCTGGAGCAGTCCGTGCAAAGGGCTGTGTGGTAAAGATAGGACCTGACTGTGTCCATGTTAGCAGCAGATGCAGTTCAGATTGTGTGTTGCTTAATGGGAACCCTGAGGAAAATGGGGAGAGCAGTTTGTGGTAGGTAGACACAGAAATCTATAAATGGCCAAATGAAGTGTCATGGGTTTTGTTTTGGACATGTGTCACAAATTATTCGTAAATAAACGGACAGGTATTGCAAATGAAGCATCGTGTTCTTGTTGTGTTTCATGTTGTTACTGAAGGACATTTAAAGGTGAACCGATATTAGTCAACATTTCTGCAATACATATAGCTTTTACCTATAATAATTTTATTTAAAAAGGAAATATTTATCTCTTCAGCTTTGAACGGGTTCTTTATGATTATAAATGGCACTGATACTTTTTTTCACTGGAATTTGTTTTGATGTCTGCTTTGCTTTGTATGATTAATTTAGCCTGGCTCCGCCCTCCTACGTACTTCCGCTCAATTTCATTTCGCTTTAGTACTTAGTCTGGGATCGCTGTATATTCTTAGGTTTCCAGAAATCAATTTTTTGTAGGGCCAATCAGCGAACAGAGGGAGTGACTTGTTGTTTCCAGTCGGTTTCGGCGCATGACATATGTCACGACCACACGTTAGCGATTGGCTATGGCAGATCCTGTGACTCTGGGCAGATCCAATAGTTTTAAACTTCAACAGAGTTCCCGCATTCAAGGAAGTAAACGCTTGTCAATGGAGCGAGGCCAGACTCTATGTACAAATGAAATGTACGAGAGTCTGGTAGAACCAGGCTATGATTAATTGCCCCTGTTTGTGCAATTTTATAATAATTACTAGAAGTCACACTGTCCGACTTTAGCTACCTACGACCGGCGATATCATACAGAGGAAGTGATTACAGAAGCCAAGTGCGTTCTAGGCTACAGTTCAACTATGGGCAACAAAAGGCAGCATCACCTTGAATGGCCTTCAGGTGCTTAAAAAATAAAAATAAAAAAAGGCTTGTATTTTAGAGCGGTCCAGCTAACCGGTATGACAGGATTTTGTATGGTTATTCAAAACAGGCCATTGCCAAACCCAATTGTCTTAAATGTCTTTTCACCGGCTGTGAGACCACTCGACTGTGAGGCTGTCACACTGAGGCTCGTTTGGCCAGCAATTTATTTGGTTTTTGGCGACAGAAACAATTGCACAGTCTGACATTGGCTTATAACAACCTCCTCCATCAGAAATCTGTAACATGGAGTTATGTGCTTTTTAGTGTTACTGTTTTTTTCCTTAAAGTGTTATTTATTTGTTTATTTTGTGCATCAATTTGGAAAGTTTTTGTTTTGTAAAAAGTGCCATATAAATCAAGTAGATTGGACGTCATTTTATGAATAAATAGTTATATAATGGTACAAACTATATCAGAAATGCATGAAAATCTTTTTAAACCAATATAATGAAATATAACAACTTAATTGATAATTGTGTTTTGTAATGCATCTGTGATCAACAGAAAAACAAAACAATACTCAATGGGAAGTAAGTATCTATAGAAATATTTAAAAGACTTTTTTGGAAAAGTTCTGCTGTTCTTGAAACTTTTTGTCGGGTTCTATGAAAGACATGACAATGACACATTGCTTTTTCATATTTTATAATGAGACAAATAACTTTATTCTTGACTGTTTAGATATTGTTTATCAATTTATTTTACAGTGCAATGTGTTTCTCACTGTTTTGTAACTCTTTAAGAACAGTAATGGAGAATCACAAACACAGTCTTTGTCTTTGTGCATGAAGAAAGTGGCACTTATCTACAGTGCTAGCAATGTTGTGTTTGATTGTTATTGTATGAACACTTCATGACTCAGTATGTGGTCACCCCAAGGCATGATGGGAAAGCTCACATCCAGGGCAACCCCATTAGCAGCTAAATGTAGGTTATTTTTTTATTTTACACATATTTGGTTGACGCTGAACTGTACACTCTTAATAGATTTTAGTTTACATTCTAACATGCTAACTTTTTAAAAAGGGAAAATAAAATCCATTAATACAACCAACCCCTCCCTTGTGCTTCAAACATCAGTGAACACACGTAAATATGCAAGTGAAGGATATTTTTACCTTCAAAAGAGGAGCTCTTGATCATGCTCTCCCTGACCTGGAGGTGTCCCATCAGGGTCGGCTCCAGGGCAGGAGTATCCAGAGAGGGAATCGTCAAAACATCCGAGAATTTCTTTAGGCACGAGTTGGAACTCCGCTCCCTCCCTGCTTCCTTGTTTTCCGCTGTAGAACGGCAATTAACACCAGTCAGCATGATCACAGTAAAGTTTATTCCGCTGAGGGTAGTTGTCCTCTGGTGTGGAGCTTAGAAAACAATAACAATATTCTAATAAGTAGAAAATGCACTGTGGAGGATATGTTCGGATTTAACTCACGTTTAGGGAGATCTGGTGTAAAAGAGATTCTTCGCTTAATGGGTTTTGGGGCTTCAAAATCCGACTCGTTGACCTGGGAACCTGAAGGCTGCAATACAGAAAAATAGAAAATTCAATTCAGCTGCTAAGTCACAATAGGCCAGACTCTGAATAGTTATGAAAGGTTGGAAAGGGTAGTGTTTTAACTGGTAGCAAAGTTGATGTCTATGAACATAAATTACAGACCAGTACAAAACAATATGGCTATGGTTTTATAGTGTCTCCTTAATTTATCAACCACAAAAACTACTGGATATATTTATTTCTTAAATAAACAAACAAATAAATAAATAAATATGTTATTTCAGATTTTCTTGTGTTCACACAAATGTTCAAAGAGCTAGGTTCAAGTTTACTGTATTTTTCACGAGGGTCAATTAGTCCAGTCTATCTCGGTGATTCATGGGAGGTTTTCACTGAGTCCTTGTTCTATTGCTATGTTATTGTTATTGTTTTCATATAATGTATAATTTTTAGGTCTGTCAATAGGAAAAGAGAGAAATATTAATCTCAATGAGGCCGCGAGGATAAAGCTATTAGTTATTTTAACAAGAAATGCAAGTGGTTACTTTGTTATTATATAGATATTTTACATGAAAATAACATTATTTCACATTTACTGCATACAGTATAACAGTTAACAATGTTCACCCTTTTTTCTTCAATAAAATGTTTTACAATTATTTTTAGGACTGCACAATATTGGAAAATGATGCAATATTTTATATATAATAATGCTGCTGGTCCCTTATTTGGCCAAATGTGCCACAGTGATGTGGTACTTTAGACTGATCTATATCTCCAGATCCATTTTTAAAGGTCTTGTCTTGGTCTGTGACATTAGGACCAACTAAGACCAGAACTGGCTGATTTATCCCCATCTTTCCAGTGGCTGGATGAAAATATCCTCCACTGTGCCTCCTCCAAAAAACACTCTCCACTCTGTCACTCTGTCTCAATCTCTAAGAGTCTTGTCTCATGTCTCTTGTCTAGGACGTACTATAACCATATTACATTACTTACAGTCTGCTAATGCGAATACAATACAGTTGCATTATATTGTTCAGCCCTAATTATTTCGGCTAATATGGATTGTTATTGGCTTAGATAATGTGTTTATTACAACTATGCTGTAAGCTGAGGAGGACAATTTCATTCTGAAAACTGAATTGTATGCCTTTGTGTACCTGAGCAGGATCATCTCTGAGGTTGAATGTGAGCTCCAGGTTGTTGAAGAAGTAATCAGCAAACTCTGGATACATGTCAAGCACCTCCATGAGATCCTCCCTCTGAATAGTGCTCAGGTCACAGTAACTCAGCGCTCGTACGTCTGCGTTGGCTTTGCCAGGCTTGGCGTACAGATGGATCATTTCTCCAAAGATGTCATTTTTACCTAGTGAGACCCCACACACACAAAATAATGAATCCTCCTCAAAAATCCTAATAGAAACGTGGAAAGACACATCATTGCCTCCAATGACATTCACTGTCATGCTATTCATTCATTATAGAGCAGAGTTTCCAGTCACCTTCATCTCACTATTCCTTAGACTCATACAAAAACAGCCTTGACATGTTTATTTTTTGCACATAATGAAAATCAAACAGCACTTCTTCTCGCTGTAGATGTTCTCCCAAGGCTTGTACTTCACTCATCTGCCCAACTTTGATTCATTATTTATGCTGAGTGATGAGCAGCTTTGAGGTGAAAAAGAAGGCTTGATTGTGAGTGACACACTTCTATTGTGCGCTTCAAAAGAAAGACTCTTGATTAGAAAGCCAGCTCTACACAAAAACCTCATCATTTACTGCCAGCCTTGATTCCAAACTAAGATGGGGGATACCCCAGCTAAGATGATTTGCAAACAAAAGGATGTTTAGCTTATTTGTCATAATTAAATACACAACATGATTTTAGTTATGTGTTATGTCTTTTGGCAGCAATGAACTGTAGCTAAACAACTCCCCCAAACCTGAGCTAATGCCATCAGAAACATACATGTGCTTATAGAAGTCCCCCCCGTCTCTCCTGGGAGTTACGCCAGTGCCAACAGGACAGTTCATACAGAAAATAGCTCCTCCATATGACTTTCATTTTTGTAACTTTATGATTGCTTAGTTAAAAAACCTTCTGAAAAATGCTTACTTAACCTACAAAACATGAATGGAATATTGAAAAGGCAACAATAGCAACATCATTTTAAAGACCCTATTAGAATTCATTTATTTATTTTATGCCAGTGTTGTTAGCGGGGGTTCAGGATTAAGAGATATGATGTGTCTGTGGCCCGTGTGTCTTTCACAGCATGCACCCGATACCTCTCTCTGGCCACACACAGAGCTGTGTACACCCCCCTACCACTCCCATAAAACACTCAGCCCTGGCACTAAGAGTAGAATAGTCAAGATAATAGAAACCATCACTGGATTCATTTTTAACCTGTGGATTGCTGTTGTGTTTCTGACATTACATTAGAAAATACCATCGACATACAACAGACAATAAGCACAAAAACAAAACAAAGGAAGAAATTAGAGCAAAATGGTGCTGATGGAGCATTATGTTTGTACTGTATCACACATAAATGAGCTGATCTGTGAGATCAGTGACTTTTCTGGTGTGTTTGTTAATAATGGGTTTTGTGTGATGCAGCAGCTTTTGCTAAACTTAAACCCCATTCTGTCAGGTGCGGCTTTGCCGAGCATTCATCTCATGAATAATGGCAAGTTTAATCCAGGCTTGGCCCGTAGCACCTGGTCGCGCTTCAGCTGTAAGAAAAGATAAATACTCATTACTCTAATATGACTGGTGAGAATTTACATCTGCTTTGCAAGGCAGAGGCAGCACATGTTTAAAATTGGCAGCTGACCATTGCTTCAGATAGAAGTTTTGTTCAACAGTTATTTATATTTTTTTTAATAATCCACCTTTGAGTCATTTTCTTGTGCTGTCAGAAAAATAGCAGCTATATTGCCATTTTCTCTGAAATTGCCAAACAACCTTTCATGGAGGCTCCTAATAGAAATGTCACAGCTTCAATCCTGTCACATGAACAGCCCTTTTGCCAACAGGACAGCAACGGGAGACGCAGGCACTTTCAGCTATTTCTGTCAAAACGTGTGAACATGTGTTTTTGCTTCTGTAAAATGCCTTGGATATTTTACTTGTGTAAAGCATTTACAGTGCAACAGTCACTTCTCTGAAGGTGCTGGCGTTTCTGTGTCCATTAGGGAATATCACTGCCTATTGTTCCTTCTGTGACAAGCTTTTACACATTATTTGCATTTGTCATACATTTTGACACAAAAGAATCTCTGCGCACCAACATTGTGTGGGGCAAGTGTAGGTATTAAAGGCTTTTAAATCTTCTGACAAAACATTGCCTTTAAAGTCAATGATATTTTATTCCATTTTCTCTGAAGCAAAAAAAGAGCTGTCTCTCCAGGGATTTAATGCTAGCTAGCGAGGCGTTGTTTTGAACTATAGGGTGGTCACTTTTGCAGATTCACACTTCGTGGATGACGTAGGTTTTAAAAAGAACAGACACATGCTGTCCACTTCCAAGAGGGCAATTAAAAACATAATTTTGAACAATAACATGAGGATTAATTTATTAGAAACTGTTCAAATGAATAAAACATAAGAATGTGGACTGAACCATAGATAAAAGGTGTTTTATCCATGGGTAAAAGAACAGTTGGACAGAAATAGTAACTGCCTTATGTAGTTGAACGTAAGTGAAATGAACATCTAAAAAGTGTACTTAAATGTAATGAAGTGGAATATAATAACGACTTATTACCTATCTCTGACAGTGGATGACGTATGATGTTAGAAAAAGAGGACGATTAAAAAAATCTTTACAGTGAACATAGGTCATTAGATTCAAAAGAATTAGCACAATTACAAATTACACAAGTAGAAATATTATTCTATTAAAGTGTTAGTGAAAAAAAAGTGTTTGCACTCCTCAGATGATATTTCCTTCTCAGTTTGATCACTTCGATAAATAAAGATTACCTTCTATTACCTAATATGAAATTAGAGAAGAAAGTTTTTCTTCACTGCAATACCGCAAGTGCCCACTTGAGGAATTTGCAACAGGGCTTTGAGGGCGGAGCCATATCAAATCTTAAAATAAATACATGGTTATGATCCTCTGAGTCATGGGGGCATAAAAGACATAAAGACATAAAACACTTTGAATAAATATACACTAAAAGAGGTTCAAAGTTATCACAACCTGTGGGAAGAGATGTGGTGCATTTAACAGAACAATAAAGCTTTCCAGAGGGGAGGAGCTCAAAGATACCACTAGCAGGATGCTGGGTGGGGTCATTAAGAATCTGTAATGCCCGAGAAACAGGTCTTTCTTTGTAAATGTCCTCCAGGACCGACAACTCAAACCTGACTGTCAGGCTCAGTTTAAAGCTTTCTTTTCTTAAATGTGAGGTTACCAAACCACACAGTTATCGAGCTGGTAAGAAGACTTTCTACTGCACAGCGATAAAAGTTTAAAATAATCTGCTTGTTTGGGGTCAATTTATGTGACACTGTTTTTTTTTTTTTTACCATGCATGGCTAGGTAAAGACAAGGTGTTAAGAACAAGCCAGATGCAAAAAAAAAAGTACAATTAATAATTACTCTAAAGCACAATTTGATTCACAAATGTTCCCATTAAAACCCTTCTCTGACAGTGACACAAGAAACATGAGAACGGAAACTGTCTGCATTTACCTAGAATGGCCACCACAATGTCATCTTTGAGGATCTCGAGGGAGCCACGGGACAGGAAGTAGAGCGCCGTGAGGACGTCCCCACTGTGGACCAGAGTATCTCCAGGAGGGGTGTGGGTGGTTGTGAAGCGCATGGCCAGCGCCCTCAGGCAGCCTTTGGTGGCTCCCTGAAACGCTTTGCAGTCCTGCAGGAGGCTTTTGTTGAGGTGAAGGCAAATGTCTGCCTGCAGACACTCGGGAAATCCTTTTAACACCTGCAACGTGGAACAGAGTCCGTGTGAGTAAAAGGCATTTGGGGTTGTTTGAGCTCTGCAAATGCAATTATTTTTGAGAAATTATGCTTGAGATAAAAATATTGACTGAAAACAAGCTTGTTATGAAAGTGGTATAAGAGTCACAGCTCCACGCATATAAGCTACATCTTTATCACATGCAATACAGCCAAATGTTAGACTCAGAACTAACAAAATATATATATATAAATATACTGAAATGTGTAAAAACACCCCCTCTTCTAATCACAATTCAAGCTGAGCTCTGGCTTCATTTTTCAACAATAAAGTCCACCAAATTGAAGTGCAGGAAAGATGTATCGTGTGACAAAAGCGAACACTTGACATGACAAATCTACCCTTTACATAACGGCTAGAGTTTAAATACAGACTCCTTTTTCTTACTGCTACCCAAAAAAATTAGTTTTAAACAAAGAACTCTCTCATTTGTGGTTCCCACCAGGTTATTGCATAATTCAGGATAGCATATTCTCATTAACAGTTCATATGTAGCCATCTTGTGGAATTCTTCAGACTATTCTTCACTGCCTCAGTTTAAATTCTACTCCAAAAAATACAGCAGCCCCCGAGGGTAAAAACCCAAGGATGTATTATAAGACGTGATTATGGTACACTCTTTTAATACATCCTTGTTTTTAACCGTCTATGGAAAGGTAATTATATGGGGGCTTGTTCGAGACACATATTTTCAAACTGTCAAGTTTAAAATAACTGCACACCACAACTTTAAAGGAGTTATTTTGACAATTTCACAGTTCTTTCGACAATTTGAGTGCATCACTTTGTTTAATCAAACATTACTTCTCTTTTACTCAGTGATGGGAAATCCCAGACTAACACAATGAACATCACACGCAGATAATTCAGGCTTGAATCGAGGTCCTGTTTTGTTTCTATTTAAAACACTGTCAGCTGAACAGACATACTGGATAAATTCTATTAATAGAAACATTAAAGTCCCTCGTTCTTTTTTTGTCCTCTGTCTGCTGTCAACCCTTAAATTAAATTTATTAATAATAAATTAACGCATCGCATATGAGTTGGAAAAAGAAGTGAGCAATAAATACACTTGTTAGCTTATATACACATAATGCACAATTAATCTTCTTCTAGAACTGCTCCCACTGAAAGTTGCACTCTTTTTTTTTCTCACTAATTACAATGATTAAAAATGGTGTCATATTTCAAAACATAATACTACTTGTAAAAACAATCAAAAATGTACCTCCTGCACTTTTCAACGTAGAGTTCATCCATATGAGAAGCAGACAGAAAAAAAAGAAAATGCAGTTTAGAATTTGACATCTCAAAAAAACAAAAAAAAAAATGAAATGGTAAAGGAATGGGATTGATCATTGTGCGTTGTTCGTACCGTGTTCATGTCGATGCCATTGGTGTAGGTCCAGGAGTGTTGGAAGTACTCCTCCAGCCTCTGCCTGAGTGGATTTGGAATCTGGTGAAAGCGGATAAACTCCTTAACTCGCAGCATTTGCGCGTGGTAGCGAGCCGTCCCTGAGTACAGTCGCTGGATGATGGCAGAGACGTTCCCAAAAATGCTGGCGTACATCAAAGCTGCAGGATAGGAGACATTATACAGTTTGAGAGGGGTTCATTCAAATACAGGGGTACTGGAAGTAAGGGTTTGTTCAGGGAGCAGCAGATATGTTTTAAGTCACAATATTGGAATATACTGAGAATTATATTCTAGGATTTTTGATAATCACTTGTGTGTGTTAAAACAAGTATATTTGAGGTAGATTAGATGCACTGTGCAGCAATAAATGAGCAATCCGGTTTTAGTTTCAAACTTTAGAGGTACACTACATTTCTCACAGTACATTATTTATTGTAGCAAGAAGATCTATGGCTGACACTATAATGCCAAAATAATAATCTTAGTTATGAAAAACGCTTAGTTAAAGAGATAATTTTTTCTGATTCAGTTTGGGAGAAACAAAAGTGAATATTATCAAATCAGCTAAAGACATAACATTTCTACATAATAAGGATGAGTAATAAATACTGGTAGTGTTATTTTTATTTTGCTAAATATGAGCTTGGATCTTAACATTTAGAACCAGTAATAACAGTTTATAATAACTCTTTATATTACTGTATATATATATATATATATATATATATATATATATATATATATATATATATATATATATATAAATATATTTACTTAGCCTACTTTTTATAGATCATTTAGCATCTTTTGTTAATTTGATATCATCATCAAATATTGATAGTTTGATATTGAATAACGCTTTACTAAGTTAAGTATTTCTAAGTGAGTTAGTTAAGTGTTATAAATTGTTTCACTCATAAGTAAAAAAAAAAAAAACTACAGTTAATAGTGATATTGTAATGACAATAATAGTACCCATATTTAATTCTTATATTCTGAGTTTCACTGAATTCTTATAAGCGGCCAATCAGCATGCTAAATTTGACTGGGCCCTGTAGACATGTCAAAGAAATTATAACAAAACAATATACTCACAGCCGATCAACATGACGCAGATGGAGAAGATCTTCTCGGAGTTGGTGTTGGGAGAAACGTTTCCGAAGCCCACGCTGGTCAGACTGCTGAAGGTGAAGTAAAGTGCTGTCACGTACTTGTCCTTGATGGAGGGCCCTGAGTTGGGGTCACTGTAGTTGTATCTCTTCCCTATGGACACTCCCAGGTTGTCCAACCAGCCGATCTTGTGCTCCAGGTAGGGTTTCTCCACGTTCCCGATGGCGTACCAGATGCAGGCCAGCCAGTGGGCGATCAGGGCGAAGATGCACATGAGCAGCATAAGCACGGCCGCTCCGTACTCGGAGTAACGGTCCAGCTTCCTGGCCACGCGCACCAATCGCAGGAGCCGAGCGGTCTTCAGCAGGCCAATCAGAGTGGTTGTCTGGACAAAAGTACAATGCGGCATTTAAAATTTTATTTTGGCTTGCAGGTAAATGATCAATCGCAGTTAGGTGTATTAGTGGCATTTCTGCACGCTCCATTGACATAGTAGGAAAGATGTATTAACTAGCTCTTCTTTTAGCCGTATCATTTATCTACATTATTTTTTATAATGTACCATTAATGAGTGACCTTTGAGGGTAAAGCTTACCTATCCAATTCATTGTTCCATTAAACCTAATCTTGTCTATTGTTAAATCAATCACACATCAGTTTGATTCAGGGCTGCAGGTTCAGGGATATGGTTCAATATAATACGATGATATTTGAAATACCCTTTCAGGATCAAATGAAGAATAATGTGAATAACTTATAACTTATAACTGACGACACAATATCAGACTGTAAGTAGCCTATGTCTTATTGACTTTTTATTTTCACTAGAGTGCAAAAATACTTCTAGGATCTCAGCGTTAACACATGGAAAATGTAAATGTCTGGCACATGGCATAACATTATTACTGTAGTTTAAGCTGTCTTTTGTACTGTAGAATAATACTTGGATTGCACATACCAATACTGTCAAAATATATTTGCATATATATATATTTTTTTTCATGTTTTATCCACACTTTCCAAAGGTTGTGTCAGCCTGCATATCTGCAAATTTCAACTGTGCTCACACAAAGTTGTGTCCTTATGTTATAGCAACAAAGCATTGCACAACCCAATTACAGTTATGCACCTGCACAACAGTAACATAAAAAGAGAAATCCCAGCACCACACCATCTTTTCTCCCACTTGACGTCTGTGCCTTTTTAATTGCAAGACTTCAAATCAAAACTAAATACAGCCACTTCATGCTCCAAAAATGAACTCCTGTTGTGATTATTAACAATGCGCTGCATGGTACAGTGCTTCTCAGAGTAAAGCCAATCTTGATCTGAGTGGACATTGTTTGAAGAAGCACAAGACGGCTATTTCAAATACATTCCCTGCTTTAATCAAACCAGCTTTTAGGTTAAAACCGTCTTATTAAGCAGCTAAATGAATGGGGTATGGTGAGGACCATCTGCCGCTGTCTAGACCACTCTGTTTTTCTTAATGAAACATATGCAAGGGGTGTGTATTATGATAAAATCTGACACAATTGCAGATTCACTCAAGTGATTTATTTTTGTTTTTATGAAAATTATAATTGTCATGGATTAGATGTGAGCAAAAATATGGTCAAGTGATTTAATTGTTCTGTTTTTGCGTCTCAGCAAGGTGACTCAGCAGCAGAGGAAAAGATGATTATGGTTTATAATCAGGAGATTTTCTGGTATAATGGAGTTCCTACAGAGTACGATAAAGCACTGAAGTGGATCCAGAGGCTCAGGGGACATATCCTACCAACAAACAAGCCAGCAGTCCTGGCATCGCGCCTACCAATGGTCAGCGCACATCTGCATGTAAGCTGCGCACACACACAGCCCCGTTGGCCTGCTCCTCACATAAATGCATCATTGATTGCCATTTGGTAAGCCATTAATCCGTGAAAATGGATTCTAGAATGAAAACCATTCAAAAAAAGAAAAAAGAAAAAAAAAAACATGCAATTTAAAGTAATCCTTTCAGGGTCGAGACTGAAAGATTCAGGCTGTAAGTAGCGGCCCAGAGGCACAAGTCAGGGCTTAGTGAATGGATAACAGAACGAAACATGGCGATGGCCAGTGGTGTGCTCTAAATCTCCCTGGGAAAAAAAGATGATAAAGAACGAGAAAACATACCTCGTCTGATCCTGAGCCGAAGATAAGCAGGTCAAAGGGAATGGCCGCCACCATGTCTATAAGGAACCAGCCTTTAAAGTAATGGATCGCTATCTTAGCCGGATGACTGACCACCTCCTCGTTCAGGTTCACATACGTGGTCCTAAAGTTTATGAGAATGTCGATGATAAACATGATATCCACCATTAGGTCCACCACGTTGAGAGGGTTACAGGAGTATCCACACTCGCGCCGCTTCTGCTCCTCTTGGTCGTTGAGAAGAAAGGCAGCGGAGTACGGAGTGAAGATGGCCGTGTAAATGACCAGCAGCAGGATGAGCCAGTCCCACACGGCCTTGAACGGGCTGTAGTGCAGGATGGTGAATTTGTCAATGCGTGCCGTCTGGAGTTTGTATTCGGGCAACACGTCTGCTCCCAGTGACAACACCTGGGGGAAATGTAAGAATTAATTAGTGAAAATAGTGACAAAGTTATGATGCAGGTTCACCAGAATGTTATATCAAATACTTACATTTATTTTATTCTTAGTATCAGATAAGGAGCACTACAAAGTCTAACTATATAAGAAGTAGAGTATACATGAATGGAATAATTTTCTATTTAGAGGTTTAATACTTTTTTCAAACACACTGTAGTTTAGTAAAAATATGTATAAACCCCTCCTTCTAAGATCAGCTGCTGTGATTGGTTGGTTGGCTTAAGCCATAGTTACCGTTTTATGTTTACTTTCTGTGGCAGTACATTGGTGTCTTTGCTTTGTCTGACCTCATAAAAGGTCAAACCTAAAAAAGGATGTGTTTATTATAGAGCACCCTGTCACAAGCTGAGCATAAATGGGACAGCTCAGCGTTACATGAAATTGATTATGTATTAGTTGGGCACAATTTTAGCAGTAAGTACACAAAAGCAAGTGTTCTTTTCTAGTTTTTGAGTGTCTAAGTTATTTAAATTAGCCATGTGCTTTTTGGTTTTGATTTCCTGTTGTGCTTATTTTGCTTTATTTTATTTATTCCACGTGTCCCCCATAAAGAGCTAGTGAATTACTTTACCACACTGTGTCGCTGGATGAGCATAAATGGGACAGCTCCATGTTACGCAAAATCAATGACAGAGAATTTTAGCTGTAAATGGACAAAAACATGACAAACAACTGTGTATTTATGGTATTCAAATTAGCATTTGTTTTTTGGTTTAGAATTCATGTAGCAGTTTTACATTATTTATTCCAACTGTCCCATAAAAAGCATGTGTATTATTTTATGCCACACTCTTTAGCAGGTTGAGCATATATGAGGCTAAGCAGCACACATTAACAGGATAAATTTTAGAAAGGGGCATTCGTAGGAGATAATAACCAGATCCCACCTTAACTGGACCCACTGGGAATTACAACTTCTTGAAAGGCCATTAGATTATTCATCCACCTCATTATGTAACAGGAAGCTAGGCTAAACACCCAATGACCCTTTCTGGGAATAAAGATTTTTTTAGCAGAAAAGTACTTCATTTGACTGGGCTCTGTGGGACTTTTGCAGACCTTAAATAAAAAAAAAATGTGCAAAACGAGAGACTGAAAAAAAAAGCTTACGCTAATCCTTTGACATATTGTCCAGCATGGATTTATTTGCAGATATTTGTGATCAGCCTTAGCGTGAGATGTCTTATTAACATTTGGAGCTTGAAAACATATTTAAGGCTGCGGTACTCTTTTAAGGGCAAACTTGACAGCAGCTAAAAGAAGTGCTGCACAGTAAAAAAGCATTAAGGCCTGGCTCTAGTATGACAGAAAGATTGCCTATGTCCTAGAATCATGAATAATGTGACTGCTGCCGACTCGCTCAGGATTTGCAGAGGGTACATTCTGTGCTCAATAAAAGATTGGAATGCTTGCCGTCACTGTGTGAATCCTATAATATTTAAACACTAATATTTATTCAATCAATAATAATATTAATGCCTTCTGAGAATATATTTGCAGGTATATGGCTCTTACTGAACATTTCCTTTAATTATGTCATATAGTATGAATGAACCCTTGACTGGTTGCTCAATTATTAAGAGTGTTCTGTAAAAACGCAGCTAGGCCTTGTTTTAGGTATAATATGCCTCGGCAGATAAAAAGAGAGGAGCACATAGTGGAGCAGGCAACAGGATAAGGGCAGGGGGTCTCTGTTCATTTCAACACATTCCCCTATCTTCAGCACATGAATTATAGATCTGCCCATGGTAGCGGCGAAAGAAGCAAATGCACTGTTCACACTGTGGTGCCTCCAAACGCTAGACTCCAGTCAGCAGAGTGGGAGGGCGTTTAATCACCATGATGGCCGCTCTTCATTTATGAATGAGAATGTCCCGGTGAAAGAAGCTTGAATATAAGGTTTCTATATTCTCCCTGTGCTTGCTTGATGTGTTGCTGGTGTCCAGCTCAAGCTAACGAGGAGAAAGAGCGTGATTTCATATGCGAGGCTTGAGAACTGGAACAGCGGGAATCAAGAATAAGCGGCTACTGAAATGTTACTCGCCACTTGTCCCTCTGTGTCTTGTCTGTTCGGTAGATAGACTCATAGATCAAAAAATGAAAAAGAGACCACTTAAATCAGTTCCAGATTAAATAGCCAAGTCATAAAATTCTGGTTTCAATGTCTTTCATTCATTTTTTGAAGGTCCTTTCCTGTTTAGATTGTTGCTCCAATAGAGAGGTCCCCAAAAAGGAAAACCTTTGAATGTAAGTCAATAGAAAGCAGTAAACACATTTTTAGGGATAAATAATGGGCCAATTAACCTAACTTACTCGCTCTTACCTGCTAGGTTCAAAGACATAGTCTACTTTCAGAAGTTATCATTATAAATACAGACTTTACAGGGACTGTGGTTAGTGTTTTTTTTAAAGCACAGTTTTACAGTCTGTTAGCATAAGGTAACACTAAATCTAATTGTGGGACTGTAATTCTTATGCTGCATTTATGATGTCCTGGGAAACTCTGAAAAATGTTCTCTAATTAAAAAAATGTACTTGAATGGCTTGAATAGTTAGAAAAGCAATTTAATTAACAAGAACTTCCTAATCTCTTAACTGTCAAAGTTGTTAGCTAAAGCTGTGTTTGTCCATTTAGCATTTGGGCTTGACGCTAACTTTAAATCTCATTTGTGACATGTGACACACTTCCAAACACTTCTAAATAACTCAGTCACTCTATGAACTTTCCAAAATGATATGAGTATTTGTCCACTGGATACGGTAGACACAGTATCTGTCTAGCCAACCTAAATGCTAAAGCTACATCTAGAAAATTTGCCTACAGCAGTGCTTCTCAAGATTTTTTGTCATGCCTACCCTTTGGATGGAAAAAATAATCTGAGTCTGTATGCCACTATTTGCCTTGCCAGCTGCAACAAACTCTTTTCCTATTCAATACAAAGAAGTTAGTCTGGTACCCTGTTGCTTGCATTCAGTTTACGGACGTAATGTTAACCAATCAGAGAAACTCAAGTGGTTCATGAGAGGGATGCTTGGTCAGTTGGTGACATTAGGAATAGGGAATAGGAAGAATGAATGCATTTCACTAACGGATGTGTCAAGTCTGTTGACTCACCTGTGTCACTTTCTCTGTCACATTGTGCGTTCTCTCTTTGACCTTCGGCGCGATGATGGGTTTCTCAGACGTTGGTGGTGAGTGCGTCTTCTTATCGGTCGTCTCGGTAAAGTTGAGTGCAATCAGCGGGATTTTGTGGATAGTGCTGTACTTGTTAATGTTGGAGTCGGAGGTAGACCCGAGCAGACTGGACTTGACGTGATTAAAGGGCCCTGGCAGGTACATTATAGAAGAACATAAACCATTATTCATGTCATTATTCCCAGGTGGGAGCTTTTTACAGACAAATAAATCACAACCTTCTGTTTGATGTCTTGATTTAAATGTAATGGCACAAGTACACAATGTCAAAATACAAATGAATTAGCCGTGCCTAAGTGCACTTAAAGCATGCATTAGAGAGGGCGGCTTTTGTGGCTTGGAATAAATATGGCATTCTGAACTGTATCTGGCTCTGTAACTTTAATTAGAGCTAATTAAATATTTACCAGATTAGCTTTGAGATACAAGCACAAAGTCTTTCAGATGTACAAGTCTACCTGCAGCGTTTCGGTCCTGATCATAAGCCCCATGTGCCAACACATGTCAACACCAGAGCATTCAGCTTATTGTTGTAAAGAGCTGATAGCTGATGCCACATAACTGTGAATTTAATGGTTTTCTCCATGTTGGCAGGCAAACACCGCATCCATACTTAGCTTTACTATTGAAATATTCTGTATCAAAGCACAGCGCTTCATTTGTACAACAATTTCTTATAAATCTGTGGTATTATGTCCACTATGTAAGACCTCATCGCTTTTGTTCCATTCAAACAAAAGAGAAGAGATGATCACATTTTTTAAAGTCAATGTTCAAGACACATGCAACACAAGGCTTTTTATAGCGGGAAGATCAAAAATCTAAATCAAAACTAAAAGGTCAGACCTAGTTAACATGAAGCTATAAAGCAAACATGGTGTTTTACAGCTTAAATTCCAAGTACAAAATAATATTACATGATAATGCAGGTATATAGCAGGTTTGTGATGCAGTTGGTTTTCGATCATTTAAAAACACGCGCCTGGTGCATGATAAGGGTCAGAATTATAATTCTATGGAGCTTTGTGACATATAGCTTAAAGCAAAACTAAGTAAGATTGGCAAAGCTCCCCCTACAGCTTCCTACAGTGAATCACACTGTCGTAAATACTCCTAGCGCAGCTCTGGACTACAATGCTCACCATCTTCGGACAAAAGTTTTATCTGTGTTTTTGGTGGTTCCATCATGACTGACGATTAGGGATGCAACAATTCTCAAGACAGTGTTGAACCGTTTGGTATGCCCTTCTCGGTTCAATATGCGTTGGTAAATTTTTGTTATTGCATAAAATGAATAGTCCCCAGCATTAAATGCCGTGCTTTTCTTTTCAGGTAGCTGTGTGTGTGTAAATCATTTGAGTTTAGGGAGTGCCTCAGTGAGTGAACAACCAATCACAACACTCTCCGGGCTGATGACGACAAATGATATGAACGCTGGCTGGTGCTTTAAAGTTTAGACCCACTTGATTAAACTAATATCCAGCAGCTCAGTGACATCTTGGGCTCCAAATGAACGTGCCCTACTCAAGCCTGCTGCGTTACAGGGCTCCGCAGTGAAAGTGAAACCAACTCATGCTGTAATGTCCCAATGTAAACACTGGCTTTACCTGGAGTCTGGTCTGTTCAGAGTTTTCTAAATCTGGTACTTTCTGGTACTTTATCTGGTACTTTTATATCAGGTCATATAATTATTGGTTTATAAATGTTGTGCCTGGATGTTATTGTTTTTTTGAAGCTGTGCAAATACAAAATAAAATAGTTCAATATTAATAATCATTAGACCCCTTACTCCAGGACATGTTTTAAGTCCAACCCACTCTCATCTTGATGCAGAGAATATTAATAAGCTAATGTTTCTTTTTTACATGAGAACCTCAATAATGACTTAACCTAGTTTGAACACCTAAATTAAATAATTAAATAATGGCATCATAAATTCTAGTGAACTGAAACAAACAAAAGACCTGTGAGAAAAAAAACGAGATATGAATTGAAACGTGGATTGGCTGTATTATTGCGTCCCTACTGATGATGAAATAAAATGTATGCCATTTTGGTTTGATCTTGGCAAAAGCACAAATTTGCACGGCATGGAGGTCACTATGTGTTAATTGAATTACCTTAAAACAATTTGTCACTATCACTTGAACGCAAACATGACCCGAGACCCGGTGGCAGCTCAACTTGCAAGTGCTGTTTCTGGCTCAGATACGCAAGAGGGGGGTTTAAACACACCACTACAACTTAATTAACCATCGTAAGGCCTTAGAAAACTATTTATGTTGGGAAAAATGTTACTTAGTTCTGCTTCAATAAATATATCATGAACTTCAACAGCTTGGAATCTATGGTGACACTATTCATTTTTACACGCTTTTGCCTGCCAAAATGGCGGATTGAAAACACTATTGCAAGAGCATCCTTGTTCTAAAACTACAGTACATTCACATTCATCCAGAATGTGTTTTTGCCAAGACTGTTTACTTGTCTCAGTTATATAACCAGTAAGCAGTCACATGACAGACTATTATTTTCATACTGCGATTTTAAAAAGCAATAGGCTTATGTACTTAAATCACAGTGGTTTTCAACACACTTCATAACCACAATGAAATGAAAACTAAGTCCAGATGCCTTTGCTTTAACATCTTCTTCAAGATTACCTGGATGACTGAGAACATTCACAGACAGAGTACAATGGATTTAAGAATATAAGCATTTGGCATATTTAAGGGCAGTAAGAACACCCAGGGCATGTACACAGAATGGACTTGTGATGACACTAAATGCCTGGTTTGAATATCATGCTTTAAAACAGTCATCAAGTGATGTCATTACCTCTGACATTGTCTAAAGGCGTCATGTTGCAAATGGGGAAAAGACACAAATGTAATTCATTAGAAATGCAAGAAAGACAAAAGTTCAGATCAAAGAATAGTAATAAAACAAACAGTAAGGACAGTAAAGTGTCAAGCACAAAAGGATTTAGTTACAGAGTGTGATTTTACTATTAACCACGTTGTGAATGTTCTCAAGATCAAGTTACTGCCAGTCCCTTTCACGTTTAGCATGTAAAGCATCTAACAATTTATTTATGAGTTACTACCATTTATAAAATTGCTTGTTAGACTGAGCAAACACACCTGATAACTTGATAAACTTGGTAAAGCGATATGTCACTGAATATAAAAACATATTGATGGTAATTAAATGCTTAGTCTTAATAAATGTTGCATGAAGCTGACAGGTATAGCCTAAATGAGCTGAAAAGAAGACAAAGCAGGTGACATTTGACACCTAGTAGTAATGTGAATGTAGGATCACTATTTGGCACATAGCAGCTGACTGGTGCACGTTTACAACCGTGATTCATAAAATATTTACAAAGCATGTATTAATCCTTTATGGAAGTCTAATATTATATCTTGTAGCATAGACCCTTAGAAATGCTCATCAGTGTTTTGGCGATGGAAACTGAACAGACATTCAGACTGTTCAGTTTCCATGGACAAGATTGCAAACTCTACAAAAATGAGATAGTTTTGGCAAAAAGCAACCAACTGACTACTGACTGTGTGGGCTGTCAGTGAGCGGGTAGGGAACACAATTGCTCTATTTATAAAGGTTACATGAACTAACTATAAAGGTTAATGTAATGGCATTTGGACTAGGTTTTCAAGGTGAAGACGTTTTGTCTCTTATTCCAAGAGCTTATATCTCTAGAGGAAGGGGTTTGACCTAAAACTAACTCTGATTGGACCAGGCTGTTCTGGTCTCATAGTTGTTAGCTATGAAAGGCGGCAGTAGCTCAGTGGTAGAGCAGCAGTTCTTCGACCGGCGGGTGGACGGTTCGATCTCCACTCGAAACATCCCAAAGCATCATAACATCTCACTCTCTTCACAGTTCATACTGTCATTGTGTCCTTGGGCAAGACACTTAACCCACATTGCCTCCAGTGGTCAGCAGTAACACTGGTAAAGTGCTTTGAGTGCCTAAAAAAAGGGCAGTGTAACTCCTGATGTGAGAGTCATAAAGGCTCAGATGAGTCGCTGTTCCATTCAGGTGTTGTTGTTCTCTAAAGTAAAATGTTAGGTTTCAAAACATTGTTGTAAATTGTGGGCAAGTTGTATCTGAGGCCTCCTTCTCTGTTCAGAAAAGGCTTTTCCATTTTAATAGAAATGGCTTTGTTCACTCTTTTTCAAACCATCTGGCCTCTCTGGTCAAAATTTGGACATTGCTGTCCTCAAAGGAATGTCCTTTCTTTTCGAGGTTTGGGTGGACTGCAGACTCAGGCCCACCACTGAGTCTGCAGTCCACTGGAATAACAGATGAACCATTGTCACCTTCAAAAAACCTAGTTCAGATGTCTTTACATTAACCTTTTCTTCAAGATTACCTGAATGACTGAGAACCTTCAGTCTATTTATATGAGCAATTAGGTTTCAACAGGTTAAGGCTACAAGCTACAAGTTACTAAATGTCAAGACTATAATATACTGAACTAGCTACACAATAGCCCTAAATTTCTGACACTGTCAAATATTTGTGGCAAACAACCTTTGGTCTGACAACTGGGAGATCAGTTGTCTCTAAACCTGTCACACACAGGACAGGACCATTGATTCAAAGCTTCAATATGTAAATCTGCCACTGATTTTTCATTTGTCGGCCACAGCAAAAATGTGTGACAGATGCTTAACACCACACAGATTGTTTTAGGACTTGTGCTTCCTCATCAAATACTGTTGAACAGAGATCTGTCTTTGAGATTATTCAAAACATACAATGCAAGACTTAAACTAAGGTAACATGCACATTGCTGTTTTATACAATTGCATATAAGGTCAAATAAAACATTTATGCATTTATTTATTTTTTCCCACTTTAAGGATCTAATTTTGTGACGTTAACTTGCAAAACAGCTGCTTTTTTATGAATTCCTTGACATTGTACACTACCATCTTTACGAACAGACTGTGATACATACCTTCACTGGTGTGTCGATCCCTCAAGGCGTTCTTGGAGTTGCAGCTGTATCCCTCGATCTCATGCACAGAGGAGGCCCTCCTCATGCTGCTGATGCTGCCCCGGGGGAAGGTGTTGGACAGGGATGTGGACGACTGGTGCGGCTCGGTTTGGTACAGCTTGTCCCAGGGGAGTTTGGGAGATGAGTGGTCGAGGGGCTCGGGGCCTGGAACACTGGCCTGGGAGGAGTGGTGGCTGGAGCCGATGAGGGCATGAGTGTCATTGGCCTCGATGGGACTGCAGATGCTCTTTGTCGGAGAGGGAAAAC
Source organism: Neodontobutis hainanensis (assembly GCA_024349245.1). Classification (NCBI taxonomy): domain Eukaryota; kingdom Metazoa; phylum Chordata; class Actinopteri; order Gobiiformes; family Odontobutidae; genus Neodontobutis; species Neodontobutis hainanensis. The sequence continues at coordinate 5,336,883 of JALDNG010000048.1, forward strand.
TCTGCAGGGCCACTGAGTCCACGTTTAATTTGGGTGAGTCCACCATCACAGCATCAGGGTCCTCTTGCGGAAGAGATTGCTTGTTGGTATTCATTAAACTGAAAGCTGCCTGGCGGAAGCGGAAAAATCGACTCCTCCCTAGTTAAAAAAAGTCATGGTTACTTTTAATGTTAACTGACATGAGCTTTTCTGGTAATCTACTGCAGGATCTAAAAGTTACCACATCACAGAGCGGAAAGTCTTACAATAATATTCTGGTATTGCGGATAGTTGGGGAATTTTTATTTATTTTTAAGCCATATAAAACAGCACATCTTCTTCCTATTTTTTCCAGTTTTTTAAATTAGTCTCTCTGGAGTTAAGCGCACAAAACTCAAAGACAAAGTTAAGGAGCTCTTGGGGCGCATCCATTTTAAACAGAGCCTTATTTTTGAATGCAATTATACTCTAACTTTAGAAACACACAAAAATAAGCATTAAATTACAGTTAAAATGTATTTAGTGCAATTGGGAATCTTGAAAAAAATAATCTCTAAACAACCTAGTGAATGTTCAATGACGCCTGGTGACTCCACAATATGGCCAAATTGTACACGACTAGAAAAGAAGCACACACGTGTTTCTTTTTGACATTCTTGCATGATGGTTTAAGCCAGTGGTTTTCAAAGTGTGGGACGGGCCCCTCCTGAATGGGCGCCAGAGTACTCCAGGAGGGCGCGGTTCATGTAATGTGTTTCAGTTTTGAAAGTGTTAAAAATAGATAAACACAAATTCTAGCGATTTCTGTTCTTTAATAGTATTCATGCTTTGTTCAAAGACAACAGCATATCCCAGCAGGGCTACCACTGTGGCTCATGCTCTAGAATGAAGTGAATACAGTTAAAAAAATCCAATTAATTACACTCCCACCTTTTATAAAACATTGTATTCCCTATCAGCAACATACATACTCAATTTTGAAGTACGGTTTAATCTTATATCATGCCTTACATACACACTATCACAAGCCCAGAGATTTTTGAATGCACTGCTGACAACATGTGTTCTGTCACTTAACACCTCAGTGTATTGTTAGATTGTCAGTCTATGCTGACCTGGTAATTGTGAGTATTTTAAAACAAGCTGCAAGACTTTGGTTGGTTAACAAAAGCAAGAGACTGAGAGTGACCCCTGCTTCACTTGTGAGACAGCCGTAGTCCAGCAGCCCTTCTTACATAACGTCACTGCCATCTGTTTCCATTCTCCAGCCAAAAGTGCTGATGTTACAACTGTAGACGCTTACAAAAAAGCCATGACACTCAATAAAGTTCTTGGAGAGGAACCTAATGACACCCTGAGCTGGCAGCAGATATGGACAACCTTCCTGTCTCTACGGCGCGTGGAGCCGGTGTGGCTGCTAATGCTGCGGCAATATCTGTGTAGAAGGTGACACAATGGAAAAGTCCAATTTAAATCAGGAGCAGGATAAGAATACACAATCTAGAATAGGCCTATAAGTCCCTTTTTCACAGGTCATCCACATCCGGTTGACGAGGAAACCATCATTGGAAAGTCATTTTACAACTTGCCAAGAACATTATTGTCTTGGCTGATGGGTCACGATAGTTCAAAACTCGACAAAGGTTTTGTGTTGACTGTAAAGGTATCTTTTCTTAAGCTATTGCTAGGCTATTATTTAGTTAATGGGATCACCTAAAATATAAATCAAAGGCTTACTATAGTTCATATTTGTTTAGTTACAATCATTTTTGTCTTTGCTTACTCCGTCAAACCGTTTTACCATTTCACAATATTTGCCTGGATATATGCAGTTCCAGAGAGAGTAAAAAGAGAAAAGTATTATTTTTAACTATTGCGGCCCCTAGCCACTTTGAGTTTGACACCACTGCACTAGAGAGCTATGAAAACTGTTATCTATATAAATTGTTATCAAATTACCAAGAGCAATATATAAATAGGTCAGCCATAACATTATAACCAGCATCCTGTGGGCTCCACTTTTTGGCCCACAACAACTAATAGGATGTACCTCCATGATGTTGTATGCAGCAGCAGCAGCTCCTAGGAAGTTCTGAGAAGGCAGCCAATAGATTGTCAATTCCAAAGATTTGCTGTTGTCATTTTGCTCCACTTTTTGTACTGACAACTGCACACAGCCCAAAAGTGCTGCGGTTCTGGACACGCTCTGGCAGTTATTTAGCCATCACAATGTAATTAAATCAGTCAATGTTTTTCTTCTCAAAGGTAGAAGGTTCATTAGTTACCTAATACACTGTATCTCACAGGTGCCATGGTAACCGGAAAATCAATATAATCAATTTCATCGGTAAGTGGTCATAATAAAAACAAATGTATTGGTGTTTTTGGGTTAACTAAGCAGAATTAACACAGTGTTAAAGTTTGTTGGTTTGACCCTAATTTGGGAAAATGCTGTTAATGCTTAATATTTTCTTACCACTCCAGAATTTTACTGATACGTAAGGAGGAGAAAACAAGAAGACAGGTAAAACGGCATTTTCCACTGTCACAGGTAAATCACCAAAATAGCTCACCATCCAATTAGGTTTACAGCAAAATGGAAGTTTGATAGAAATAGTTGATCAAAAACTAAAGAGAACATTTTTCTGCAGACTAATCTATCATTATCGTGCCTGATTTTTGTCTGGAGGGCATGTTCAGTTTTTGACTGTGTCTGGTCTATGTGGCAGCTCGGGGAGAGGGGGATTACTCACCTCCGGGCTGAGCGCTAGGTGAAATGCAGTGACACCTTCCAGGCATATAACACGCTGTCAGCACAACATTATAATTAGTCCCTCAATGTCCGAATATCTCTCTAGTCTCTGGGCTGCACAGAAGATGACATTGTTTGCAAAGGAATGTTTACACTGTGTATAAAACACACTACGTATATTCAGTTCATCCCAAATCAGTGAATATATTATGTTATTGTATGTTTCTAAATACATGCATATATATATATATATATATATATACTGCTGCAAAAACAGTCTTGTTAACATCTAGAATTAGTACAATTAAATGTTAGATATAAATGTCAGATTCTTTCTGAAGTTTATATATATTTTTTGGCTGTTTAATAATTTTGTATTCTTTTATCAACTGCACTGTCCAGGTACACCCAGTGGTCAGCAAACCACACAAAGTTGTTTTCAATATGTCCACGTACAACATGGTTGACTTACTCGTGTTCCTTCATACCTGTTTTGACAATGGAAATTGACCTGACGGCACCATGCCTTTTTTACCACTAGATGGAGTCATGAGTTACGGCAGTGCACAGCCAAGACTTTGGTTTCCCACTATTAGGACATCTTTCTGTTGGTGTGTACCTGGATCTGTGTGCAGCTAAAGAGTGTTTGTTCTGTAATGGGCCTCTGTAAAATACACCGCCTGTTGCACATGACAATGAATAAGCATTAAAATTCAAATCATGCGCTTCCTTTTGTACATTCATGCTCTAATGGCCGATCAAAGACAAAGAGCGGCGCTGCGGTCATACTTTAAGTGTGATGCGCACATGTACTGAAAACTGTCTAATCTAAAGTCACATCTGCCCCTCCGCATATGTTTACATGGCCCTTCTCCACACGGGTCCACGTCCTTAAACACGGTCACAGCCAATCAGATCTGATTAGCCACACATCCGTGACTCACATGCGCATGGACACACACTAGGCTTAAGCAGGAGCCGTGTGTATGGCTGTGCCTCGGAGAAACTCATGCTGAGTGAAGTTGATAGCTGAGCTTTGGTCAGAGAAGACATCCAGTCAAAGAAGAGCACCGACATCTTAGTGACATTTGCACCTTTTCTGCCGCACATCCAAATTTAAAATTGTTAGTGCATCATATTCTGTACTATACATCCTTCTTAGACAAGCAGGTGATGACAAAAAACCACCTGTATTTGATAATAATGCTTTTTAATACTGTGTGAATATTTTGTGTGAGCGGAGAGGATTTCTTTATCACACAGAACATTGATGTTGACTTGTTTGTAGGTCACACTGAGAATGATAGCCCAAATCACATTCCCTAGTGCTTAGTATCCAACAGATACCTGGAGGGGTATTTCAGTGAATTATCTCAATTACAGTCATCTACTCCAACTGTCCCTTTTTGAAGCAGAAAGGTACACACTGTCACAAAACAAATATGGCAAAAAATAAAAAAATTAAAATAAAACACATAACTTTTCTTGTGTGTATATTGTGTAGAAAGCCACATGACACAATAATACACACAAAAATAGCATCATTGGATTTCAGAATATAAACGGTATTGTCCCGCAAATAGCTGACGGTGTCATGGGATTATATATAAGACTATTATAATATATTCTTATGTATTATTCTTTGTTAGTCTTTATTAGTCTATGAAGAAGTTGAAGGTGTGGGGTGTAAATTTGGCGGCAATTGATTGATTGACTGACATTCCACACCACCTTTCTACAGTATATGAGCACCTACGATAGCACTAAATGGACAATGCTATAGTCAGTAAACAAAACCAGTGGAAATAGGTGATAAACTCATTTTAAGTCATAAATATCTCCTCCAGCAGTGCATTTTTTTCCCAAGAAAGATACATGCAAAGAGAGATATTTAAAGATCACTACAGACTATTAAAAGCATGCATATATTAAGTTAAAGCAGTGAGCAAATAATTCAGAGAAAACTGTTTGATAACTTTCAAATAATTCATAACATTGTTAGCTTTTTACAACATGCCACGTACTGTTAAAAATTTACCACGTAATAAACAAAATCCGCATTTGTCTGAAGGCTGCCCCAAAAAGTTTTGGTGGGCCAGGGCCAGCAGTTCAGCAAGGTCAAGAACACCATGACAGCCTAATCTAAAGATGTGAAAGAAGTTATACTAAAAGTATACTAACAGTGCCAGAGCTAACAGTAACTTTGATGAGAACTGAGCAGAAATTGGCTGTTACGTGGGTCATTTGCCTTGACTTTGGCGGAAGAGAAGAGCCTTAAAACTTTTTCCCGGGGTTTATACTGTATCTCGGTCTAAGATACAGTCCAATATAGTGAATGTTTCCAAAGGCTTGCCATCACTCATCAACATTTTGGGGAATTCACTCTCTTCTCTTTACAGCAGAACAAAGACTCAGTCCATCGTAAAAAACACAAATAAAAAAATAAAAATTTTAAAATAATGATCATATACTGTAGATAAGAGCATACTCACTCTGATCTGACTTGGTTGGTGATGTGGGACTTAACCTCTCGGTGGAATTGTCACTTCCATCATCCACTGCGTAATCAAAATTCACAATGAACATCATGACCAAGCCTTCCTCGTTTTTCACCGGGATTATGTGAGTGGTACACTGGAAATCAGAGCCTGTAAAAAGAAAATATATGTCTGTTGTGAGCAATTGTGTGACACTGTGCTTTTTGTGTATAATACTAGAATGTCACAATGAGACCTCAAATTGGGCACAACTGGGTGTTTAGGTAGAGACTGAATGTGTACCAAATGTGTGTAAAGTTACAAAGAAAATAAAAAAAAATAAACAAAAATAAAAAACAGAAAAGTGGACCTTAAGTTTGTCGCAAAGTAAGCATAGGTTTGCTTAGTATCATATTTTCTGTAGCAGAATTCTTTAAGATCATCCTACATTTCTGACACTGTCAGATATTTAGTTGTACAACTGTAAGAAATGTAAAGATTTAAAGCCGCAACATCCAGTTTTTACACAAAAGAGTTTGTAGTTTGTCAACCTTTTCAAAAATTGCAATTGAATCCATCCATCTTCTGCGGTATTCAATCTTTATTTATTTATTTATTTTATAATTTATTTTACAAGGACTATGTACAAATACTGTACATTAATCTCACAAGAGAAGAGATGCATTGCACCAAATTTAGCTACAAGAATTTATTTTAAATTTAATTAGTAATTTATTAGGTTGACATTTTGTCAGTCAGGAAGCAAAAAATTAGCTGTAACCTATTAAGCTAGTGATGCTAATAGCCAATATACTATATATAAGTCATAAAGCTATTGGAACATTTGGTAGAGATTCTGGTAACAACCTTAATCACAGTCACACCAGGGGAGTTGCAATGGACTATAGAAAACATTAGGGCCCAAAGTCAAACTGGGTTCACCAAAGTACATATATTTTTTAGACAAATTACTATTTATTTGTAAACCAATCATTGTGCACCTTAATTAAACTGCCTCCAGGTCCAACTGGACAGACATATACCCAATAAGAGAACGGTTCTTAGAAGCAGCATATTAACTGCAAAGTGAAGGTATTCTCGTCCAATTCCACTGAAGGTATGGCTACCTTCAGTCAGTGTCCAGGCTACCACAAATATATAAGACCACAATTTGAAAACTGTTAAAAAATACTGACTTAGTAGTTTAAGTTGTATAATTGACAAGAGGAAAGAGACTTCTTCTCCTCCATGATCGTCTTTGTCAGCAGCTGAGCTTATTCTTCTATTTCTGCTGTCCATGGCATTTATGGCTGTCAATCGAAAACCCATAGAGCCCACTCAGATGCACATGTTACATTATGTTGCACTATACACCCAATAGGCATAGATAGATATGATGCAAGAGTGAATGTACAGTACGGCACAGAAGGCAGGGTTAAGTGGAACAGATGAAACAGACAGGACACACTGCCTACAGCCAATTCAGCCAATAAGAACAATCCCAAGAAGAGAGGAGAGCATCTCGAGGCACAGGAGCAGAAAACTGTCTTGCGTCTAAACTTAGTCTTTGAATATCGTAGCTCCTCTGCGGAACTGGTTTCTGAAGGCCTGGTGGGAACAGCAGCACCACAAAACTTTAAATTTTTAAAGAACAGCTATAAATAACAAGTATGAATTAATAAAGCTTTTAGAATAGTTAAAAAGTAAAAAATACACATTAAAACATTTCTACGTGTCTCTACGTCAGTCGGTCTGTCTGTCTGTCTGTCAGGCATGTTGTGTTGCTCCCATGGCAGAGGACACATATTACCAGTGTTCAGCGTAATCTCTTTGGGGCTCACAGACACCCTGCCAGCAGCATTCATTAGCAGTCGACTTGCTGTCTGACTAAATATAACAAACTTGGTCTGCCTCTGCATGCCAGAGTTCTTTAGGATGGATCCGTGTTTGAAAATCCCTCGAGGTAACGGCGTACTGTCACTGCTGACAATATCATGATGTGTCTTTGACTGATGGGAATAAATGAGGCAGTAAATAAGTGTTTATTTTTGAATATCAGCATTTTATTGATATGACGTGACTTAACGTAACAAATAGTACACGTGATGGGGATTTAAATGGATGCAGGGTCAGTGGTGAGGTAACGGGGACCCATAATGCCAATGACACAGGTCTATGATGGTGCCACATGTAAAAGTAGAAAAACAGCACTTAGGAAGACAGAGGACAGCGAGTTCTTTCCACAAAATCCCCTTTTTATAAAAAGCCTGCATTTCCCCAAAATCCTAAAGTCCAAACCCTCTGTAAAAGGTTCTTATTGTGAACTCTGAGCTGTGTGTAAAGTAATGATCTTTTTTTAAAACCAAAAGATGGAGTAGTCGGTTTGTACTATTTGCACTTATACCAGACTAGACTCAATCAGTTCGCCACAGTTCCAGCCTTAAAGTAAACATCACAGTAGACTGACTTGGAGGCCATTACAACATGCTTCATTAACATGCATTTATACAGTATTGCACACAACTTAGAAGGGCCACACAATGTATAGTTAAAGGTGTGAAAGGAACACAGTTTAAACTACCTTTTCATCACCACAAAAAACACTCTAAAAAATAGAGTTATAATTATTTATTGAATCAAATGGAAGTTCTATTGTAACCTATGGGGCAGCCAACGGCAATTTGAGGACCGCAGGCCCGTAAGAGCCTACTGTGTGTGTGTGTGTGTGTGTGTGTGTGTGTGTGTGTGTGTGTCTGTGTGTTTATGTGTGTGTATTTGTGTGTGTGTGTGTATTTGTGTGTGTGTGTGTGTGTGTTTGTGTGTATGTGTGTGTATTTGTGTGTCTGTGTGTCTGTGTGTATGTGTATGTGTGTGTATTTGTGTGTCTGTGTGTATGTGTGTGTTTATGTGTGTGTATTTGTGTGTGTTTGTGTTTGTATGTGTGTGTATGTGTATGTGTGTGTATTTGTGTGTGTGTGTCTGTGTGTGTGTGTTTGTGTGTGTGTGTGTATGTGTATGTGTGTGTATTTGTGTGTGTGTGTCTGTGTGTATGTGTATGTGTGTGTATTTGTGTGTCTGTGTGTTTATGTGTGGGTATTTGTGTGTGTGTGTGTTTGTATGTGTGTGTATGTGTATGTGTGTGTATTTGTGTGTGTGTGTCTGTGTGTATGTGTGTTTATGTGTGTGTGTCTGTGTGTATGTGTGTATGTGTGTGTGTGTGTCTTTGTATGTGTGTATGTGTGTGTGTGTGTGTGTGTCTTTGTATGTGTGTATATCTGTGTGTGTCTGTGTGTATGTGTGTTTATGTGTGTGTGTCTGTGTGTATGTGTGTCTGTGTGTGTGTGTGTGTGTATAAATGTGTGTGTGTCTGTGTGTGTGTGTGTGTGTGTGTGTGTGTGTGTGTGTATGTGTGTGTGTGTGTGTGTGTGTGTGTGTGTGTGTGTGTCTGTGTGTGTGTGTATATATGTGTGTGTGTCTGTGTGTGTGTTATTTCAAAATAAGTTTTAGATCATTCATAGTCTATACAACATACACAAAGCTCTATCAGTGTATTCCTCATGTCCCCAGTGTCATTTAGGGCGGTAGTAGCTCAGTGGGTAGGTAGGCGGTTCGGTTCCCGCTCTCCCCACAGTTCATACTGTCATTGTGTCCTTGGGCAAGACACTTAACCCACCTTACCTTCAGTGGCTGAAACACTGGTAATTACTGTAGAACAATGTAAGTCGCATTGGATAAAAGCGTCTGCTAAATGAATAAATGTAAATTTATTAATGTAGCTTTATAATACACCCTCCTCAAAAAAATATTTAAGCACAACTGTCCTTTACTCTAAGTTCATCAAAATGAACAATTAACACAATTTAGGAGCTAAATCAAAAGGAAGGAGGACAAAGAGTTTTTGTGGAGAAAAGAGAAAAGGAAAGGCAAAGGCTGGAGCTACAGGTGTTAAAACAGTCAACAAGATGAGACTAGTAAGACAATTAACCCACAAGACACGTGTGATCACCACAGACAGGACAGAGAGAGGTGAGAGGGGTCTACAGAAGGAAGACTTGCTGCTAGAGCGCGTTATGTGCAGGATTTATGTTTAAATTAATAGAAGCCGCCTTATGCTGCTTCTGGAGGCTGGCCTGAGCTGCATTTGTGTCTGTGTCGGAGATGACCCCCGTCCCTCACTGGACCCTGTTGTATCACTCTGAGTGAAACTTTAGTTAAAACATTTTTTCTGGGTGAATGTAGCCTAAAAAAGGTAAATAGGCTAAATGAATAATGAATCAATGACAAAAATTTTTAAAGTTTAGTATGGTCAGTTGGGCTGCTTGGAGATCACATCTGAGTTGCTCAAAGCCCAACACAAGGATGCTGGAGTGACTGACTTGTGGGTCTGTGTGGTTCCCCGAGTCTAATTCAAAAATACAACAGCCCTTGCCTGCACCTGCTGACAATGTTCCCCTCCTCAAACACTTGTGAGAGGTCTGTTTGTGTAATAAACACTATTAAGAACAGGAAAAGGCTCTTGGGTTAATTTGTCATAAACATTTGTTTGTAAATTTTATTAATTCAGAGGCAAACACAATAAAATTATTAGGCACAAACATGAAGCTAAAGTGCAAAAAAGACAATAGTCTTCAAAAAATCAGTTGTCCTAATCTATTTTATAGATTGTTCTTTTGTTGTTGTCAGTAAATATTGGTTATGTCACTGTTTCTGTTAGTTTTTAGCAAATTAAACATACCGTACTGACAGAATAAAATTTCAATTTTTTTAGCCCTTGGAGGCGCATGCTTGGCATTTTCCGTCTTTCAGTAAAAACAAATTGGTGACCCATGCTATATAATAGGGCAAACAAGCTTAGCGCATAGACAACAGCATGTTCCTGCATGGCTACCTTAGGGAATTACACACTCTTTAAAGGAGGGGTTAAAGGTGAAGTAATGCAATCAGCAATTTCTGCACCAGATTCTGGCATAAATGACTTAACCAATCAACAGCCCATACATTTTACTTTACTTACTATTATCTTTGAATACTTTTATCTACGTAAATAGACAAAGCTGACTATGCAGCTGTGTGCAATATCGTCATCAAATGTGTTCATATTATATCATGCAGCCTTAAGTGCTGGGGAACAGAGCACCATCACAAAAAAAACTTATTACAATCTAGCAATTCCTATGGTATGTATTTTACAATTAAATAAATAAATAAATAAATAAATAAAATACTGTATAATTGGACTGTTTCATCCTGCTTTAGCTGCAACTAGAAGATGTGACATGTGTGTTTTGGCATGTATATTAATGGAGAACCATTTTCTATATGAGACTTCAACATTAAAGGTCAGGTGGTGCTGGACTGTGTTAAGTGGCAACATCTATCAACATTTCCAGTGTTTATGTGATAGATATACTGACTTTGCTTGAGTTTTTATTTTGCAGTGCATCAGTGCTTTCCTTTAATTTGTTCGAGCAGACTCATCAACTTTCCATTAAATATGAATTAGCATATATTGCATGCCTGCAAAATAAATGCATTATAACTGCTTATTGTGTTTGCATTTTTACAGAAGAAGATATTAAAATGTAATTTTGTGTGTATACCATTTTAACAATACAAGCGTCCTCCCCTGTTACATAAGAGGATAGACTCTGGACAGTCCCTGACATTTATTACATGATCAAAAAGATGTACATCTAGTTAAAAACATGAATGTAATTTTGTGCAGTTGCAGGTTGAAGGCAGCTCAGAAATGTCAACATTAGGAGTGATTTGATGAATATACAAAAATGATCACACGTCGATGACAGCACAATTAAGGGCTGTGACACGTGTAATGTGTTTTCATATTAAAAGCCCATTACATCGATTATCATGAATAACTAAAGACCATGCAGTGAAAAAAAATGCATCAATGTTTTAAACTAGAACATAATTTTAGCAAATGCTGCAAAAACAGTATGATTTACAGAAAACATATTAGTGTAGACATAATCAAAAGCAGTAGGATTACACGGTTGAAAATGGTAGAGCTGTTCAGCAAAAGCCTATCTAGATTGTTGGGCATTTAATGGAGTGTAAATTCTATGCTTTTATTCAAGGAGAATTTACTATTTTCAGAATCAGTTACATGAAAGTACTGAATCTTTGACCTCATGTAAAAAATAAATATGCTAGTTGGTTACATATGTGATACTGTGTTGAAAAGTCAGCATCGTGCATGCAACAGAAGCTATAGAGAGACAAAACAGTAAATATAGCAGAAGTAATGTCGGGCTGCTGGTCTACCTTCTACCAGATGGGAAACAATGGTCATGGTTAAAGGCTAAGCCGTGGGGGTCCCTTCTCATGTGGTCTCCTGCTGAATGTCACCTCTACCAAAACAGATCAAAGCCTTCCTTATAGCTGCTGGCTGACGTCACTGCCTGCTCAACAGTGGATCTGATCATACCGACCTGACCTTGGAGTTCCTTATGTTATGTGACGCCCGTTCTGGTTCTAAATTTTGACAAACACGTTAAATCTTCTTGCGAGTGAAATAGGAAGGGCCATATTTCTGTGCTGCATCTCCACTGCAGGGAGTCACGTGACCAGCAAGCCGCTTGGGAGTGAACCGAGCTCAACCTTTGATTGGGGACAACTGTGATGTTCATCTGCTCCTCCACTTCAAAGACTGCAATGGACTGTATACAGAACAATGGTGTGATACAGGAATATGGACCATTTTTGCATTGATCAACCATAACTGCTTATTTGTAGTACAATATAAGCAAATGCTCCAAATGCACCTCTTTTCTTTCATTTACTCATGTTGAATATTTTTGTAAGAGATTTGTATCGTATTAATTGGCTAATCTTAAATTTTAGTTTCGTAATAACTCACACTTTTACCAATAGCCATTCAGAGATGCTACTCTATAGAATACAAATGTTGGATAGCTGGACACCTCTGGGTCAGTGTTGATGTAAAAACACACTTGGAGGCTGTTTGCGTACTCCTTGTAAAGACAGATTTAGAATTTATTTACTCAGGAAAGTCCCACTGAGAATACAAATTTATTTCACAGGGTAGTCATGGCCCCAAACTGGCCCTGTGTGTGTATGTGAGGCCTACTGTACATGTTTTTGGTGGTAGAGGAAACCAGAGCACCTGGAGGAAACCTACTCAGACACAGGGAGAACATGCAAACTCCACGCAGACAGGCCTTGCCCTGGCCTGGAATCTAACCCAGGACTTTCTCGCTGTGAGGCAAGAGTGCTCACCACTCTGCCACCGTGCCTTATGTTACAGGCGGGCATGGGCGTTTTGGTGTTGGGTAATGCTGCTGACAGGATATTTGCTTTGGCACCCTACTGAGGGCTTTGGACAGCTGTGTAAAATAAAAATAAATCAGTTACAGTCACATGTCCGAGCCTGGTCAATTTTACCCGTGGTCTTGTTTAAAAAAATATTTCTGTGAAATGGGTCTGGAATCCTTTCCTTTCACAGCAATTTCCTTCCTGAGCCTTAACATTCTGTATCAAACACCTTCCCATTACATCCTTTAAGTCAAAAATAGCATTTGTGACTCAAAAACATAAGCAATAAATTTTGACATAATTCTCTAGTCGAAGCCACCCCGTCGACACATAAATTGTGTTGGCAGTCACAGCCTCTGTCGAAGTCATTATGAAAAAGTCTTTCAGCCAGTTTTTATGAGGAGCCACATTTATTAAAAACAGTATTGTTTTTTAAACAGCTCTGTCTTTTTTAAAACAATAAAATGAGAACCCAGGTTTCTATTTGTAGTTATATTATTGTTTCCTTGTGCCGCTCACTGCCAAAAACTGCTGACCACCTTCCTATTCCTGTCCAACTTACAGTAGCACCACACGCTTCAATGTAAGCATGTCTGTTGCTGTTGTTGGATATAGTTAACGTAAATGCCAGATGCCAAATGCCTGTTTCTTTTATTTTTTTGTTCATATGAAAGAGAGTGCAGGCCTATTAGACTCCTGACCTTTATGTGGCGTTTCCCCACAAGCCAAGAATTGTTATTTACACCTGCTTGAATGAACGTACAGTGGGTTGAGACTGCTCCCTTTTCATAATGGAAATTTCATTACTGTCCATTCTATTTCCACCATCAATTATTCAGACTTGGCGGCTTAATCAAGTGATCTTTTGGAGGCTATTACAATGACTCCTGGCGGGTCAAACGGAGGCGAAGAAAACCCAAAGATGCCAAACAATACATTCAAATACATGCGTGTATTATATCTAAAGGTTAAGTGCATTATCCTGTTCTTTATGCATCACCATTAAGTTATATATTTTTTTGTTTTTCCTACCAATGTAATGGTGGAGATTTTACAATACAGCCACGGACTACTGCCTGGTAGTAGTCTTGAATAATGTAATCTGACATGTTTGTAGTCTAGGGCCATTCTGCTTAAACCAATACGCAACGTTACTTGGGGATAGCCAATCGGGACTAAGGCCGTGCAAGCCTGAACCCTTTAGTTTAGAGCTTGGTGCCCCGTGGCCATATCTTGCCTGAATGAGAGCGCTGGGAGCTACCGAGCCTGGCCTAATTTCATCTTCAATCAGCGTCTCCACAGCCATCAGCCATAACGAGCATCTCCAACACGGCTACGTGTGTTTTTACATTTGTCAGCTCAACATAACAGCGGTGCATTTTTTTCTTCTTTCTTCAGTTTGGAATCACTGTGAGAAAAAAACAATACATGGCATGGACTACAGTAACTAATTACAAAAACACAGATGGCGTGGAGAGGAATATTAGATTAGCACTTCCAGGGCGAACACCCTCCCAAGATGAAAATAGCCCATGGATGAACATTCCTCCTCATTGGAAATCAAGACTTGTATTGTACAGTGTCCCAGCCTCCATCTGCTCCTCCTCCTCACCACAGCCAATAATATGACATAGGGACTTCCGGGTCTGCAATGGGCAGTATTCATTCAACAACACTCTACCTGTTTAATAAGTAAGTAAAGGAAAAAAATAAAAACATTTAGCTTAAACCAGATAATAACCCTTGAACAATACAACATACAATGGCAACTGACTATGGTATTAATGAGCTGTGGGTGTGCTACAAAGTTTTAGGCTAATTTCGCTTCATAAACGTTCATTGCCTCTAAGGTGCAGTTTACACGACGCCAAAATGAAACCGCTGGCCCGTGGAGTAATCAAGACAGTGGGGGTTCACAAGGATACGCTGCACTGTTGAGAGCGCCGTAGGAGTGTTGTGAATCCCACAGCTGCTAATATTACAGCCATACACACAATAAAAAGTCACGACCAATCCACTCCACACTTTGGGTTAGTAACCCCATTTATGTCTTTTTTGCTTCTCTGCTAGGCAAACTCACTAGAAACAGTGACGTAACTACAAGAAGCTTCTATATTAAATCAAGTAATGCTAATGCAGTGCAATTTTACACCTCTACCTCTAACCCTTTCCTGTTAATTGGGAACACAATTTTTTTCTCATGACTTTATCTGAATATAACAGATTATTGATCAAAATGATAGGCCATCACTTTTATATGATTGTGTCTCTTATAAGTCATGCTATGGATGGTGCTATATATGATGAAACAAACATGAAATACATAATCCCCACAAGCACCTGTATGTGAAGTATATTTCAGAAATTAACCGGTTTATCTTTGAGGTGGAGGTGGACTGCAGACTCAGCTCCACAGAGAGGCCAGATGGTTTGAGAGAGGGGTAAAGCAGGCCATTTTTGTTTAAATGGAAAAGCCCTTGCTGAACAAAGGAGGAGGCCCTCAGATACAATTTGCCCACTATTGACAACAGTGTTTTGAAACCTAAACAAAACAGTTTTGCTCTAGAAGGACAACACCTGAAGGGAACAGTGATACTAATGGCTCACATGAGCCTAACGACCATCAGGAGTCACACTGTCGAGATAACGACCATGAGACCAGACCAGCCTGATGTGAGATGTGTGAGAACATTTGGTGGTGGTCAAAAAGGCCGTAGGTGCAATATGGCTGGCACTTCTCTGTCAGTCTGTCTTAGCTTACCACCCCCAGTGTGTGACTGTGGAGTGAACGAATAATGTGAGCGCTTTGAGTCTTTTGGGAAAAAAGTGTCATATATGTCGGATCCATTAGTATTATGAAAAATAATTACATCTGAAATGTAAACATGCTGCTATGTTTTTCCCAGAATTATAAAAAATCCACTTATCACAGATTTGTTAGGTGGATCTTGTTAATACTGTAGCAACTACTTAATAATTAGTATTAGCTATTTATTATCTTCTTATTATTGTATTGCCATCCTACCAGTCACGCTAAACAAGATAAACCAAGTAGTAATCATGCAATGACAGCACTTATTATTAGTCAAAGACACAGAGATGTATTTCTTAAGGTGACATTTGAGCAATAATAACTTATTTGAATCATTTCACAGCTTTGGATGATGAAAAATAAGTAAGTCAAGATGAGATAAGGGACTATGATAAGCCAGTATAGTGTCCCGTACTCTGATGTGTTGTGTCAACCTGGCGTTTATTCTTACACTTTATAAATCCTAACTGCTTGAACATGCCACTTTGGCTTGTAGCAGATGAAAGCTGATGAGCGCTGCTGTGCATGTGTGTAGTCACCTCATACTGTGGCGCACCGCAGAAGGGCAGAGTGTGATAAAAAATAGATATGCCCCTTTGAAGGCTGCTCATCCAAGTGTCCCGCCACACACCTCATCCACTGTCAGCACCAGTGTTTGTTTGTGTCCCCCTCCTCCTCACCCCAGCCACTGGACGCTCAGCGGGGGTACGCGGCCCCTGAGTACCCTCAGTGGGGAGTCACCTATGAAACCATGCACCTACGCATACCACATGTCCCGGATCATTCAGTGCACCTAGCTATGCTGCCTCTGTTACGTAGCCATTATCCATTTAACTTCTCTCCGACGCACAGTGCCGGCTTCCTTTTGTTAAGACTCATTGAAGTACAAAGTATTATTACACCCCGTGGAATAGGATAGCTCTACAAAGCCATCACGGAGGAGCATTTATCTCATTGATAATGTATGTTGGGATGGAGGAACATGTGTGGGGTGCCTTCCTGGTTCAGCTGAGGAGAGCGCGCAACAAAATTAAAAGTAAACACTTGTGCTACAGGCCTTCGCTGTGCGCTCTGGCAGACCATTGTTCCACTACTTTAATTTCTAAGCATAGGCATAAGCAGCTTAACTTTTTGCCTTTTCAGTGCAAAGAGCCAAAGCTTTGTTGCTTTTCATGTCACATGGCTTTCTGAAATCCTGACCTTACTTGATGGAGAGGAAAAACAAACAGCAATTCAGTCCAGCAGATTGCAATTACTCCTCCCAAATGCGACTAAGACAGAGGAATAGAAGGCTAATGCCGCTTTGTGGGTACTTTACGGGACACCACCTCTGTAGATATGTTTGAAAGGCTTTAACAGGACAAATTAGTTGATTTGCATTCAAAGTGATAGCTTGAAAAACACAAAAGAGAAGAGAGGTGCATCCATCCATCCACTTTCCAGCCAACAATTTGTAGACAGACTTGAATCAATAGGGCCATCTCTCTCAAAGACGCCATGAATCTTTCATTCCTCTATAGCAGCCTGAGTGTGTCTCTGCAAGCGTGGGATTGTGCCCTCCTTCCAAACCAGTTTAATGCATTTACTCTGTAAGCTGCGCGTTCCCAGTCGCTGCACTGTCAGAGCTGACATCTTTATTCATGAGCACAAACGTTCACTAGAAATTCCTCTGAGGAGTATTAGGAGTTGTATCTTGGAGCTGTGATGCACACCAGGGAGGAGTGTGAAAAGACAGAGGCTGACGGTTATGTTCACGGGGTAGGTTTCCTCAGCTCTCATCTGCCAAGCTTTCAACATTTTACAACAGCGCATGACGTTTGGATGCAACGTGGAGAAGACGGAGTGAAAAATTTGTAAAAACCCGAGGAGTTGCTACTCTCCCCAACAGACCCTCAAGTGTTTTTATGTCTCACAGCATTTTGGTAACAATCTATTTTAGTGGTGTAGCAGCTGGCTCTTGTTTTGTTCCTGATTAGCAAAAAAAAAAAGAGGCAAAGCTGATGATGCTAGATTAAACATGTATCCATGGCCTAGAATCCAATCAAACTCAACTATTAAAAATGAAAACCCTGGCTTTATATGATTAAATAAATGATCACCACTAGTTTTTCTTCTTTTTTCCCCTTTTTGTACATGTTTTCAAAAGTTGTGGATGTAGCACCAAAGACAAACCCCTCACTGCTGCCCTACATTGCGCTGAGGTCTATGTCATGCTGACCATAAAGAGCTCACGTGGTCACGGCAGGAGGTGGACTATCGGGGGATTTATGCCACTGGGAGCTAACATCGTATTAATTCTCTGTGACTCCGGATAGCTGTCTGCGAAAATCTCCATTCATAACAGGGTGTGCACATATGAATGAGCGTGAGAAAAGATCTCTGTATAGGCTTAAAAGGAAAGAATGGTGGATTTTACAATTGCTTTTTTCAACTGCACACCACAGTGAAATATCCCTAACGTTATATTGGTGAGCTCTGTCTCTCACATTGTCCGTCAAGGCACAAAACCTGTGAATAGCTAGATCTTATTGGCTCAATCTATCCACATTATGTTAAATGAGGCACAAAGCAACACTAATGATTTGCAGCTGAATATTTTGTATTTTTAAACTCATTTAAAGCATTCACTGAATCTGCCAGACTGACGGCTCAGTGGTGCGTTTCAATCAAGGCGGTAGTCGTGTTACACTGTAGACTCAACACTGGGGGGATGGGAGGTACAGACTCGTTTTTCTGCCATTACTAAATATTTTATACATTCTGTAAGCTAACACGCTTCTGAATGATCCGTGACAATGCAGGAGCAAATTTTACCACATACCATTAACTAACATCACAAAAAGATTGATTCGAATGAACTGATTACTGAGTAGATTAATGGTTCTCCACAACAAACAAATACATCTTCTATCTACATTATCGTTACATCTAATGAGAATAATGCGAATATGGCCAGGTTTTATTACGACAATACTGTGTTTTGGCTCGTAAAAGTCAGCATTGCATAAATGGTTAAGTTTAGGCAAGAACAGCACCAGTTACTTGCAAACATAGCATATTTTGTATAATATTAAAAAGACAACAGGTAGGGTTGTTTTTTTGAATATAGATATAAAATGTATTTCATCAGAAATGTTGTTAAAAAAAATAGGAAAACAAATTTAAATCAATTACCAACTTGACTTACTAATGTTGAAAGCAATAGACAAAATCTTTACCTAAATGTAACCATTTCTTAAACTTAACCAAAAACGTAGGATCAATCTTTTGAATGTAGATATGAAATATTTTTCATTGGCAATGTCAAAGGATATACAGTTGTGCTCATAAGTTTACATAATTTTTAATTGTTTGGCCATTTTTCAGAGAATATGAATGATAAAGTAAGTGGTTGTGTGTAGTATTGTCAAACAACTGTGTTTATTTTGGCCTGATAACATGCACACAAGTGACACAAATATGTTTGAATGGCTACTAAAGGTAAGCATCCTCACCTGTGATCTGTTTGCTTGTAATCAGTGTGTGTTTATAAAAGGTCAGTGAGTTTCTGGGCTCCTGACAGACCCTTGCATTGTTCATTCAGTGCTGCACTGACGTTTCTGTCTGACTCAAGGGAAAAGCAAAAGACTTGTCAAAGGAACTGCGGCAAAAGGTAATTGAACTGTATTAAACAGGAAAGGGATATTAAAAATTTTAAAAAGAATTTAAAAATGCCAATCAGCAGTGTTTAAACTGTGTACACTGTGTAAAGAAGTGGAAAATGAGGGATTCTTCTGAAACCAAACTAATAACAAAAGATTTCAGCCACAACTGCCAGAAAGATTGTGAAAAAAGTAGTGTGGCTGTTTTAATATGCACAATAAGGAGGCACTTGGGCTGCGTTGTGGAGTCGCCAGAAGAAAGCCACACAAATGCCACAAAGCATCCCACTTACAATACTCTAAACAGCACAGAAACAAGCCTCAAAACTTCTGAAACAAAGTAATTTGGGGTGATGAGACCAAAATTGGTCAAAACCATAAACGTTACATTTGGAGTTAACAAGGCCTTTGATGAAAGGTACACTATTACTATTGTGAAACATGGAGGTGGATTGTGATGCATTGGCTACAGCAGCATAAAGTGAAGGTTCTGGACTGGCCTCAGTCTCCTGACCTAAGTATCATTGAGCCACTCTAAGGAGATCTCAAATGTGCAGTTCATGCAAGACAGCCCAAGAATTTACAGGAACTGGAGGCTTTTTGCCAAGAAGAATGGGCAGCTTTACCTTCTGAGAAAATAAAGAGCCTCATCCACAACTACCACAAAAGACTTCCAGCTGTCATTTATGTTAAACGTGGCAATACACAGTATTAAGAACTGAGGTATGTCTCTGAAAAATGTAATATCCACATAAACACTACATAAACAATAATACTGCTTTTGACTGTGAAATGAAATGCTTTCATGGTTAGGTTTAGGCACAAACCACCAGGTTATGGTCAGAAAAAGACAGGGCCTTTGTATACTTCAGATAAAAGACCACAAAATAAACTAAATAAATAATAGTAATAATAAATAAAGTATCTAATGTTGAAAGCAAAACACCCAACCTTTTCTACATCATTCTAAACTTAACTAAAAATATGGACGCAAGTCTTTCTGACCTTAGATAAGCCATGTAGTTTAATAGATTACATTTACATTTATTCATTTAGCAGACGCTTTTATCCAAAGCGACTTACATTGTTCTACAGTAATTACCAGTGTTACAGACACTGGAGGCAAGGTGGGTTAAGTGTCTTGCCCAAGGACACAATGACAGTATGAACTGCGGGGAGAGCGGGAATCGAACCACCTACCTTCCGGTTGAAAGACGACTGCTCTACCCACTGAGCTACTGCCGCCCCGCCTCTGAGATTAGTGGAAACATCAAGAATGGCATTTCTTGGAGACTGTTATTGACAGCAGGTTCTCTTTAGAGTTTCTGGTGATAAATTTATTAACAACCAAGTTGAATATTGGGTCAACGCATCGGTTTAAAATATATTTTGATTACAGCCTTGGTTTAAACCAACCTCTTCCTCATTCAGTAAATGAGACAGCATCAGAGTGACAGCCTCATTGTGTTTAAGAGGTCCTAGTGAAGTGGCTCTCTGAGGAACCACCCATCACACAATCTGTTTGCACAGCCTGACCGCTCAGTTGTCACGTCTGTCCTGGGCTCCTCTACTCACCGTCCTTCCTGTAGTAGGTGATCTCCACTTTGCGCTCCTCGGACCCAGACACAGCTTGGGCGACTTGGCTGATGGCTTCTTTGTCGGTCAGCTCTCCGTGAAGGAAATTGCAGGTGCAGGGCTTCTGCATGATGTCCGGTCTGGAGAAGCCGGTCATCTCGCAGAAGCCGTCGTTGCAGTAGATGATCGCACAGTTCTCCACTCTGGCATTGGCTATGATAAATTTACGACCTGGATAAAAAATATATATAAAAAAAAACAGAGATGAAGTTTGAATAAAGTAGTGCCTAAAGTCATACACAGGCACAAAACCATTTCACAGTCAACCATTTGATCTGACATTTGGGTTAACATCTACATACATTAACATAAGTCCAAATTAAGTAAGAAACCTGGCATAGTGTTTAGCTTGAATGCATTTCTTGAGCTTGAATTAATAATAAACTATGTCCAGATGCCTAGTGATAGTGGAGCACACAGTGGTAAGCCACAACTACTGTAGATCAAGAGCGTTCGTGTCCTCAAGAGACTAGTGAGTTTTACAGTATATTCTAAAGTGAACCGTTTAGTGAGAAGCTCAGACGTGTCCACAGTTTCCCGCGAAAACAACTTGTAACGTGGATATAAACGAAACACAATGAGGATACTCACTCTGCCCCTCGAATTTCCGAATAATCATCCCCAGAAAAGTGTTTTGTGGAGCAACGTGACCTCTTCTCACAGGCATTTTTAGAATCCGAGTTCTCCTTCACCTGGTCTCCGCAGAAAAAAGCGCACTCTACGCACCTCGTAAATTCCCAACTTAACAGATGTTGTCGCTTCGTGGTGCTCCCTCAGCTGCGTCTCATCGCCACTCGACGCGCCACTCTCTTTCCACTTTGAATGACCTTCCGTGTACTTGTTTGGCGAGGAGTTGTCTTAGCCCGCTCGTATGCCACAGCACGCAAACGCCTCCTCGCCGAAACGCGCGGGACCGAGGAGGAACGCTGGAGTCGGCTTCAGTACGCAGAGCATTTCGCGAGTGAAGAGGAGGGATGCGCTGAGAGCCGTGTCGTCCTCCGTGGCGCTGTGCTGGACGCGCACAGCGGACTGTGGGTAATATGCCAAGGGGAGTGACGTGGCTCCCTGGGGGCTTAGCTGCCTCCACCTCGGGTTAAGGATAATAACCAGCAGCACCATGCAAAGACACAGCGCTCTAAGCGGAATATGCACGTTTGAGGTGTCTCCACTTTGGGACAGACATGCACTTAATAAAATCACAGTATAATTTATTATGCCTATGTGTTAAAAAACGTGTGCGTTTTTTAAGCTACCGTTGTTCTTAAGGACTGAGCAAGCGTGCACAGTACCCATATATAGTGTACCAACAATAAACAATACCTTGCAATTCAAAGTTAGCATGCACAAGACTACTGCACTACACTAATACAATACAATAACAAGTACCCTGAGTTTCCATTAGAAAAACAATACAATGCAATACAATGTAAGCAAGGTACTATACCATACCATACTTTGATACGTTTCCAGTCTCTATGCAATATACTGTGCCCTTTGAGACACAACTTTACACTACACTACTAAAAACAAACCTGACTAAATAGACTACAAAATCCAAAATAAAGAAAGCCTACAAAAGACAGACAATACTATACTACTAAATGCTATGCTATGTTAGATTCTATATCCTTTGCTCTAATGTGCCCTTGAACACACATTGCACATTATTTGTTCCATTTACATGGAAACAACTCTGGACTTGGACTATGGTACTTAACCGTACCATCGTATAGTACCTTGCATTGGAATAGTTAGCTTTCAAAAGATTGAGATACTGTACTGTACCATAACATAACATATATGATAATTATACATTGTTTACTACATTCAGTAGGTCCATTCTCAAACATCAAACATCAGTAACTGGTGGGTGGGACATTCACAATGTTGACTAATTCACTGTAACTCTAAGTATTTTAATATTTCACACCCTGATCTCAAAATCTATGCATCATCCTTCTTAAAGCTCTGCACATATTCCCACTGGACTTGTGTTTATGACCAATTTGGTAGATTTTATTGCCTTCTTAATGCTTTGTGGAGGTTTTAAAATGGCATTTTCATTAATGACCTCTCATTGCTTTCTATTCAATACAGTTATTTTAATATGAAAACACCTTATGAGAAAGCACACTTTTATAATAAGCTACAACAGACATACAGAATTGTAATAATTTTTTAGATCCATTGTAACATTCATTGTAGCTTTGAGGCTTGTAAAAAATATCGGGGTTGCCACTGTTTAATGTAAAGTATAATTTGTTATCAATGTTTATTACTACAGTCACATTACAAGACTAGGACCAGAAAGTACAACCATATTAGTCCTGTCCTCAGGTTTCTACACTGGCTTCCTGTCTCTCAGAGGATAGAGTTTAAAGCAGCTCTGCTGGTGTATAAGCCTCAAAGTATCTCTGACATGTTGGTCCCATATGAACCTCCTGGGACTCTGAGGACCTCAGGGACAGGTCTCCTGCTGGTGCCCAGGGTCAGGACTAAAAATGGTGAGGGTGCATTTCAGTTTTATGCTAAAATGTGGAACAGTCTTCCAGAGGAGGTGAGACAGGCCTCTACTCTACAAAATGTTCAAGTCCAGGCTGAAAACAGTTCTGTTTACCCGTGCATATGACAACTGAAAGTATTTTATCTGCACTCTTCTCTTTTAGTTTAGTGATTAAGTATATTTTTGTTTTAAATTTATTTAACTGATTATTGTTGTATTTGTTCTTTTAACCTATTACGCTTCTTTCTGTAAAGCATTTTGAATTGCTGTTTGTATAAATTGTGTTTTAAGCACTTTTAACTAGAATCCTATTACATTATAAGCGTGATCATAATCTGTCATAATGCATTATAAAAAGTTACAACTGCATTATAGCCCTTATAGAAAGTGTTAAATGAAACAGTAATGTATGTAATTCTTTGGAGTTGGGCTTGAAATAGCATTTTTTTTACTAAATATATTCAAAGTTTTTACACAAATCCACGCAAAGCAACTACTTCAGTAGCTCTCCGTGGTCCTGAAAAGTTTGGATATACTGGTTATTCTGTAGCTCACATTGTCCTGTCTTGCTCATTATGCTCTAAAAATAGTCAACTCTGTCGAGAATATAGCACCCAGTTCAAAACATACACATTTTAATTATTTACAACATTGTGACTTCTGTAATTAAATTCAACCAGGCACCCTTTCTGGGTTTCAGTATCAGGTTTAAGCTTTGACTTTTGACAAAACAGCGTTCATTGTCTTGTTAATTAACTGGAGCAGTCACTTGTGCAGTTCCTCCATGTGGCTCGCAGCAGGGGTACAGATGTAACTTTGAAAGCTTCTGTTCTAGAGCCAGCTGAAAAAAAAATTCAGAGTGTATGCTGCACTAAGCTCCACTTTCATTGTGTGGAATAATTTAATTCACTGCTGGAATAAGTTCATTATATCCAAAGATTGATGGCTGCAGAAGACAGATATTGTATCATCTTGAAATCAATACACTGGGATATGTTGTCAAATATGGCACAAACACATAAACAATGGGGCTTGTGCAAAGGATTATCTGTGTGTTTTGTTCTACGTGTTTTGTGCACAAAGCCATCCTCTGAAAGTGAAGCTCACCTTTTCCACAAGGACAGTTTATCTGAGTCGCTGTCCATGGTGCTGCAGTATCCAAACCACTTTGTGTACCCCTGGGAGGTAAAGCTAGTAGACTTACCCACTCAATTATTTAGCCAGTCAATCGTTCATAGGACTTCCAAGAACAGGCACCTGATAAGCACAGAATGCAGAGCTGTTAATCTCGGCGCATTAACACAAAGCAGGTAGGGGCAAATGGAAATCATGCAAATTCTCTACAGTCATTCGACATGTGTCACACTTAAACATGTAGTTAGTAGGGAAAAGCCTGAAAGGATATCATATAAGTTTATTAGTGTCACGTAGCCTCATAATATTTGATGCACTCTCTAATCTATTTGTGCAGAAGAAGCTATATTTATAGGGCCATCATGACATCAATATGTTACGGACAAGATTTGTTTTCATGCTACATGCTACTACAACATTAAAAGTATTATTTCTTATAGTCTTGAATGCATGTTTTATTCTGTATGTGGTTTTATAAATATGTTACGGTTGTATTGTTTACTTGGATAGGTTTTTATCAATTCAGTTTATATGTTAATATCATTATATAAAAAACTGTAGTGTATTTGCAAAAACAAAATGCATATATGGATAGGTCAGCATACCTGGGTATATGCACACAATGTATTTGTGGCACCTATTTAGTCATTGTTTCACACAAAAATACAGCTGTGGTGAATATCATAATCCTCACGTTCCCATTTGAGTCAAGCTAAGTCTAAAATTGCTATAATTGTCTAAAATGTATAGAGTTTTCATCTCATTGTTGTCACCACATTTCCCAATTGATTGATAGAGACAAGATAAGACATGCAATAAACAAAATCACATTTTTGTAGCTTTACACATTTTTTGGCTCTGAATGAAGAAGAAATCTGGAAAATGTTGGTGGAAGAAGTGCATTATGTTCTCTGACTTGTATATTGACTGCACTGACCCTGTTTTTATGTAGTGTAACTGCTTAACATTAGCAATAAATACAGCTCAAACCTCCTACTGATATAATGGTGCAGTTTTATAAGTTTAATTGGAGCAATAATTTTGCATAAGTGAGTTAATAATTCTCCGCTTGAGTCTTTACTTGGCTTGTGATATTCTCTTGCCTCACTTCTCATGTCTCTAGCTGCAGGTGTGTGTCCTACAGTAAAAAAGCAACATTCCAAGTTTTTTTTTCTTCTGTTGTTTTGGCCTACATTTATAAGATTAGGGCAGAAACTTGGCAGCATGGTGTTATGTGTTCCCTTGTTTCCCCTACGCTGGGAAAAAGAGTTTTACTTTTGAAAAGTCAGCTGTGAAAGCAATTTTATGGCTTTGTAGGATATGAGTGAAGCCTTTAGGGTTGGTCCTGCTGTATTCAGACCACAGAGACTACCTCGGGCCTCAGAGCCTTGTTTGCTGTATTTTATTCAATCACTGTGACATTAAACCTATCTGTAGCGCCTGGCCATTACTCACACACAGCTACCTCTCACAGGCAGCCATTACTCACAAACAATTAGGTCAAGAAAATCATGACATTTGCGTTTTTTTCCGCCATTGTTGGTTTGTGACTTCGGATGATCCAGTGTTCATTGTAAACCCCTGACTATTGCATACAGACCAATAGGAAGACCATTAGTGTGTGCATCCCTATGTAGAAGCACACTTGATTAACCCTGGCATATCTGCTGACTGGTAAAAGCAAAGGGTAGCGATGGTCGAGGGAGAATTCACAGAGCACTGTACACGAGGGACACAAGAGCGCACAACGCACTGCATGGTGCACACTATGGCTAATGGCAAACTGGAGTGAACGCCTGATGTTAATCTCAATGCTCTTCCCAAATGCATGTGACTATTATATCATTGCTTTTATAAGTAGCTTTACAATTGAAATCAAGATCAAATTTGTTCTTATGACAGTAGACAATGAAAGGAAGCTTCAACTGTACAGTTGAATGATATATATTCATTCTTTGGACAATTTGTTGCCATGTTTCTCTTCAATATGTTTTTACATTATATTAGCTATACTGTGTTCAATAATGCTGTAATTCAGAGTACTGTAACTAGAAAAGAACCAAACACATAAAACACATACAATTGAACTCTCTTTTGACACTCACTGTTATGTATAAGCTGGAAAGGAGCCTTTATTATAAATAAATAAAGTACACCCCAGGATTGTAATGAGTTGTAAAATTCAGCTGATTTCACATTAAAATTGTAATAATGTAACTGGATCAGTTAACCAAGTGTGAACTCTGCCAAACTCTGGAGTCACTCATAAAAGGTAGGGCTATTACAAATAAAGCGCTGATAAAGGAAAAGGCAAAGGGGGGCAAGTTACCCTAGTTGTTAAAATCAAAGGGGCAGCTTTCCAAGAGTGGGGAGAGTGTTATTAAAAGTATAAAAAAGATCCACCTGTGAGTAACCTCAATTGTAGCCAATCTGAGCAACGCTATGTTGTTCACATTACTAATGAAAAAATGGTGGTTTTGCCATCAAACCTAAAACACACTCATTAATGCCCGTAATGAAACACCATTGGTTCAAACCGACAGCGGTTCTGGGGCAGATGCAATGATTGGAGCCATAAGATGCATTTTCACAATTTTGTAAAAACACAAATCTTGCGAGAATCCAACTGCTGGATTAGGTCATTTAGTCCAAGCACCTGATTATTTACGATCTTATTCACGTTTTGGTTCTGCCATGTCGACTCATGTGCCCTCCACTGGTACCATCATCTACTCGAGTGTGTCTCAACCTAAAAACAAAGGATTTTAGGTATGTATGTTTAGCAACTTTATATTCTGGAGAGCTATCAGTTGTCTTGTATAAACAATGTTCAAACCAAGGCCAGCACTGCTCCTGATGCAGGCTCCATAGGTTTTCACTGAGGCAGAGATATTATCAGAACATATTGTGATTGCTATTTGATACTGTTGCAGTAATTAGATGATGTTATCATTGAAATGAGCTAACAGCCATTCTCAACAAACAGATTAAATTGAGATTAGATGCAATAACATCATTGACATTATCATCATCATCTCTAATTTAGTTAAACATAAAAAAATGCACTTCCTTTTATTTTAATGTTTGGACACCATTTTGTAGATTAGTGTATTTACAAAACCCAAGGCCTACAGTATAGACTGAACAAATCCGGGCACTAATACTCTTGTTTGGTTGTTTTGACGCTCATGCAGTCCTTTATCCATTCATCTTTTCGTCCTGCCATTCATTCATTCATTGCTCTTAATCTCTGAGAATTGAGAGCGATTTGAGAAGCAACAGCCGCAGCAGCAGTGGCAGCACAGCCAGTGTCACGGTCTAATCCAGGTCTCACGGCAGCAGCTCTATCTCTCCCTCTGTCCCCTCTCTGTCCAGTCCTGTCTGCTGTCCCGGGCCTGTGCACTACACACAGGGCTTACACGTGTAAACCATTACAGAATAATCCACTAGTGAAAAACACCGGGGCACTGCTGCATTTTGCTGCTGTGCTTTACCCCATATGCCACCACCGCGCATGTTCTCCGCCATCTGCTCTCAGCTGAGATAAAAAAAGAAAATGAGGAAAAAGGGCCACCCTGCACTTTTGAATGTGACTTTACAATATCATTCAATGGAGTATATAACAAATCAAATTCTTCATGTTTCTGTTCATGGCAGGGTCAGTATTCTTTTGTTTCCCTGGTGTCATCAGTTTTGGTTGAAACAGCGTGCGGCCCCAGTGTGGTCGCAGCTGCAGTCTCCAGGCACAAGGCCCATATGCTGCCACCCACAAATAGGACTCCAAAGTCATCCCACAGTGAGCCACCGCCCCAGAGCGAGGCTTTGTCCGAATGGTGACTGCTGATTCATCACAAAGCAGGGCATCTTCCCTTCTGTAGGTCAGCCACACATTGTTGCCTGTCCACACCGCACTCGAACATAAAGCCTACAAAGAGAAAAAACAATGTTTTCGATTTTCTCTGTTACATTATCTAAAGTAACTTTTTTAACAACTGATTAGGGTATTTCTCTGACTACGTTGAAGATCCAGAGTGTAGTTTTGAAGGGCATCCTCCAGCAGTGCTCAGTTTGTCCACTGTGGGCAGTAGTACAGGAACAGGAAGTAATGAAATTAAGGGCTCCCTAGGTTTCTGTTGAGCTTGAGTTGGGTCTGTTTCTTAGAAATAAAATAAACAAGAAAACGTACTTTTGACTAATGTGCTCCAATTTGTTTAACTTTTAACATTCTTTATGTCATTTTTTTTAGAAATTGCACCTTTTAGTATGAGTTACTTCATTCAAATCAACACTGCACTCATGCTCCAACCTAAATATATTAAGCCAATTGATTCAGATTAGTTAAAAACATTGTGATCTGAATTTGTTTTGTTAGTGGGTGTAGTGAGGTAGTTTTTTCACTATATGGTACTAGTAATAATTGGCAGTAGAGAACAAATGATTAGTATTCCCCTTTGTCCTAACAGAGAAACATTACACATCATTCATTCAGACTTTCAACAGCCCTTGTCCTGAATTATTTATGGCCGATAGATAAAATGATGCCAATTAAAACCAATCTCTCCAGTGAACTTCTGATCCAAATGAATCATTTAAAAGGGTTGATAACAGATACTGTTTTGTAGGAATGCAGTGCTTATCCAAAGTTAAAAGTGAGGTAATGTCTGCGATAGTGTTCAGGTATCCTTTTATTCAGTAGCAGGGCATGGGTCAGTATAGCGTAGTTTGGTACTGGTAAGTTTTAAAATATTACCTTGTATTATGCTGTTATTTTTCTCGGAACCATCACAGACCCTTTCCATGTCACTCCAATGGAAGTCTTTTTGGTCTTGAGTCCATGAATTTGTCATTGGTTGTAAGATTGGTCTACTATGGACTACTACAATGTTAAAACTGTTTGCTGGTCTTGTTTCATGTAACATAAACATGGTCTCAGTTACTCAAAGTCTTCCCTTGGTCTTCATCTTGGTCTGAGTACACTCTGGTCTCAGCCGTAGTAATTGTTTCAGGAAGGATTATTAGCTTAATTTCTGCCACAATAATAAAAATAGCACTTGGGTTGGCAGCCGTGTGATGAGCTGCATCCAGCACAGACAAATTACAAAATGTCTCTTTCACTCTTTCTCACTTACAGTTCAGCTGCATGTAAAAACTGAAACTGACAAAAGCTCCATAAAACTCAAAAAGACAGCTTCCAGAAGAAGAAAAAAGTGGAAAAGCTTCATTGGGTTCACTTTCTAAAGGAGGAGCACTTCATTAGGACATTTGTCAAATCACAGGGCTCAGCGGAGTGATTACCTCATTTAAGATATCCCCCTCATGATCTGAGGTTTCTATGACAACTGGTGTGACCCATTAGTGCCACTGCCCTTTAATTCTCATAATTTTTTATGTAGAATTACAGAGTTGACTTAAACTGTTAGTCATTGGACCATTCATTTGTAAAGTACAGGTGAAATTATGAAATAGAATGGGAGAAGTAAGTAGCTCATTCATTGTGGCTAACTTCCTGTCAGATTTCCAGTTATAGCGTTCTAGCACAGTAGGAATGGTGTACCTTTCATCACAGGCCTTGTTGACTCCTCTCCAAAAATGTAACATTTTTGGTTGTGGCCAAAAAGTTCAATTTTGGTTTCATCACTCCAAATGACTTTGTTCCAGAAGTTTTGAGGCTTGTCTCTGAGCTGTTTGGCGTATTGTAAGAGAGAAGCTTTGTGGTATTTGTGTAGTAATGGCTTTCTCGACCATGCAGCCCATTTTTCTTCATGTGCCTCCTTATTGTGGTTCTTGAAACAGCCACACCATTTATTTCCCCCCAAAGTCCTGTATTTTAGCTGGAGTTCGGTGTTTATTTCTTTGCATCCCAAACAATTTTTCCAGCAGTTGTGGCTGAAATTCTGGTTGGTCTACCTGACCTTGGTTTGGTTTCAACAGAATCCCTAAATCTCTCACTTCTTAGAGTTAGAACACTGCTGATTGGCATTCTCATTTCCTTGGATATTTTTTTATCCCTTTCCTGTTTTACACACCTCCATTACATTTTCCCGCTGACCCTTTGACAATTGTTTTGATTTTCAACTGGACAGTTCTATGCCTATAGTGAAGCATGGTGTTGGCAGCATGCTGTGGGATGGTTTTAAGCAGCAGGAACTGGGAGACTAGTCAGGATCAACAGAAAGATGAATGCAGCAATGTACAGGGACATCCTTGATGCAAACCTGTAATGCTGGTGTTTTAGGACTTAAATGCAACACACAGATACAGTACAGTCACAATGCTTTAATTGTAGGAGATCACTAGAACAGTACAAAGTATTTGTAGAAGAGGCTCCACCAGATGGTGAAGGCAGATGCACTGAGACCCAGAAAGGCAGTGCAAACAGAAACAGAACATAATGTTTTACCGGGATAACAGGAAGCAGAGTCAGGAACAGGCCGGGTTGGTAGCAGCCACTCAGCCCAAATCATAAGTGTTTGAGAGTCTGTCATCTGATGAAGAAAAACAATCTAGAAGTGAAGGAGAAAGCAGAAAGTGTATATAGAGTATACTGTGTAGACTGGGAATGAGGTGCAGCTGTGTGCACAGGTGAGAAGATGGTTGAGCTGAAAACTGGAGAGAGAGGGAAAATGTTGACTAGAGTGAGGGAGGAAAATGTAACAGGAGCAAATAGGACTGAACTGGGACAAAACCTGCTCCAGAGTACTCTGAACCTCAGACTGGGGCTAAGGTTCAGCTTCACACAGGACAACAACCCTAAACACATAACAAAGAAGTGGCTCCAGGACAGCTTTGGGAATGTCCTTGAGTGGCCCATCCAGAGCCCAGACTTAAACCCAACTGAACGTCTCTGGAGAGATCTAAAGCTTGTAGCATTACACTCAAAAAGTCTTGAGGCTGTATTTAGTGCCAACCGGTCCTTAAACAAAGAATTGAGCAATAATTGAATAATTATGTACATGAGCATTATTTATTTATTTATTTTTTTTTTTTTTAAATGCATAGTCATTAAGTCATTAAGAGGCATGTTGTTTGTAGTTTTTTTTTAAGGCAAATAATGAATTTAATCTATTTTGAAATAAAGCTGTAACAAAATGTGAAAAAGTGAATCAGTGTATATTCACCACATATAGAAAATACTTTGATGAATAATCACTAATAAAAACCAGGGCAAGAGTTTTTTTTATTTAATTTTTCCTCAAAGGAGAGTCAGGTTTGTTTTGCACTAGTGGATGTCTGAGGATTTTTAATGAATATTCCCTGGTGCTATCCGCGCTTCTCTCTGAT
Organism: Neodontobutis hainanensis; assembly: GCA_024349245.1. Lineage (NCBI taxonomy): Eukaryota > Metazoa > Chordata > Actinopteri > Gobiiformes > Odontobutidae > Neodontobutis > Neodontobutis hainanensis. The sequence goes on from JALDNG010000048.1 coordinate 5,368,393, forward strand.
CTTTACCATCATTTCCTGTAAGTATCACCGATGCAATTAATGACAGAGGCTAAAAATAGCAAACACGTGGTTTATGATTTTTGATGTCCGCAGAGATGAGGGAGCACTTGAGGGTAAAATAGAGGAGCTGATGGTCTATGCTCTGCTTCTGAAAATACCGCACACATTATCCTTAATTTGGCCGTGATTAATGTTAATGTGAATTTTCAAAGTTGAATAGCTCGGTGGAGACTGTAATTGCACAAAGCGGTCAGCACGTTACAGCTGAAATCACATGACCGGTATCCAGTTGGTAACACCTGAGTCTCCTGGCACTAATTGTGTAATACTAGACTCGGAATAAAAAAGGAATATTTTAGTACAAAGCAGTTAATGTTCTGCTGAAAATGGCTGTATGCTGACATCTTGTGGTCACATTAGCAAATCACATGACCTATGTACAACACGTGACCATCCAGGAACGTGACGCATTTACGCATTTAACAGCTGCACGCAGTATCTGTCAATGAATAAAGCACAACATCAAAATGTATGCAGCAATTCATAAACTTGCATATACTGAAAAACATATTCATATTTACGTAAATTTACACATAATGTAATTTCTGCCTATTATTCTTCATAGATTTAAATCTCCATAATGCTTGTATCTTAGAGGCAACTATTTAAAAGTAAAAAAAAAAAAAAAAAAAAAAAAAAAACATTTGTAGTATAATAAATTTAACATAGTGTAGTTTTAGACTTGTGCTGATTAAACTGGAGCCCATACAAACAAGCCTTAAGGACCACCACAGATTTTATGCGTGTGTAAGAAAACTGCATTATGTACATTGTTGCTATTTTATTAACCCTTTAAAACTCTACTCACGGCACCATTAATGTCTGTTAAATTCACACAATATCAATAAAACATTTGCAACATTTTTATTTCTATTTGTCTGCATTGTTCATAAATGATCTAATGTAGTTGACGTTGAACTGTGTGGTCTCCTTTTGTCTTTAGAGGCATAGGCAACCATTGCATAGTATTAGTTTGGGGTATTGTTTTGTTTTTTTAATTTAAGAGGGTTTATTAGACATAGACATTTCTCTGCCCCACAGCAAGAAGGTTGTGAGTTTGAAAACCCGGCCGACTCAAACATCCTCGGCCGACTCCGGTCTTTCTGTGAGGAGTCTGCGTGTCCTCCACGTGTTACCGGGTAACACAAGCATGCACAGGTCAACTCTAAAGTGTCCCTAGTGAATGAATGTGAGAGTGAATGGTTGTCTGTCAATGTCTGTCTCTAAATGTCAGCCCTGCCACTAACTGGCCACTGTCCTGTGTGTACCCCGCCTCAGGCCCAAAGCTGCTGGGATAGGCTCCAGTCACCTGCGACCTCTAACGGGACTAAGTCGTTGAAAATGAATGAATGAGGAGTTGAAATCGCCAACTGTAAAGAAGTCTGTTTGCATATTTATTCAAACTCTCTAAAACTACAATTGCTTTAGTCTGGAGTCTGGACCACCATGTCAAATATAACTTATTGTGATGTTTGGTTGTGGAAGTACTTAGTAAGTGTGTGGAAGTATATATGTATTAATGTGTTATAGTTAATATAGTGCCGTACCCATAATGTTTATGTGCTGTATATACAGTCTGTAGAATTTACAAAGAGTGCAAGTGTACAGCAGTAGGTTTTTAAACCTAAAAGTATTTTCTAAACAATTGAATATTCGTTTTCAAACAGTACATTATTTTCTCATGTGACAGGTGTTCTGGGGGTGGAAGGATTGATTGCTATGGCTGTGCTGTAAAATGGTGGCTAAACGCCTGTCTCAAAAGGTAATAATGACGTAAGAAAGATCTATGAAACATAATCTAATCATTTTTTCCCCCAGTTATGACATATTGAAAACTTGTCTGAGAATGGCATTTCATCCAAAGTGACTCCACACAGACAGTAATCTACAAGAGATCCCACCCTACTGCAAAATTTCCTGAATATCACTCCTGAATCACTTCCTGAATATCATCAAATGTTTTTTTACTATGCAGTTTATGTCCATGTGGAAAGCAGGCATGGATAGGAATTGATTTAATATACTAATCTCAATATAAAGCAATATCAAGTAATATATTACATTAAGGTTTAAAGAATATTTTCATATCTGTAGGAAAGAAAACCTAGGCTTTTGTTATTCAAATGTTTCAGAACAGAAGAGGGCAGTGTTGCTTAAAATATAACGTGTACTGGAGTGGCCTTCTCTTGCTTTAAAATGAGAAGGCAAGCCTCTTTCATTACAATATGTCTTGGTAAATTGTTAATTCTTGTTAAGTCTTAATTGAGAAAATAAGCTCAATATACAAGCAGCATATGGAGATTTATGGAGAATTAACCATAACCAAAAGAAACACCGCACGAGAACCCTTTGTTGCAGACGATAAATGGCATAACTGTACATATTATTAGAGACATAGAAATACCTACATACACATTCATACCAACAGGTTACTATACTATACTGAATAAGAGTCGTAATAACTGTTTTCTTTCTTAGTGCGGCTGATGAGATGGCTGCAAGTGTCGAGGCGCGACACTTTGAAGCAGCCTCTCCAATGAAGAAAGGTGGCCCGTGTTAAAAGTCAACCTTAAGTGCGCCACTGATGATCCAAAGTTGTTCTAGCGAGAGGGAAAACGGTGGCCATACCTATGTAACATTCATATCCTCTGAATTATGAATCAGAGCGAAGAGAAGTCTATGTTCTGCGCTGATGAATATTTCAAGTGTGGAGTACATAGATCATCCTATTGACAAAGGGAGAATACTAATGTCCTTCTCCGAAGTCTGATTAGAGGTTAAGCAGAATGCAAACTGCATAATTTATTTCCCATTCTTGCATTTTTGTTACCTTTTGATTCGGTTGTTCTTATTAGGTTTTTGTGGAGAAGTCAGTCAGAGATATATACATACTGTAGGTGATGAATGTTAATGAGACAAAGTTAATGAAGTCTTATAAGTTTTCGAAGTACAGATAAGCCAGACTGTTATTCTCATGGCTCGGGCTGCTGTTACACAAATTGCCCACTGTCCCCGCTGACAAAGACATCCACAGTCTATTAAACTGATGACCTGTCTATACATAGGCTGGTATTTTTTTTAAACTGTAGCTTTTTCTGTGCGTTTTAGCTTTTTGTACACATGCAGAGAAAGCACACTTTTTTGAAAGCTTCTACAAATGTAAAGACGTACAAAGGTATGTTAACAGTGTTTACATATGGACAATTAAAGATGTATTCTGTAATATGTTGTGGTGTGCAGTTCAAGAAAATGGAACACATTAGTCAAAATTGTGTTTTTAGGAGTGTATAGTCTAACCGGACTCTGCCAGATAGAACTGCTCCACAGTACATAGTCTGTTCCACAGAACCATCTGGGAGGGCTCCCACTGAAAGTGTTTGTAAAAGGGCAGGTACTGAATAAATACCAGTTTAATAAATATCCAGGGTAATGACATAAACATTAATGATACCAACTTATTAAGTCAGATTATTGTTTTCCAAAACTGCTTTATTATCTTTACCTAGGTCCTCTTTAGAGCTGGAATTAAAATAAGGACCTTAATTGAAGGTACAGCTGGTCAAAATGTGTCCTGTATGTGTCTTGAGAAATGCCATTTGGAGGTGGGTCACATGTACCTGGATGAGTCTGAATCTCTGAAGGAGTGAATGGGTATGTGTCCTGGCTTGCATTGAAATAGATACTCCATTATCAGTGATGTCGGTATTTTCTGTCAAATCATTGCTTGTAGGAGTTGTATTTAGACATTAATTATATTGATCTGTACTGATTGTATGAAGCATTTCACATCAGAGAAAATACACCAGAGAGATAACATTGAGAGAAAGGTGTGGCATATATTTTAGGTTAAACAGTTTTAGATTTTTGGTTTGGTAGATTACACAACCCTATATCTTAGTATCAGTGATTTTCTTTCACAACAAAAAGTACTCTCTTTAAATTGTAAAGGTAGTAAATAGTAAAAAAAACACCAAGAACCAATATAATCCAGACACAGGAGGACACATGTAAATACCCTAAACATAACTGAGCCTCACGTGTCCAGCGATCTAGAAAGTTCAATAAAATGCCAGCTCTGAGGGGCACCACAGACATCCACAGTCTATTAAACTGAGTGTTGTGTTTAACTGGTTTGGAAGCAGGGCCTTTCAACACTTTTTTGTAAGGTCCCGCTGGTGGAATGAGCTTATTTCAGGGAGAAAGTGGAAGTACAGGTGAGACTGTCCAATGGTGAGGAAATCAATATGATGTAAATTATTAAGAGCTCAGGAATGCGTCTGACCCCTACTGTCTTTGCAGCCGGGCTGGAGCACTGAAGGCTTGGCAGGTGGACGCCAGGCTTGGACTCTGGCTCGAACACTCATTAGTGGCTGGGAGCCGGGTGCTTTCCTTGTGAGTGGGAAGGCAGGGATCACAGCGGGGAAGTGATGGCCCAGGCCTCTCTGTCTCTCTCTCTCTCTCACACACACACACACACACACACACACACACACACACACACACACACACACACACACACACACACACACACCATCTCAGCCTTTAGCTCCAGCTCTGCCAGCCTCTCCCTGGAAGCTCATTAGTAAGTGCACTGATGCATAAGAGCTAGTCATTAGCCAACCTTTTTTTCCCCCTTTTTCCTCGTCTTCATCTCCGTCTTTCCCCCCACCGACACTGTGTCTGATCCTGAAGACCGGTGGCAGTGCTGCTGTGTAAAAGACTACATTAGCTTTTCAAGACATATGGATATGAGACTTCTTTTCCGGGTGTCAATGTCTTCAAAGGAAGTTCATTCCCAACCTTTCAAACCAAAAGAGTAAGCATTAGCGCTTGACCAGGACTTTGGCTGAGTGCCCCCTTTTCTTCCTTGTTTTGATCTGGGGTATTTGCTTTTGCTGCTGGCCAGATCCCATTCAGCACCTGATAGTTGCCCAGGCTCTGGGTAAATAATATCTGGGGCCCGGGCCTCTCCTAGGAGGCTGCTGGGTAAATAAGGTCTCTGGTGTGAGTGTGCCTGGCAGCAGGGTGAGCACTGGTGTGGAGGCCTCCAGAGACCCCTCCCACCTTCCCCCTCTTTTATATACCTCACTGTTTAATTCTGTTGTCCTCTATTTTGGCTCGAGCCCATTCTCGTGTGATGTATATTGTTAAGAATTACAAATTTCTGTTGTATACTGCTGAACAAGATTGAATGGATTTTTTAAATTATGGTTTTCAACAGTATATAACCTTAAATTAACACTCTTTATTATCTAATTTGCCTATCTTGGAAAGAACAGAATAGAACAATAAAACTAAGAGGAAGGCGTTTTAATACGTACAATACAATATAAACTGAGCACTGAAGGAAGAAAAGCACAGTCTTGTTTCTTATTTTAATAATACACTTTTTTATGTATATTCAAATCTTTGTATGATTGTTAGCCTTGTTTACCAATCAAATGTATAGAATCAACCAAATCTCCACAGACCCTTAAGTGATTAAGACAAATAGTTGGGTGTAGTTTTGTGTGATCTAAAAAGAATCCTGCCTGTGCTTCACATTCAGCAGTGCTCAGTGTGTCCTCTCTGCGCAGTTGTAGGATTAGAAACAAGAGGATGTATTTTAACTGTGATGGCTTTCAGAGATATTTACTGTGCTATTTTCCTGTTAATATTACACACTTCTGAAACACTTTGCATACTTCCTGCAAGACCCCCCTGTTAGCGGCTGATTAATGAGAGCTGAAAGTAAGTCCTGAATGAACATGTTCACTTTCATGTAAAAATCATACTACTTTTTTACACCAACCAAGTTTGAAATATCTGTGCTGCCTGTAATTAAAACTCCTTCCACGTCACATCGACTCACGTTCTCGTCTCTGAGGAACACTTTGGCATTTGAGTGTGTTTTTTAAAATGTCACAAAGATAAATGATGATGACAATGATAAGCCTGTAATAACGTAATTACGCTCTCGATGGTAATCCTTCCAGCCTGCAAACAAATGGATTTCATATACTACTGAAAGATTAAACAATTTAACACCTGATGTCCCCATGACTTATTAAAACTAAAAGTGGCCAACAGGGACCCACCACATATTGTAGTCTGTATTAAATGAACAAACACACCTTTATGTTGAATGTAATGTCCTAATGTGCTGTCACCGGGCAAATTTCTGTGTTATAGTGTCATTCGGCCACTGTAACGAGGGATTTGCCTTTGTGAAAGTTTACTGAGTCAAATCTCATCAGCCTAATGTGATTTGGCGCTGGCCATGTTGGATCCCCCTTATGCCAATTAATCCAGGTTGTAACTCACAAACTCCTGCTGACTGATTCACATCTATTGTTGATCGTTTTTGGCTGTAGGAGCCTCCAAATCTCCTTGTTAGAGCCAAAAAAAAAAAAAAAAAAAACAAGGAACCCACCACCACCTCTTCTTTCGGGGCCACGTCATATTGTCGGTTGATTGCCAGCAATTAAAAAAAGGCAGGCAGGGCTGAGAAATGACAAGACGGGGCACAGCTATTGCAATGCATGGGCGGTGTTGGCTCACACGCCGGCTCAAAGACTCTACAATGTTTGTTAACCCTCGGGGTCAGCGCTGATTCACTAGCGCTAGACAAGAAAACAAGATTTATGTAGCACAAATCAATACGCAGTCAGACTTTTACCATTGTGGAGGCTCTTCTCTCTATCAGTCCAACATGACACTAATGTGTTTTTATTCCTGTTTAACCCAGCCCGTGATGAATGTGTTGGCGGGCCAGGGCCTGAGACGGCAAAGAGTGAGCCCTTGATTAGTGGGGGAACACGCGGCGACATGCAGAGGCTGATGCAGTGGCATGTCACCGAGGCAATGGCCAATCAGTCTTCAGATTTCCTGCTGGTGTTGTTTATCTGGTGGCCATTTACATCCCGGCGTCTGACGGTGTATCAAGTGGACTAATGACACTCTAGTCTGTGCTGATCTCACTCAGAGCTGTCGTAAGTGAATTACAATGAATGCACTTTTTGTACTTATCCCTGGAGTTAAATGTTTGTATTTTTGAGTCTTTTAAAGATAAATGTTATTTTTATACTGTCTTTTACAGAGTTAGTTAATAGTTGATTTTTCCCTCCTAATTCTATAAATATAGCCTGGTCTTTATGGATTCCAGTTAGATTTCCAATGGGCGCTGAATAAAAACGCTTGTAGACACCATTTGGGAACAAACACTTTTACATTTGTGAGTGGAAATCGCTGGGAAGGATTCCAAACCCATTTCTCTTCATGAAGTGAGTGAGTATGCTAGCTAGGCAAACTATAGTCATGGATATATTTCTAGAAATGGATCTCGTTCATATTTTAAAGGAGAATTGGTCATAAGTGCAAGGGCCAACTGTTTGTTTTCTAGTTTATATCCAAGCTATGTGACGTTCATGTGTTTTATCCACTGTGCCGATCCACATGGTTGGTTCTGACCAATATGCCACAGTGCAAGCTTATGGCCTTTGAAATACAAAGCCCAACAACAATTAAAATTTAAATAAATGTACTAATCAACCCATGTCACAAAATATAAAGCACTTATTTTTCCTGAACCAAGATGCATAGAACAAAAAGGTCTCTCATAATAACAATAAAATTTACATATGAGAAAAGACACAAAATTTACTACACCCACTCTACTTCCTCAAAGACCTTCCTCTTAGACCACCAAAGTAACAACCAATCAGTCTTTACGATTCCTGCCAGTGTTCTTATTTGGCGGGCATTTACCTCGCAGCTCCTGACTGTGTATCAAAACGGACTAATGACTCTCTACTCTCCGTTGAACCCACTCTGCGCTGTCTTAAGTGAATTACAATGAACACACTTCCTCCACTTCTCACTGGGATTGTTCTCTAACCAACATTAAGCGTTTCTCTTTCTTCTCTCTGCCATTAGCTCTGATTTCATTAACGCTCCTTGTCAACAGAACAAAACACCGGAGTCACACCTGGCTCTCTGCAACAGCTCCACAGTAAATGAGTGTCGAGTAGGAATCGCTGGCCGTACAAGTTGGCAGGCCCGTAATGTAAAATGTGTTTAATGTCTGCTTCGTTTAGCCTGTTATTGGAAAGTGACATGAGTGACGGTGGTTATTCTGTGAGTGCTGACCAGCAGGCACAATAGAGGAGCCCGGTCAGTGCCAGCTTCTATTTCAGGGGCTGCATTCCAATTGATTAGGAAGCTTGTGAAACAAACTGGTGACATGAATAAGAGAATAGGCCTGGCAACTGTTGGGAACGGTGCCAGAGGTAGGCTTTTCTCATGGAGCATCTTTCTTCCTCTGTCTCCATTTACTCTCAATGTTGCTCACTCCCACTTTATCTCTGTTACATACTATAACAGCTCCCAATGTGACCTCAGGGAGAACTTAGCACAATCAGCTCTGCATGGGAAAACACACTAGGTTTTTTGTTTTCTTTACATTCCACCGTGTAATATTAGTGGGCCATAGTAGTGAGTTTGCAATTGGAATTCCACACCTACAGTTGTGCACATGGACATTCTGTTGAGTAAAAGGTCAAAAAATTAGTAAACTTTTCAAAATTAGGCATTTCTGAGAAGCAAGGTATTGTCTGACAAGATTGATATGCCTAAAGTGATCAAACAACTGTCCAAACTTTTCCTTTGTCTTGTCAGTGGTTGTAGATTTGAAATCAGGATTGGATAGGGCCATTGGTGTTTTTTCCATGTCCACACAGATCTTTAACCTGACTCTCCCAGATATACTGCACCACAGTTCATAGTCTGCAGCTACTTTAAATGAATAACTGGTTGGTGATTAGATTAATCCACTGCAGTTTTATCCAATCAGAGCAGCTTCTTGTTGTTTACGTTTGGTATGGAAAAAGGGTTGCCACATCTTCAAACCTAAAACACGCCCAGACATTATTGGTCACACCGGCCAAGTTTGGCCATAGTTTGTACAGAACTACTTTGCTTGGATCAGTTCAAGATGGATTTTTGTTGTAAACTCGTAACTTGTAAACTGTAAATATTTTGCTGCACCACAAAGTAAATAATTCTTGTCATTCAATTAAAAGGTTATATAATTTTAAGCTTTAAATTATAAAATAAATGCCACCAACCCCTCCATGACTCCTTTACACTGGCCACCTGCCTGTGTAAGACTGAACTTACTGATACTACACTGATTTTAGTCATGGTCTTGCTCTGCCATGACGAGGTCTTGACCTTGGCTCAATGCCTAAATGTGTTGGTCTTGATAGACACATCTTGGTTAGTGTGTTCTCGACTTTGACAAACCAGTAAATGTGAAAATGGAAATCTTTCATTTGAAATTATTTATCAAGTTCCCAAAGACTGTGTGAAGGACAAGCATGGGTAAGTGTTCATAATCCTATAGTACCACTTGAGCTTTAACTTTAGCCTAGCGGCAGGAAAGAAGGTGATAAAAGTTCCATAAAATTTATACATGTGTTTTATGATTTGTTTATGGTAAAACAACACATTTTAAAAGTCAGCTTAAAAACACAGTCTTCATGAAACACAGTCTTCTTCAGGTGGTATCAAACTGTGGCTTACCAACTTCACCCAAATAAAAAAAACACGAGGGCCTCCTACTTTTGTCATTATGTATTGTGTGCACCATATGTGCTAGACTACTGTCTAAGTCCTGTGTAATACTCTTCTTTAGACTATACCTTCTAACTATCTCTATCTCGTCCTGCTTGTGTGTGTTTTGTATATTTGTGTCTTTGCACGTCTGTGGGTACATCTTAACAACAGCGGCCCGTAAAGCTTGGCGTTTCTTTACAGCACCGCTGTTGATGATTGGATAAACAGTCTGAGTGTGGATTATTGTAGTGGAAAATGAAAGCATATGCACAATTTGCATTTTAATGAGCAAGCCAGCATTATAAAACAAACTGTCCCGGCAACAGCAACGGCCGATAAAGTGGACAGTTATTACAGCTGTAAAATATTTCATTAACATCTTGAGATTTCTTTTAAAGATCAGTTCATGTGTAAATACCTTGAGATCATTTGTTTACTTATTGTTTGCTCAGACTGAAAAAACTTGTGGTATATGCTTTGTGTGTTCTGGGTCATGTGTTGCATATGAGTAACTCCACTCTGAAGGCGACACATGTGTGGAAGCCATGCAGAAAATTTATGCGCGGCAAAGTTCAGCGGGCCTGTGCCAAACAAAACACTGTTCAATTAAACGGGAAGTAATGGCGTCCTGTGTAATAAAGGATATGTGCGCGTACATCCAGTGACAGCAAAGCGCCACGGCTCCTTCACGTCATGCTATGTAATTTACTTAATGCATCTCGCCCCCTGCTCTTTAAAACACTTGCACATTCAAATTTGCCATCATAATCTCAATGACAGAGGACATTAATTACGTCCGTTGGGCCGATCGCTGTTTCCTTCACAACATCTCTGATTAAAATTTCACACATTGTAATGATGTGCTTCAGAGCTAGTAGCTGTGAACGTTTACTAAACAGTCAACACAGCTCCCGTTCTCATTCTTGGGAGGTTTGTCAGACTCACACTTATAATCCCAATCAAAGCTGTTAAACGCTTGACGAAGGCTTTATTTACATGCAAATGGAAACATATCTTAGCAACTTGTTCATTAAAATATTGTGCAAATGAGGGGGGGGAACAAAGCAGCAACTTCTCTCCAGATATGTAGGTTCAAATTTCATATTTGGGAAGTTTAATTAAGCAATAGATTATATTTTGAAAGGAGTGTTCACTTTAATGAATCCCCAGAGAGTGCAGATAAACACTGCAATGCTATCAAAGCATTCATCTCTTTAATGGATGTGAAAATTATGGATGTAAATGGCTCAGAGTCTGTGTTTTCATTGCTCGTGGGAATATTTACCGGATAAAGACGACACTTATGTAACCTACATTATATGTGTTCTTTCATTTTTTGGGGGAAAGCACATAAAAAAGGGCATTGTTATTTTTCAAGGACAAACTGCAAAACACTAAATCAGCGTGGCTTAAATGTAACAAAGACTCTAGGAATAGCTGTTATTCCACAGGACACACATGGTTAACATTTTCAATCAAAGGCTATGCATGATGGTTAGAATAGAAGTTATGTCACATACCACTTTTTACAGTCAATGAGCTTTAATTTTCTTTTAACTATTTAGCCATGGCTAGGAATTTCAACAGACTTTTTTATAAAAGTTGATCAGCTATGGTAGCCCTGCAGGGACATGCAATTGTCTATGAAGTTACACGCCAAAAGAAGTTTAATTTGGCTCACAAATGTACTAAACCTTTGTGCAAGAATCTCTGCTCAACATCAAACTAAAAAGGTGAAAGTAACAGGATCTAATGGAGGCAGTATGTGTCCTTTCATTGGGTTTTCTGGAGCCCACAGTTTCCCTTTTTTTAATCCAAGTTAGACAAAAACGAGTTTTGAAGACCCTCTTATGCTTTTTTTTTTTTTTTAAAGGGACATTACCCGAGTTAGCTAAATTATTCACATTTTTATTGATAGTCCCTTTGCCAGTAATAAAAAAGGCAGCCTAAAAATACACACAAGCAGCATAAAATCACAAAATAAAAATACACAGCAAATTTACAGTTAACAAATACAGTTCACATACAATAAATATGATTAAACCTGGGTCTCAACAAGCCATGCAAGAGGAAACAAAAATAGTGTCAGTGGTCAGGTGGGGTCCATCCTGACAATGGCCAGTTATTCCAAAGTAGTTCTAATCCTTTACGTTAAGTAAATAAAACAATTTTACCCAAAATAATATCAAAAACTTGTAAAGAATAACAAATAATAATACAATTATACATTCTTCCAAGAGACCATCATTATCGTTATTTTTTTAACTTACGCACCAACCAAATAAATGCAAGTAATGATGCTTCTAATTAACTTTTGCAAATAGTGAAAAAGATTAGTCAAAGTAATCATAAACATCCCAAACAAAAATAATAAAATATTAACAAAATTTCAGGTGCTTCAGTTTGAGAGGTATTGTGTTGCTTGTTCAGGTGTATAGTTGGAACTCACTTGTGTTTTAGGTCAGTTTTTCAGACAGCGTTTCTGCAGAGATCCACTGGACACTTGAGCTTTTCCAATAAGATGTTTGGCGAGAGTGTGGCTCTATATTCTGCAATCGTGAAACAGTGCAGAGTCAGTGAACCCTGGTACATTGTGTGATAGAGGAGTGCTACGTGCTCAACATTCACCTCAACGCGGCCGGCTGTTGTTTATCCCTGTAATGTCCATTTTATTGGGAATCTCAGCGAGCCTTCACGCTGCCCGCTGTGCTCAGCAGTGTGGAGAAGCCGGGGCCAGTCGAGTGGTGGTCAGGAGCTGTCAATCACAATCTCAAGGATCAGTTAGCCGCCATCAGTCTGAGAGCAGTGCCCAGGTGTTGCCTGTCTCCATCTCCTCATGTTTTATCTCCATAGGCTGTCCTTTTCCTATTACTTCTTGTTTTTTTGTTTTCAACCTTTACACAGCTAAAACTTGAGCTGAGAGCCGTTCTGCTTTTGTTCTTTTTCTCCTCTTAAAAAGGCTTCACAGATGAACTTATAGAATGGGTAGAAGCTTTTTTTTGTAAAAATCACTGTCAATTGTGAAAATAGTGAAGAATTGACCACTATTTGTACTCTTAGGAGTAGCACTACATTTTCTGAATCCAACAAATTTTGAATAAGAATGATATGCTTTAAACCAGGGGTCTCAAACTCGCGGCCCCCGGGGCCAACTGCAGCCCGCAAGATGATATCTTGCGGCCCGCAGGACGATATATGAAATAACGTTTTTTTACTCTAGCTAGTCGGTAGATGTTTTTTGAATTCGGCTCGAAGTCAGCTCCCGCTTGACCAATACAGATTTTTTACCTATAGCTCCAATGGGCCCGATAGCCAGCTTTCACTAACTTATTTTTTACCCATCATTGCTTAGGCTCGATGTCAGCATCCCGCCGACTAATGATATCATATTCAGATTATTGTCCGTAACTCGCTCCGCTAAGTCAGACAATATACAGCTGCCTGAGCACTGATCAGTGGGAGAAAGAGACAAAAGGCAACACACTGGTTTCGTGGTTCTGTTCTCTCCTTCTCAAAGCTTTATTGTAAACGCACAGTTTATATACAATGGCAGTGTGACTTTACATGGTAATGGTGCATCTACCAATCCCAGAATACATTCAGAATGTAACTAAAAAAAGAAAAAAAACAGATGTTTCTTGTGCAGCAAATCAGCGTGTCCATATATGGGACATAGCAATGTACAGTGTCCTTAAATGGGTAGTCTAACTATAGCCCTTATAACTGCACCGACAGTGAAGTCATAAGCACTCCAAAACTCATCTACTTCAGATTTAACCTTTACAAACTATATTAATCGATCAATTTTATATAGCGCTTTTTCTGGGGACGCAAAGACGCTTTACATATCAATTATTCATTCATACACAGTCACACTGGTGATGGTAAGCTACAACAGTAACCACAGCTGCCCTGGGGCAGACTGACAGAGACATGGCAGCCATTCCGCGCCTACGGCCTCTCTGACCATCACCGCATTCTTACACAATCATACAAGGCAAGGTGGGTTAAGTGTCTTGCTTAAGGACACAACGACAGTATGAACAGTGGGGAGAACGGGAATCGAACCTACTACCTTCCGGTTGAAGGACGGCCGCTCTACCACTGAGCCACTGCTGCCCTATTAAAAGAATATCATTCCAAAATATGATTAAAATAACATTTTACTTATAGCAATATGAAAGTTTAATGTTAGTGCGCCCTGCAAGTTTTGTATGAATGGCATGTTACCATGTTGTTTGTAGAAGGTTCCTTTTTGTGCAAGCTGGAACTGAACCAACCTACCATCACAGTGGAGTATATGGCTCCTGGGGGCGGGCCGTCGGCTGGGCTTGATGCAGGCAGAGAAACCAACTATGGAGGAGCCTGTGTAACATCACATAGCCGTCATAAAATTACGGCTTCTTGAAATGAGCATGTTTGACCTTGAGCTGGACAAAGTCAGTGTTACCGGCATTGGATTTGGCAACATGCGGGGAGTGGACATCCAATGGGGCCACTCAGCCAGCTCATTCATGTTCTTCAATATTCCATTTAAGTTCAGGATAGCGCAGGTTCAGAAGAACCCACTGAAGTTAAAGAATTGTTAATAATGCCGTTTGAGAGGATTTACCAAAGCTTTTTTTTTGTGGAATACCTGATCCGGCCCAGCCTCACCCAGACTCTGCCTCCTGCGGCCCCCAAGTAATTTGAAGTTGCATAGTGCTGCTTTAAATATTCTATTTCCATTTTTTTCAATTTCATTATTTTATTTCATTCAATAAATAAAACAAATACAATGAACATGTAGAAAAAATTTATATCATTAATGAATGAAACTCTGCCCCCCAATCTCAAAAACACAACAAATTTATTTTTAAACAACTCTTAAATAGTTTATTATATATATAGTTTAAGTGCTTTCCACATCAAGTTTTTATTTCTTGACGTTTTTTCTTGACTTTCATGTTTAATGATGCATCAACATTTTTTCTACAAATCATACATTTGGTATTGCCAAGATTCAAGTTTTTCAACTTTTCAACTTTTTAAATTTAAGAAATTCTCAACTACTTAAATTCTTAATATCATTTGACAATTTTTCAAAGTGCAAATAAGATTTTGACTTCAGTTCACAATGACACATTTACTGCATCATGACGGCTCACATGGAAGCATGTATGATAGAACGGGAGGGATATAGGTTCAACTCCTGTCTTCGGTCTGAGTCCTCAACATCATCAACTCTCTGTACCTCTTGTTTCCACACTATACTGTCTGTCAAATAAAGTCCAACCCCCCCCAAAAATATCTTAAAACAAAGCATTTCAATTAGTAAATGTAACCATTTGCATCTGTGCAACCAATTTTAAACACTGATTTGTTAGTGGACAGGCCAATATGATATATCTATTGTACCTCTTTTTGGCTCAGTAAGTGCCCAGATTTTTTGTAAAAGCAACAATATCTTCCCAAAACATTACAATCCCCACTCCGAATAAAACTGGAGGTGTCACATCATACAAAGATAAGATAAAGCTTTGTATTATACAGCTACAGAATGCATCATCTGAACCAAATTACACACTTTGTCTTTGTATAAGGGGCTTGCAGTAGCATTTCTTTACATTAAAAGTGAACAATTCTAGGGGTTTGTAGTACGTTGTTTTTAAACCACACACAAGTGCCGTCAGTTCACTCAAAAGCCATTTGTCATTAGAAAACAATGATTTACATAAAGTTGTAATAATAAAGGAAATCTCACATGATTCAAATCCACACAAGGCCCTTTGTTTCTTGTTTGTCTTGGCGCCTATGAAAAGCCAGGCTGATGTTGGGAATAACAAGTCAGAGGTGATACAAAGGCAAGACCACAATACACTCCGTCTGACGCCAAACAAACAGAAAACATTGATTATATCATCTTTACAGACACCCTGAGCTCACCGCTGCGTGATGTTTACCTGACACGGGGTAAACAGCACGTCGGACTGTGGACTTCTGCTCTGCATTTCATTTGTTGCTGTGCCCCGGTATACGTACATCTCTGACCTGTTCCCGCCCTTAATTTCCCCCATCACATTCAGAGCAGTGATGCCAACGGTCAGCTTCATTACAGCCAATATCTTAAATCACCCCTCATGTGTTTCCCACCAGTTTGGAGCTCGGTCTCCTCTGAATCGCAGTCATTTGAATGTTCCTGTGCTGATTGCGGGCGCAGGTGGTAATACATTAAGGGACTGAGACAGCCAGTGGCGCAGCGCTGAAAGACCTTTATCCATTTGCACTAAGTTTCCCCTTACATTCTGAGGCATGTCGTCCTAATTAGGCCAACGCTTTTGACTGTGGTCATATTCATATGGGACAGCTCACTTTAAGTTGTACAACAAGGTGATTCTACATCATATATACTTCACCAGGCCAATAGATTACGCCCCGGTCTAGGGAATTTAAAAGAGAAATTGTACTTTAATGAAAGCAGAAAATGGCTGCGGAGAAGAATTGCAACAGGGTTATTGCTCTTTTCCTTACAATTTTTTAAGTGGAAGAGTCATGGCTCTCTGGAGAGGTGAGATGTCTGGGATATAAAATAGTACACAGTGTTTTAGCTGCAGGAGCATTACAAATCAGGATGTATTTTAAGCTACATTTAGGTATTGTAGTGCTCAATTATGGTCATGGTCTTGAACTGGTCTTTAAAACTTTTCAAAAGTCTCAGTCTAGTCTTAAAGTCATGATACATTTTTAGTCGGTCTTCTTTTGGTGTTGGTCTTAGATTCTGGATCGTAAAGCATGTCCTTATAAGACAAAAAGTGATTTCTACTTATACAACCATGGATGCAAAAAGAAGCCAATAACCTGACTCCATTTTCCCTCAACCTAGCGCCTGGCCAACCCGACGCATTCCATCTGCCAGAATGAAGTGGGTCTGGGATCCTTTGCTAGATCAGTTTTATGGTGGAGGAAAAAAATCTAAAATGTCATTATTCCAATCACACACTTTTTAATATTCTTAGCATAGCTATTGAAAATGTTCTTCTATAATGTAACATAAAAACTAAAGTTGGTAAATGTGGCCATTAAATTTCATTGAATTAGTGGGTCCTGTTGGTAGTTCCTTGGTAGCTTCTGGTTGCAACACTGATGATTGTAATCCTCCTTTTCTAGAGCCTTTCAACAGCTATGGCAGCCCAGCAGGGGCACATTTTGGGTCAGATGATAAGTTTATTTTGAGATAAAATCAGTTGAGTTCATTAATGTTCTCAGCCTTGATGCAAGATTGGATGTTCAAAGAAGAAAAGTAGGCATAGGACGATCTGGGATTCTAACAGTGTGATAACCTTGAAGAAAGAATATCCCAGTACGACGGTATTGCGATTAACTTTCAGTGCTTTAAATGTCCAGATAAATGGGACATGAGCCAAAGCTGTGGTTATTAACACAATGACAATACATTTAAATGATATGTAAAACAACATCTATTAAAATAATACATCTGACTGTTTAGATTTATTTATTTTTGTGTGTGAACATGTGTAGGTATATATATAGGTGTATGTGAATGAATGTGTTTTTATGTGTGTATATTTCATGCCCGTATGGGGGTACATATGTACTTTGATTAGTGTAAATATATACGTGTTTATGTATTTGTATGTGTGTATGTGTATTTATATTTTCTATTTTATTTTGTTGTATTTTTAATGATTTATTTTTTCTTTTTGTTTATGTATACATTTTTCAGGACCTCAGGAAGAATAGCTGTAGCATGGCTGTAGCTAATGGGGATCCTTTCAAAAAAAACAAAACAAAAAAAACACACAAAGTGATTGAAAAGTGATTCTTTTCCCATACTTCACCTAAAGTCATTACTACTAGTTGACAAAGATTCTGACTGCTTAAAGAGTGAAAAGGTTAGAGAGAAGCTGTTTGGTAAATGCTCATACTATTCTATATTTTTATGTTGTATTTTATCACCTGGTGTTTTGATTTAAATGTTTAAAAAGGTAAGCCTACTCCCTTTCAGTCAATAGGCGCTTATGTTTGGAGTTATTATATAATAATTGATTTATTGGCTCTTGGCAGGTGTTAATCTATAAGTAATACTTGTATCTATTGAGTTTTAAATGTTTATTTTTTATTATAGAAAAATGCAAAAAGTTCCATTTTGTTCATCTGTATACTGCATCTGGCTCTCTCTCAAAATTCTGACTTGGTCTTGCTCATCGTGGCCCTGACTACAACCCTTCTATTCTATTCGAGGAAATGTCACATAAGTAGCGTAATATTTTCCATTGCTTCAGAAGCTTCAATCACTTCTATCAAGCGTCTCATCTTTCTGTTTGAACCGTGGCCATTTCCCGACCCATCTGTCTCGGAGTGACGAGCCAGTCTTCAGGTAAAAGCTTTGGAAAGCCCTCGGTCCATTTCCAGTGTAGCTTCCAGCGGTGTGAGTGCTGCGACGGCCTCATGGGGTAAAACGGGGGAGGATTATTAAGATCAGGCCTCCCCCGGCTCAATGCCTCTGGCCCAGGCAAACAGCCGAGCTGGCCCGGTCAGTTCCTCCAGCCCCCCGGCGCCACACGGATCAGCCCACCAGGCGCACAGAGAGCAAAGAGGCACCAGGGAACCCTCTAATTGTCCATGCTCTGGGCAGCTCTCTGGCAAAGCAGCATGAAGAGCCCCCATGGTCCCAGGGCTGTCCCACCGCCCCACACCCACAGATCTGCAGGACTAGATAACTCTTTAAAGGCTTCCTGAAGTCATCCTATAGAAGAAAGGATTTGATTTGGCTTAGAACTTCTCATATAAAATGCTGTTCTTAAAACATATAGAAACTGTGTTAAGTGTTAATCTACTGGTGTTCATTTGTAGAGTTCAGATCTGGTCAGGTTCAAAAGCAGGTGCATGCAATTTTTATTTTTTTATTTACAAGCTGCAACATTACATGGCTCAATTATGAACCATTTCAGAAAAAAGTCAGGGGGTCACTTCAGAAGGTATACAAAATAAATGCTAATACTTAAACAAAGGGCAGTAACTGTATTTAGGAATGTTCAAAATGGCTGAATGCAGATTCTATACTTTCCTTTTGTTATCAGTCTGAATTTATAGTTTTTAGTATAGTATTTATAGTACCTAATTAATCCATGATACATAGTCACAGGCTTTGTAAGGAGACATAACAATATATTTTTTGATATTACACAAAATATCACATATGAATTTAAAGTAATGGAAATATTCCAAAAAAACAAATGGCAAAAAAAAAAGGTTGCCGTTTTCTGCTGTAGATTGGACTGTTCTCCTCCAATAAAACCTGAAAAAATTCTCATATGTGGTTTGTGTAGTACAAGGCCAATAGATTATACCCTGGTCTAGGGAATTTAAAAGAGAAATTGTACTTTAATAAAAGCAGAGAATGGCTGCGGAGAAGAATTACAACAGGGTTATTGCTCTTTTCCTTACAATTTTTTTTAAGTGGAAGAGTCACGGCTCTCTGGAGAGGTGAGATGTCTGGGATATAAAATACTGTTTTAGTCGCAGGAGCATTACAAAATATACTAATAATCACAGCGCCCATAAACCCCACATTTAAAAAATCTACAGTACACCTTAAATAAAAAGATATGTTGTGCCTTGTGTAGGCAAAAACACTTTTTTCCAATTGGTTTTTCAGTTTAGATGACAGACAGCATTTTGTGCAATCTGTACACAAGTATACCTTCTTAAAATGCTCGAGAACCACATTGTCTCATGTATTATTCTTATATTATATAATTGTGTCAAGTGCAGATGCCTGTGCTAATTGACTTTTAGGGTGCATTTGGTATTGTACAATAAATCTTAAGCTCATTGAATAACTATAAGTTATTTACAGTGGTTGGGTGCTCCATTAGAGATAAAGTAAGAAGCTCAGTCACAGAGCTCAGAGTAGAGCCACTGCTCCTCCACATCGAGAGGAGGTGTCTCGGGATTCCTCCATGTTCAGGGGATGACCCAGTACGCTGCTGGAGGTACTATGTCTCTTTGCTGGCCGGGCAACACCTTGCTATTGCCAATGCAAATACCGAGGGCCAGACCATGTCTTATTTTAGACCAGCTCACCCAAAGGGGCTCTATGTGGAAAGGCAAGTGTTAGATGGTAAATCACACACGCACCGCCAATATAAACCTGGCATGTGGTGCACAACCAGCCCAGAAATGTTAATTCGAGTCCAAGAGGGGCTTTTTTATATTATTATTATTATTATTTTTGTCTTGTCTTGTATGTGAAAGAAAATTATCTAATTTTGAGAGAAACAGATTTGGGCAGGGCTTTTAACTACTGTGTGGATACCAGGTAACAGGGAATAGAGCGGGGGGATGGGAGTCAAACCGACACAGACACATAACTACAAACACAAATAGTTCTTGTACCTGCTGCTGTTTATATTCCTAATTGACCAGCACTTCACTAACACACCATTTGCCTGCGCTAATGCGAGGTGTAGCCATCACTCAGCGTCGCTCTAATGAAAGGCTGCGACAAGGCAGTCGTCAAAAGATGCTCGGAATGACTTACAGCTAATGTGCCGCATGATCAACCAAATGGGACTGAAAGCAATTACTGAACGCCGATAACATTTAGGTGTGCCATTTGGAAGACAGACAAATCATGACTATTATGATGTTTATATGAGCAACATACATCCCACATGATACACTCAGCCATTTAATCAAAGTGGGCTTCATTAAAACAAGAATAGAGGAGCTCTACTTAATACGTCTGCATGCAATATCTATTTAATTTGTATAATTAATAGACTTTGTGTATTTTTCTCCCTCATGCAAAAAAACACCACCCTCTGAATACAAAAGTTATGTGTGCCATTCGAGGAAACGCACCACAAATACACACCAGCCCCTAACCGGACTGTGACAGGGTAATTACAGCGTGCATGTCGTAAAAATTCCCTTTACATAGGTCGCTCGCAAAGTGTAATTAAAAAAGCGTTATAGATTATTTTTATTGAAGCAATTAAACCCAAAAGCAAAAAAAGTAATTAGCGCTGAGGAAATAATAGTGTTGGTCAACAGTTCTGAGCGGGCGGATTTGTCAGCCTCACCTCGCTAACGTCCTTTCATTTACACTCCATGATTTTATCACGCGGAATGGCTTTTTGCAAACAATTAAAAAAAACTGAGCTTGATTTAATGATGATTTGAATGATGGTCTTTTTCTATGGAGTGAGTAAATGGGTTGTTACTATTCACACTTTATAATGATGTTAAACTGTCCGTCTTATCAGCAATCAAAAACACAATCTATGCATGATGGAGACATGCATTGTGTAAAGTTCAACCAATCTTCTTCCAGTTTTATTACATCCTGTTCCTGCAACAGCCCAGAACAGAGAAAGTTGATTGCATCAAAGCACAATCACTTTAACGTTGAAACAACTGCTGGTTAAGGCTAACATGTACTGCAGCAGGATAGGATTCCCATGAGATCTGGAAGTTTACAAAACCACAAAAGTCCATCTTGAACTGCTCCAAGCAAAGTACTCACAGTCAAACTGTGGCCTTTACTAGCCTCTCCAGAGATGTGGCAGCACAGACAGGTCTGTGCATGTTTTAGGTTTAAAGAAGCCTTTTCAGTTGTTACCGTGAACAGGTTATATACTGTGGAGCAGTGCCAGGTTTTAACAAGGCTGGATACGACGCAAACAGGCCGAACAATGGATGTTTAAGATCTGGATGAGGTACCTCCCTCTTTTCCCTGTTTCAATTGTGTCCTTTCAAGGTGTTCTGTGCGGGCCTGAAAAGATCATTCATGTAGATGCCTCATGGTCATGGAAATGACACCTTCTACTTCCAAAATGGTTGGATTTTGTAGTGTTTATTGCATATTTATCTATTATAATGAGTCTTTCTCTGTTAAAAATTCTCAAATTGGCTAAACTGACTTTTTTTTCCCGCCCATTGGTCAAAACTGATGACGCAGAACGTGACGGGGGCTAAAACAAAAAACTGCATGAGCGAGTGCTGTAGTGCAATAGCCTGGTCAGCCAGACTGCTTTCTCGTTGTGTTGCATACACAGAGAAATTGGTCTGGGATTGTCCAATCGGTTCTGTATACTGCTCCATGAGCTCTTTCTTCCCAGGCCAATTGTAGCGAAGGAGGCGGGATTTTGTTTTGCATCACATTTAGCGCAACAATTTTTTCAACCAAAACAGTCAAGATGTCCGCCACATTGGTACCAGACCTGGACATGTGTTTAAATCCACGGGAACTTCTCTCCTGATAGCCACGCTGGTATACACTCTGGTTTGTTGACAACTGGAATCGGACGGTTGCTTTCCTAAAGTCACATCCGTGGTTTCTCTGATTGGTTTATTTAGCAAACCAATCCGCCCATGGTCCCGCCTTGAAATCCTGTCCAAACCTCGCAATCCCAGAATAATGTCTCTGTATGTAATAGAATGAGAAAGCAGTGTGCCAGGCTCGATGGGCAGAAACTAACCCGGGAAGCTAAGCCCCTGTAAATTTTCTTGACACAGTGCACAAATTTGGTAATTGCAGATTATTTTAATGCTTGATTTTTACTTCTGTGTCCATAGACATACATTTTCTACCTTACTTTGTTGTACTAAATAATATATTTTTTGGAATTGTTATGATACCTATGTATATATTATTATTCATTCATCTTGTACCATTTAGTCCCATTAGGGGTCGCGGGTGACTGGAGCCTCTTCCAGCAACTTTGGGCCAAAATTACACATTATAACATCTTTTTTATTTTATCTCTTCACACATTGTAACAAATGTGTTTATATTGTCCCCCCAAAAAGTGGGATTTAATGATGATTTGGATGATGGTATTTTTCCGTGCAGTGAGTAAATGGCTCGTTACTATTCATACTTTATAATGATGTTAAATTGACCATGTTATCAGTGGTCAGAGACTCAGGATTATTAGCGTCTCGAGTGTGTGGACAGTGGCGACTTCCTTGTGGATTTTGGCACAAAGCGGTGAAGGCCCAGATAATATTTGGAGGTTAAACACACAATTTTCTCTTAAAAAGACGCAAGAAGTGCTACTGCACAAACGCTCTCGTGGTTTTATGAGGGAAACAAGACTGACGGCTCTGCGGGGCATTAACATCCACTTGACTCTGAGAGCAGATGATTTCTTTTTTTTTTTATTTTTTTACAAGACGGAGCTGACACATCAACAGCAGCCATCTCTCTCCAGGTAAAACTGAATTCAGATGATATGTAAATGCCGTTGGGGGGAGAAATATGTTGCCCTAGTTAGCATATGGGCCAATTGCATTTCACAAACTGATTATCATTCACGCCGCGCCTGCTTCAAAAATCACGGTAATAATCTAATTGTCAGGTTGAGAGAGAGAGAAAAAAAAAGAAAGAAAGCATCATTTCATTTTCAGAGGTCAAAGGTCAAATGGTAGAGCGAGAAAAAAAGATGAAATAAGACAGATTAGGCCTGAATGAAATGTGCACAAATGACAGTGTTAAAGGGTTGGCTTTTGTGTGGAGGGTGATAAATAATGGAAAAGAGATGGACTTTAAAGGAACGAGTAAAAAGGCGACATAAAAAAGAGGAAGATCAAGAATAATGATATTTAGAGTAGACTTGTTTAGTATGTCGACATTGTCTCACTTTAAAACATTTATAACAAAACAAAAGCAACCAGATGAGGTCAATGATGTCCCACATGTTCCAGAACAAGTAAGTATTTAAAATGAGTACTTGCCAATCCAGAGTACAGATATGAGTACCTAATATTGTCACATACACAGATTTCAGATCCATAATGATTTTTTTATAAGTTATTTGGGTTGAACTTTATTTTCTGTAATATTATGATAATAGTGTTGTTAGGAAATTAAATTGTAATTATTGTAATAGCTTTTTAGGTATCACTTTATAAAAACTCACACAATAAAACAGTAGATATGTAATCAACATGTAATTAATAAACTATGTATAGATACTGAAATATAATTTAAACGTATAATTATACATGGGTTTATTGTTAATAGGTAAACCTTTATAACAATGTTTATAACCTTAGTGCCTATCCATCCATCCATCCATCCATCTTCTACCGCTTATCCGGGGCCGGGTCGCGGGGGCAGCAGTCTAAGCAGAGAAGCCCAGACTTCCCTCTCCCCAGACACTTCCTCCAGCTCTTCCGGGGGGATACCGAGGCGTTCCCAGGCCAGCCGAGAGACATAGTCCCTCCAGCGTGTCCTAGGTCTTCCCCGAGGTCTCCTCCCGGTGGGACATGCCCGGAACACCTCCCTAGGGAGGCGTCCGGGAGGCATCCGAAACAGATGCCCGAGCCACCTCAGCTGGCTCCTCTCGATGTGAAGGAGCAGCGGCTCTACTTTGAGCTCCTCCCGAGTGACCGAGCTCCTCACCCTATCTCTAAGGGAGCGCCCCGCCACTCTGCGGAGAAAGCTCATTTCGGCCGCCTGTATCCGGGATCTTGTTCTTTCGGTCATGACCCAAAGCTCATGACCATAGGTGAGAGTAGGAACGTAGATCGACTGGTAAATCGAGAGCTTTGCCTTACAGCTCAGCTCCTTCTTCACCACGACAGACCGGTACATCGACCGCATTACTGCAGAAGCTGCACCGATCCGTCTGTCGATCTCACGCTCCTTCCTTCCCTCACTCGTGAACAAGACCCGAGATACTTAAACTCCTCCACTTGAGGCAGGAGCTCTCCACCAACCTGGAGGGCAAGCCACCCTTTTCCGACTGAGAACCATGGTCTCAGACTTGGAGGTGCTGATCCTCATCCCAGCCGCTTCACACTCGGCTGCAAACCGCCCCAGTGAACATTGAAGGTCCTGGCTTGATGGAGCCAACAGGACAACATCATCTGCAAAAAGCAGAGATGAAATCCTGTGGTCCCCAAACCAGACTCCCTCCGGCCCCTGGCTGCGCCTAGAAATCCTGTCCATAAAGATAATGAACAGGACCGGTGACAAAGGGCAGCCCTGCCGGAGTCCAACATTCACCGGGAACAGGTCTGACTTACTGCCGGCAATGCGAACCAAGCTCCTGCTCGGTCGTACAGGGACCGGACAGCCCTTAGCAAAGGGCCCCGGACTCCATACTCCCAGAGCACCCCCACAGGGCACCGCGAGGACACAGTCGAATGCCTTCTCCAGATCCACAAAGCACATGTGGACTGGTTGGGCAAACTCCCATAATCCCTCCAGCACCCTGGAGAGGGTATAGAGCTGGTCCAGTGTTCCACGACCGGGACGAAAACCGCATTGTTCCTCCTGGATCTGAGGTTCGACTATCGGCCGCATTCTCCTCTCCAGTACCCTGGCATAGACTTTCCCGGGGAGGCTGAGGAGTGTGATCCCTCTGTAGTTGGAACACACCCTCCGGTCCCCCTTCTTAAAGGGGACCACCACCCCGGTCTGCCAGTCCAGAGGTACTGTCCCCAACGCCACGCGATGTTGCAGAGGCGTGTCAGCCAAGACAGCCCCACAACATCCAGAGACTTGAGGTACTCAGAGCATATCTCATCCACCCCCGGTGCCTTGCCACCGAGGAGCTTCCCAATTACCTCGGTGACTTCGGCTTGGGTAATGGACGAGTCCACCGCTGAGCCCTCGGCATTTGCTTCCTCAGTGGAAGACGTGGCGGTGGGGTTGAGGAGATCCTCGAGTATTCCTTCCACCGTCCAACAATATCCCCAGTTGAGGTCAGCAGATTCCCACCTCCACTGTAAACAGTGTTGGCAGGGCACTGCTTCCCCCTCCTGAGGCGCCGGACGGTTTGCCAGAATTTCTTCAAACCCGAACGAAAGTCCTTTTCTATGGCCTCACCGAACTCCTCCCAGACCCGAGTTTTAGTCTCCACAACCACCCAGGCTGCAGCTCGCTTGGCCTGCCGGTACCTATCAGCTGCCTCAGGAGTTCCACGAGCCAACTAGGCTCGATAGCTCTCGTTCTTCAGCTTGATGACCTCCCTTATTTCCGGTGTCCACCACCGGGTTCGGGGATTGCCGCCACGACAGGCACCGGAGACTTTGCGGCCACAGCCGAGTGGCTGCGTCGACAATGGAGGTGGAGAACATGGTCCACTCGGACTCAATGTCTCCAGTCTCCTCGGAATCTGGTCGAAGCTCTGTCGGAGGTGGGAGTTGAAGATCTCTCTGACAGGGGACTCGGCCAACGCGTTCCCAACAGACCCTCACAGTACGCGTTTGGGTCTGCCAAGTCTGTCCGACCTTCTCCCCGCCATCGGATCCAACTCACCACCAGGTGGTGATCAGTTGACAGCTCCGCCCCTCTCTTCACCCGAGTGTCCAAGACATACGGTCGGAGGTCAGATGAGACAACTACAAAGTCGATCATCGACCTCCGGCCTAGGGTGTCCTGGTGCCACGTGCACTGATGGACACCCTTATGCTTGAACATGGTGTTCGTTATGGACAAACTGTTGCTAGCACAGAAGTCCAATAACAGAACACCACTCGGGTTCAGATCAGGGGGGCCGTTCCTCCCAATCACGCCCCTCCAGGTGTCACTGTCGCTACCCACGTGAGCGTTGAAGTCCCCCAGTAGAACGATGGAGTCCCCGGTTGGAGACCTTAGTGCCTAGTGATTATTAATGTTGGCTTGTTCTTTCATTCATTCATTCATTTTCTTCCGCTTGGTTCCATTAGGACTCATGATGATGAACTCATGACTTTCTTGCTGTGAGACAGAAGCTCTAACCACTCATGCCATAAATTGTTGCAATGTTGGATTAATGCTTTGTAAATGATGAATTAAGGTTGAATTAATTTGTTACAAATACTCAACTAATGCTTAATAGTGTGAGTTATTCAAAAGTGTCACTTTTTTATAACCATATAACCTCTAGGAACTTATGCAGGACTGGGAACTACTCTTTAATTATTAAGTAATAGAGTATTTATTATCATATTGTTACCGTGCTATTACCATGCTATAACTGAAGTGGAATGTAAAGTGCCACTGTTATTTGTTTTGAAGGTGCCCATTTTTGACACTTGTAAAAGTGCAAAAACACAAACAGTGTTCTATAGGACAAAAAAGGGGGAACAAAAACTGCAAAAAAGTAGTTGTATGTGGAGGTCAAAGTACAAACAAAAGATGCTTTCGAGTACCTTAAACCGGACAACCCTACATAAGAGCTTTACAGATAAAGATAGTATCACTTACACGTTATTTGACCAGACTTAAAGCAGTTACAGTAGTTTTAGCTTTTTATTATTATTATTATTATTATTATTATTATTATTATTATTATTATTATTATTATTATTATTATTATTATATTTTTATTTATTTATTTATTTATTTTTCCATGTCATTGTGCTTTACTCTTTTTGTAATTTACCTCATCCATGCTGTGCTGTTTTATTTTTAGTATACTGTATATAGAGATAAACATTTCAAACATCTATACATTTATATTTTATGATTTTTTAATTTGCTACATTGCTAACTGTGTATAGTTTGGGCATATTGTTTACCAAGATTTGCACTTAGAATTAAGAAACTGTCACAAGGTAAAGTTTTCGAGCTTATTGCAAGAATGTACAGTTACTTGTAGTTTACGGCTTTTTTTAATGAGACATCTAAAACAAAAAAGTAACTATCAATGGGGTAATAATAGTGTTGTTCAACTATCTTTTGTTTTGAGCAAACTGTCATTATTAGATTAGATTAGAATCAACTTTATTGTCATTACACATGTACAAGTACAATGCAACGAAATGCAGTTAAGGTCTAACCTGAAGTGCAATAGCAGCAAGTGCAAGATCTCCAGTATAGCTTAAATAAATAAGTTAGTATGGAAAAGTAATTTGCTGATGGGTATGTATATAATATACAGTAGACTTTTTACTATAAACAGAAATTACTAAATAAAATAATTGACTCTACATTGTTAAACTCACTCATAGTGTATTATTTTGTTATTATGTTATATTATATTATATTATATTTAATATAATTATTTTGAATATTGTAATATTTCATATTTGTTATAGGTTATTTGTTATGTAACAAAAATGTGCAATAGTGCACTGACACTGCTAAATTGATCATGCTTCTCTGGATTTGTTTGTGGGAAATAAACAAGCTAAATTTTTATTTTATATTATATAATTATTATATTATATTATTATTATATTATAACAAAGTAAAATGATAGAAAAATGCTTTACAACTGTTTAATAGTTTGTAGTTATGACAGTCTTTACATTTGTTATGTGTTACAGAAAGTGCAGGCACTCCAGTGCATTAAAGGGAAGTAAACAGTGTTCAGTGTCTTGTCTGAGGAGACAACACAAGGTTTTCTGAAACAAAGCCTCAACATTACAGAGAGCCCGCACCTCATCGTGTGCTCCTTTTGTCCTGCCTTGTCTTGTCATTGGGTCTGTGAACAGCAGAGGGCAGCTTGAATACATAAATATCAACCAGCATCTCTCACTCATCAAAGGCATGCACTGTTTTACATGTCGCTGCTGTCACCCGGGCCCCTGGGAGCCACTGAGAGCCCACTCGGGAACCCCGAGCAGGAAGACTGACAGGTAATGGATCAACAGCGTTCAAGTAACAGGTAATCTTTTGAAAGCACTGCGCCAATTTGTAAGTTTAATTCCGACTCTGAATGTGCTTCCAGACTGTTGCTGCTGAAGAATACACCTCAAAGACAACGCTGTGGTGCTGTTTTTATTGTTCCCGCCGTGTGCAGCCTTTCTGTGCCCTCCCTTGTGAGTCTGTCTCTCTGTCTGCCCTCTCTCTCGCACTAACGCTGGAGATGAATCTGCCGGCATGTGCCCACCCTCTACATCACTGTCAACTGCCCCGTGGTGGTCCTCCCTCTCCTTCTCAAACTGGGCACCAACCGCTGGCTGGAATTATTCCTCACCTCCAAAAAAAACTCTCCCCACTGTTTGGAAATAAATGTGGCTGCAGTAACCGAGGAGTGTTGCTCATCCATCTTTGCGGCGCGCTGTGTCGGTGGTGCTGTGTTTACTGAGCTAGACAGAGAGCCTAATAAGCCACAGTCTGTGCGCAAATACAAAGTGTACTCAGTTGATGTAGGGAAGTCCAGTCTGCTGCTAAAACTTCTCTGGAAATGTACAGACATTTAATTAATATTATTTGACCCAATCGTTCTTAAACATGCTTACATAAAAAATTTAAAAAGATTAAAGACTGTAAATGACAGATAAGACATATTATTCGGGTCACATTTTGTGCAAATGATTAGACAAACATTGCATCAAATAGTCCACTTGTCCCCACACTGACCACAGACTGACCTAGACTAAATCCTGGTGTAATGTCACAGTTTGTAAAAAACAAAAACAAAGATCTTTGGTCTGTTTTTTTTTTACAGTTTTTATAAATCAATTGGATAATCAAGACCCTTCTCTTTAAGACAATCTTTGGCAGTACGTGAAAAGGCACTTGTCAGAAATGGTTGTTCTGTGGTCTGGTATCTTGGTCTAATAAAGCCATGTTTCAATTAAAGCCTCATAATTGAACAATATGGGTCTGCTCAGTACAGCTCAGTTTGGTTCAGCTAACTCTTAGGAGCCTTATGCTTCCACAAGACACACTAGTGTTAGCTTAGAATTTATAAACCACTCGCTTCTTGTACAGAAAGAATTCCAGCTGCACAGGTTTGGCTTAAGTTTATATCTGTAAAAGTCACATTATTTGCAGTTGAAAAAAAGGTTTAAGTAAAAGCATCTTTATTTCCAAGAGACTTTATCTATTCTCTTAGAATTAGAGACAAAACGTCTTCACCTTGAAAACTGAGTCCAGATGCTTTTACTTAAACCTTTTTTTCAAGATGTCCTGGATGACTGAGAACCTTCACAGACATTATTTGCAGTTATTTCTTTCTACTCTTGCAGCTCATTAACAGATATTTGTTGAGTAGTGTTAGTCTCGTTAAAAGTCCTTGTTGATAAATAAGTGTTTCACTCGACACTAGAGAAGCTGCTAATGTTAAATTTGTAATTAACAGAGAGGATGTAGCGTCTGTTGACAGACCGCTGTCTTTACCGTCTGTGAAGGGGTCTGTGTGAGTGTACTTTGTGAGTGTACAGTGTATGTGTGAGTGTACATTGTGAGTGTACAGTGTATGTGTGAGTGTACATTGTGAGTGTACATTGTGTGTGAGTGTACATTGTGTGTGAGTGTACATTGTGTGTGAGTGTACATTGTATGTGTGAGTGTACTGTGTGTGTGTAGATCGTCTGTGTGAGTGTACATTGTGAGTGTGAGTGTACAGTGTATGTGTGAGTGTACATTGTGAGTGTACATTGTATGTGTGAGTGTACATTGTTAGTGTACATTGTGAGTGTACATTGTTAGTGTACATTGTGAGTGTACATTGTGTGTGAGTGTACATTGTATGCGTGAGTGTACATTGTATGCGTGAGTGTACATTGTATGTGTGAGTGTACATTGTGTGTGTGAGTGTACATTGTGTGTGTGAGTGTACATTGTGAGTGTACAGTGTATGTGTGAGTGTACATTGTGTGTGAGTGTACATTGTGAGTGTACATTGTGTGTGAGTGTACATTGTGAGTGTACAGTGTATGCGTGAGTGTACAGTGTATGTGTGAGTGTACATTGTGAGTGTACAGTGTATGTGTGAGTGTACATTGTGTGTGAGTGTACAGTGTATGTGTGAGTGTACATTGTGTGTGAGTGTACATTGTGTGTGTACATTGTGAGTGTATGTCGTCAGTGAGTGTAAATTGTGTGAATGTATGTTGTCTGTGTGAGTTTACATTTTGTGTGTGTACATTGTGTGAGTTTACATTGTGTGTGTTTACATTGTGAGTGTACGTTGTCTGTGTGTGTGTACGTTGTGAGTGTGAGTGTACATCATCTGTGTGAGTGTACATTGTGTGTGAACGTCGTCTGTGTGAGTGTACATTGTGTGTGAACGTCGTCTGTGTGAGTGTACATTGTGTGTGAACGTCATCTGTGTGCTGGAGATAGTGCTGAAGTGGGAGGCACCGACACTGTGTTTGGAGCTGCATGTTGCCACTGTTAAACAAGGTGTGTGCTAATTCCTTTTCTCTGTGTTGGTTATCAGGAGACAATTAAAGAGGGTGCATTAATTTGTTTTTCTTTGAGGTAATTAAGCTCTTCCACATGAGTGATGGTGTCCTCATTGTCCCCTGCTTTGTGCAAATGGAATGTGGACTGAGCTTTGTTGTCTTCACTGCAATTTGTCAATGAACCCAAAGTTTCATTTCATTTTTGGTGAAGTGTGCAGAAGCTGGGAGTCACTTAACTAAGGTACCTGCAATACAATTTGATTAGTAATTACATCACATGACCTGCTACACTGGACCTCTGCTTGATCTCTTTAGTAGAGAATATGCTTTCGTTTCAATGTGAATCTCATTCCTCCGTGCAAATATGCACTTATTAAGTTCCCTAAGTTCAATTTAAAATGGTTTTGTAATTAACAAGTAAGCCAAGCTTTAAAATGTCACATTTATTGTATTTTCATATCTCTGGAATTCAGTGTGGAGACAGAATGATGTGTGTTTTATAGCCGTAGTGATAAGAGGCTTACACAGTCAAAATCTCAATATAGATCGTTTGACAAACGTCTTTGGTGGCCACTCGTTAAATTGGTTTCACCCGCGTATTTGGGCCGTATTTAAAAGATATCTTTGAATAATGGTAAGCAGTTTAGCCGTCTGAAAAGAGGAGCCCAATGCAAATGAACTCCATTCCACTCTGTTTTGTTTAATCTACGTCGTTGTAGGTTTTTCTGAGTTTTTAGCTCATATATTGTGGCACAGATTAACAGAGCTTAGCCACACCTATCAGCTTTTAAAGTCACTCTAATGCTGCTCATTGCACATCAAGGACACAGGAACACATTATCTGATCATTCCTTGCATTCATTACATTAATGAATCAAATCTGAAGAAGTGCTCCTCTGTCCATTACCATCAACATTAATATTAATGTCATTAATATTGCTGTGGTAAAATATCCCAAAAAAGTGGCAGTGTTTGGAAAATAAAGCTGTGAAAAGAGATTGTTGTTTAATAAAGTGCATTTAGAAACAGTTGCAGAGAGATTTCTAAAAACATGTTTGCTTAATCATAATTAAGCTGGTTGTAATTTGCTCTCAGGTACGACAGAGTCCTGGAAACACATCTGTTTGGAATAACAACGTACAGCTGCTGGAAATTATACTTATAAAGCTGCAGCTGCTTTATGCTTTTCAAAATCCAACTTTCTTACAACACACAAAACAAGTCATGGCGTGTATTTCACCAGTGCGCCCCAAATGTTGTAGTCACTTTCTGGTACCAACGAACCGCTTGTATTCTAGCCCTGTGTCGAAATGTTGGCTGTCAACCACACTCCCATCTAAAGCAGTGCAAGTGTCCAGCGCCTGCAGCGTCTGGCTCTGTCCTTCTTTTCCAGCCGCGGCGCTCTGTCTCTGGCAGCTGCACGCACGCACACTGGCCCGAGGTCAAAGCCGTCACTTCGGAGGGCACTGTCGAATCTCGGCCAGCTCTGGATGATGTGGGAGTGCTCCCTACAATCACCCAGATGTTTCCAATCAGCTGGGCTCCACCGGTGCCCCTCACCCACTCGCCGCGCGAGTGGGTGAGAGAGAACGTGAACGTGAAGAGCCATCAGAAACGTGAAGAGCCATCAGAAACTGGACAAGGCTGCATCAGAGTGGACATAGATTGATTCAAACATGGGCAGAATCCTTTATACTGTGCACTGTTTTCACCAACTGTGAGGAAATACCAGAATAACTTTTCCACCTGTTACCTTTGAGTATATATTGTGTCTGTTCGCTCTTATGGTCTTGTGATATGTACACATTCTGCACACTGACCCCTGTCTCAGAGCCTGACACAAACATAAACGGTGCCATTCAGGTGTAATTACAGGATGACACTGCAGACAGAAGTACTGCAACATGTGAAGAAACTGTAAAGAAAAAAAGAAATGAGTCAGTGGTTGTTGTCTCAATTACAACACAATATACATATAATACAATAATTTGTTTAAATGAAAAGGTTAGTGGAAATGAATTGATAAATTTTATTACCACATTGAATTAATTGGTCTTAATAATATTAACTGCGTGTAATTAATAGAATATATGACATACTGTTCATTGTATAAGTAGATGTGTGTTGTTCAGACTGCAGCCCCTAATTAGACTTCTTTGGTCATGTGACCCTGTTTGAATTTATTTCTTGATGTAAGTCAATTGAGCAGCAGAACCAAGGCTACCTCCAGATGAAACCGCTCCGTTTTTAGTTTGAAATCTTGGAAGATATGGCTTTTAGAATGTGCTGTAAAACACTAATCTGGATGTTAACTTTTCCAAAAATGTCCTATTGACAGACAGGTGTTTTTTAAGTATCATACCTCAACCTCAGAAGAGCCATGTCATGTTACTGTGATGGACTACTAATTCTAGGTATGACAAAACCTGTATAAATCAGCTGACAATAAACCTGAGAAAGACGGAAGGCAGCAGTCAAAACATGTCAAGGATTATTATGTTTGATACTTAAAAAAACAATCTCTGGTCTGGTCTGTTAGAAATATCTTTGGGTGGAAATTTATTCAGATTTTTTTATATCACTTTAATACGCAGCCCAATAAGATACAAGCCTGATTCTTTGCAGTCTGACCAGAGCCTGAGCTGAAAGGACAACAGCTGACCTGACATGACGGCCAAGATACATTAGAATGCATTGTGGCCAAAACCTGTTGTTGTGTGAGCATCCTCTAAATCTCATGTTTAAAGAGCAGAGATAATGCTCCATGCTATAACATAAATTGCCCTGAGACCTATTGTCTCTCCTTCAGGCCTGGAATGGTCTTCCTGTCATTACACAGCAGAGATCTGATGGTCAATAAGACAGAAGCTTAGTGGACTGGGCGTGGCTGGTGAGGGCGCCGTAAGCGCGCTGAGCGAGTAGGTAACGTTATGTGT
This sequence comes from Neodontobutis hainanensis, assembly GCA_024349245.1. Lineage (NCBI taxonomy): Eukaryota > Metazoa > Chordata > Actinopteri > Gobiiformes > Odontobutidae > Neodontobutis > Neodontobutis hainanensis. Next base: position 5,402,064 of record JALDNG010000048.1, read on the forward strand.
ATAAGTTGTCACAGTACGCACACAGTTGTCTTTGAAAGATGGATAAAACAAAAAAAAAAAGAATGAAAGAGGGAAAAGGAGATCACATGTCAAGGTATGAGACAGCTGATAAACAAGTGGATGGTGATATTTAACAGGTAGGACTTAAAGTGAGACATCTGTGTTTGGAGGCTTGCAATATTTGTTAACAAACTGGGAATGTAGCAGCCAAATGAGGTTTAAATTAAGGCTAGCTTTATATGCAAAACTGAAGTTACAGAGCTGAAAACTGGAAAATTTAAGACAGCAGGCTATGATCAATAAATTGCTATAATTATAACTTGGAAAATAAATTATCCACATTTCTTAGTTCATAGCATTCTAAGAAATGTTTTGAAGGTTCAAACAGAGTTTTGAACCTGGGTACTTATATTGTAAAACTCTGTTCATACCATCTGAGCAAACCAGCCACTGCAGGAACCCAACATGACTCATGATACAGGTTAGAGGTCTAGATTGTTTGGTAGCAAACATTTAGTAGCTAACAATTATTTATTACAATTTTTTTTTTGGGGGGGCGCCAAAATTGATGTTGCATACCCCTCTAGCACTGGGTAGTTGCGCCCCTGCACTGGTGTATGAATGTGTGAGGAGGTTGGAGAGTCACCTCTGTGAAGTTGGCCCCTCATCAAACGCAGACTGACTCCAAAATTATCTAGGTTGTTTATGCTGTAATTTTTTTTGTTTGTGCTCTTTTGATTTTTAAGATTTTAATGATTCTTTTTATACTGCATGTGGTAATAACGCCAGATCCTTCTAGGAAAATAACCTTTTTAATTTAAAAATATAACAGCACAAACAATATTTTAACAGCACAAACCAGCACAAACCTATAAAAAGAATCATTAATATCTTAAAAACCATAACAGCACAAAAAAAAAAAAACATTGGACCATTGGAGCACAAACAATCTAGCTGGTTTAATGGGGAGCCAACTTCATGGAGAACAGCTCAAGATGGCTGCCACGCTTCCGTCAGCCTGCCCCACGGCTTACCACCACCAGCGTGTGACTGTGGAGTGAATTAATAATGTAAGTGCTTTGAATCTCTTGGGAAGGGAAAAAAGCGTTATAAAAATCAAATGGATTATTATTATTATTATTATTATTATTATTATTATTATTATTATTATTATTATTATTATTATTATTATTATTATTGTTATAGTTAGTTTCTCACTATTGGAATTCAAACTCTACAAAAGCTTTATTAGCTACCTTTACCTCGGAGATCTTGATTCCCAAAAACACGAAGCCGAGGCATGCCTTTACCGTCCGCTGCAAATTACCACCATTCCGAGTCTTACATTCAGCAGGAGACCATTACTAAATGGTCAGACAAGCTAGTTTTACAGATATTAAAATAAATTATGTCTCATTTGAATTTTAGTCACGCCACATTAACTAATAGAAAGTTATTAACATTTCAAAAGGAAAGAGGAAAAAAAAAAGCTTTTGCCTGCAAAATTAACAGCGCCGGCTCTGACCTGTGAGCCATGCAGCCTGATCACTGTAATGACAGCGTAATGGCATATTTACATTAAAATCTGGTCGGCTAATATGCGATTCAGAATGGAAGACTCAGTCAAGGATTATTTAGTCTGGCCTGATGCCCCCGTCGCTCGCTGTTTCTTTCTTAACTCCAATACAAAGCAAAAAGTTCTCGTTTCATGACTATTTATGCGCTGGAGTTGCCGGTCTCCCGCCCTAATGTTCGTTTTACTGCCAACCTTTTATCTCTCATCTCCTCCCTTTCGCTTCTCCTCTCGTCTCCCTCCTTGGTCTTTAAAGGCAATTATCATTTCACTTCAGAACTGTCAGAATCCCGCTCCTTACGGGTATCTTCAGGAGACTTGTTGGAAGGAAACTCTCAGCAGACAAAGACGAGGGGCGCTCTGTCAAAAGCCTCCTTGACTTCGGTGCTACCCTTTGAAACAAGACACAGATTCCTTTGCATTTTAAATATTCCTAATTCCACTCGCCCCACTTTGATATTCTCAGAGAAGGCGCCGTGTGATTTCCAGATACAGCATGTGAGCAGTACGATAGGATCACAGCGGCCCAGAGCTTTAAGGTTTAATTGGTGTGATAGCAGCCATGGAGGAAAAGTCTTGTAATGGAGAATACGTTCAGACACGGAATTAGCAGAAGGAGTCTGTGAGAGCCAAGGGACTGTAAAAACTGTAGAAGTATAGGCCTATATGAGTGTATAATGTTTTCCACTTTATGTACATGCATTTTTAACTGTTTGGTTAAGGTCCTCACATGATCAAATAGTTTCAATATTAGCGCAATAATCCCAGTGAAACTGGGAAAGACTCTGATCTCCATGAAAGATTCGGCTGATTTGTTTGTTAGCTTTGTGTTAGCTGGAGAGGGATGGTTCATGTTGTTCAGTATAGCATCTATCCTGTTGTGTCTTCTCTGTTGCTTCAACCACCTCAACCAGTCTACCAAAATAATACTGATATAATGAATCGGGCAACAGAATGCTCTCTTGGGGTAGAGCATGGTCACAGTCCCACTGCTTACAGCTCCACGTCCTGATAACAGATCTTCTCTTTCACTGTAACATGCCCTGAACAGCCCCATCAGTTGCGCCCACACAATGCAAGTCCTCATCCCGTACTCCTCCCACTTGAGACTTCTCTATCTACTCTGATAAATGTGAGACCATTTAAGGCTGCAATTACAATGGGATTTGTGGGAATGGAAATGTATCTAAAATTGCTTATTTTATTTTTACTTTTTGTTGTTAAGAGTGCCATTGGAGGACAGTGGAGGTTGGTGGTGATGTTGGGTGCATGGGCTTTTAAATGAATATTGATCAGTTGTTCAATGGAACACATAATGCTAATGCTAATCAAATTATATGAAAAAAGCCCGCCCATTGATTTCCAGCCGTCCCTGCCACTGTATGTCAAAAGTACTATAGGACTTTGATTTGCGTTATGGTCTGAAATCAAATAATTGGAGAAAAAGTGCAAAAACAACACAAATACAGCAACAAAGTATTCTGTTATTGAGCCCACATATTTGAAAATATAAATGCACAATGTGACTATCAGTTTGGCACTGACTCACTAACTGCTCATTCACACTTTACAGTAAACACTTGAAACAAAGAGACGTGGCCACATTGAATCACATGACCGCTGACTGGGACTGGTCAGTGACAATCTGCAGGTGGGACGAGGTGAGGTGTATTTAAAACAGCCAAATGACATCTAAAGTGTCGCTCGGACGCTTGTTTCCCAGCGCCGAGGCGGGGCCGGCCATCTGCTTCCTGGTCAGATGGACTCTTCTGCTGGCAGCGCTCGCAGCTCCTCCATTGGCCTCCATCACAAAGGACGCTCAGCTATTATCAGATTTCTCTTCCCTGGAAAACTCAAGCGGTGGCACTATAAGAATAACAATATGCTTGGAAACAGGAGGTGGTGGCAGGGCGATAAAAACGGGTTAAAAAAAAAGAAAAGAAAAAAAGCCGGTAACAACAAGTTGTCTTGGTAGCAGCCAGATTCTGTCACATTACAGATGGAATCACTTCAGAAAGGCGCTGAATTAATATCCTAATGAAGCTTGGAGTGGCCATTAGGTGTGTGTAATGTGGCTCCAGGGGGCTGGGATAGATGTCCGGCAGCTTTAGGCCCTTGTTTGCGTGTGGTCACCTCAGCGGTTGCTTTTATTAGGGGGACATTAGAGGAAGAGGGAGGATGCCACAGAGAGATGGCGTTTTATTACTGCTGTTCCCAGGGAGCCGTGCTCTACCTGTCATGCTGCTTTAGTCCATTTTACAGCTAAATATCTACCTTACAAATGGCCGTGTCTGCAGAACAACATTTGGGCAATTATCACCAAAGTGTTCCAGCGCTGTCCACACATGACTTATGCGGTGTAATGTTTCAAACTGTGAGAGGGGTCTGTATAATCCTCACAGTACATACACTTTATACACTACACCAGTGGTTCTCAGTCTCTGGGACAGGATACTTTTTGAGCACAGATTCTTCCATAAAGGTTTCTAAACTTGTTTCTTTTTTTTAAGTGAAACTACACTCAGAACACTACTTGTTTCTTCACGGACAACAGCATGTCCTGCAGGGCCGCCATGGCTGTTCACATGCACTAAAAGGAAAAGGTAAGAGATGTGGCATTGCAATCTGCATTTTTGCTACAAGATGTGACAAAATGACAAAAACAAAAATGCTTTAACAGCGCAGAAGAATAGATTCATATTATTTATGTATTTGTTTATGTGACAGGTACAATGCACAATACATACATTGCACAAACCAGAAATAGCTAAAAGCTCATTTTTATCTTTTACGTGGGCAGCAGTAAAGTGACAGTGAAGTTATAACAAAGTATTGCAAAGCAGCCCTTGTGAAATTAAATATGGATATAAAATCTAAAATACATTACACTCATAAGGAAATAAAACGTCTACTGGGTAAACTAGTATATATGCAGTTCAATGAATCGAATTTGTTAGACATAATTTCTTTTAGGTGGTATTGGAGAGTCATTTTTGTTTAAGGTGGCAAATCCTCATCTGATTGTTTAGTGAATTTAAAGGTCTAGAGTTATGGTTATTAAACTAAGTAGCTAGTAATGTCAGTAAACTAGAACAGCTGGCAGAGACTGCTTGTAAAACAGTAACACGCCGTGGCAGCTGGTGGTGATAATGGGCGGGTGGGCCAACAAATGCATTAATATCGATCGATAGAGCACAGAAGAGTAAAAGGGCCAAATTATCAGATTGCTATGAAACTGATGTCTACTAATAGTCACTTCAACATTTCCTTTACGTCCTGCTTGTACAACTAAATTAAGGACATACTGAGCAAAGAGAAGTACATTCATGTTTCTTTTTGAACACACATTCTATGACATTCACTGACTAAAGTGATTTTGTTTCAAAACTCTTAGTCAAAGTCAAATCAAAGTCAAATCTCCATAGCCTCCATAGCTGTTCACATGCTCTAAGATGGAGGGTTGAGGTGTGGAATTGTCCCATTTACTCAATTTTACAACACATTTTACAAATGTCTTAAACATACTTTTACTTGAAGGAAAAAATGTTTATGCCACACTTTAAACTATGTAAAAAAAAACAACTAGATATTAATAAGAAGGTGATTCCTCACAGTGGTAGTAGTAGTCATCTTAAGGTGTGTCACAACGGAAGTTCATTTTAACACCAAATCAGAAAACGATTGATTTAGTTTGGACATTCTCAACTTGTATTTTAAACTGCAAACAACAAAAACAACGCCTTTCTCAAGAAACACACTAGATGTTGCTGTTTGACCAAATGCTAATAAGGCATTTTCATCTTAACATTCCACTTTTCCTTCTGCACATTTTGTCTTGTTGATGGACAATAAAGTTTTGGTTAGTTTTTTTCACTATCAGGAAAGCTATGTTGTGTGACATTTACGCTATAAAGCTCTTCCTTTTTTCCCATTTTACATTTTAATCCAATCATGCCAGAGTTCAAAAGGGAACAAACTGAGTACCCTGCTTGGAGTGCATGCTTGGCGTGCAATGAGGTTTGAATGGCAGATTTCTTTTTAACCACACCAAACACAGCAATTGTGAACACAACCATAAATGAATATTAGTCATTTTGTTGTTTACATTTATTTATACTGGATATTAAGGAACATTCATTTTACCTGAGAACAGATTTTGACCAATCTGCCCACTTCTGATGCCAGCAGTAGGCTTTGTGATAAAAAGAACATTTTAAAAAGAACAGATTTTTATTTTGTTAACGTCCAATTGAATAAAAGTTGTTCAATTATCAATATCTTAGAAAGCCTTCATCAGTGTAAGTCTGACACTGCCTCACACATCCTCCCTTTTCTTTCTTCTCTCCCTTCAGACAGGATGACTGTGAGCCTGTGCTTTTTATCCCTTTATATTTAGTGGAATGAATTGCTGCTCACTGTCACCGGGCTCTGGCCAGGAATTCATTTTTTGTGGGTCAAATGTTTCAGAATGTCATCTTTGACAGGAACCAAGCAGCTCGATGAATACGAGGCGAGACATGGCTCGCTGCTGTATCAGTTTATTTTTTTCTTTTTTTCAGCTCCATCACTGCATATGGATGGTAACAATGTCTAGGCAAAAACACAAGCACACAGAGTCTATATAGGAATCAATAGTGAATTTAAACACTCCCCATTCATGAATAAAAAACAAAAAAGTAAAAATATATAAATAAAAAAAAAACGGCAAGGGGCCTGCTGGAGCTGCAGGACTCTCCAGTCAGCTAATGAAGGTTATGTAGCATGGCACTATTCGGTAATTGCGACGCACAAGTGAGGTATTAGACAGGATGTAGCTAATGGAAAACAATCACATTTAACATGGCTCCTTGGTTTCTGGCTGTTCAATAAGTGAGCAGCAGGCCGGCTCACAGCAAACAGGAGGCAGAGGGGGGTCCTCGATGCGCGCCGCTTTAATGTGATCCGACTATAACAGACAATCTATTTACAGTGTGCTCTGGGGAGCTAATAAACAAATGTTGAGTAATTTCAGCCAGCAGTAATTACCCTTGCAGCTGACAAGGAGAGTGTGATAGTGTCTCCTTCAACCCCCAGCGCTGTCCAGGAGGTGGGCTCCTCACCGCTTGCTCCTCTGCTTGGCTACATGTGGCGGCCGGCCAACGGTCAAATGCATAGGATCATTTACAGTGTGACAGGGTTGTGGGGTTCGACGTGGTATTATGTTTTACAGTGAAGGCCCCGGAAGCTAACAGTCACTGTGCATTTTCCCCAAACTATAAGAGGGATTTTAAAACAGTCTGGAAGTAAAAAAAACCATTAACTACAGCCATTAACTTGTGGTTTAGGCGCTGGCAGCACTTTCTTAAGGATAGTAAGAAATAAATTGGATTATAAACATAAAACGCTCACCAAATACATTATTATTTAATTGTCCTTTCTAACTTTAGTTTAGGTTTGTTAATAAACTTGCTTCTTAATAACATACGCAAAGCACACTTTGGGTCAAACATATTATAGTTATGCCAAATTTAACATGTAAACAAAATATTAAAAAATGCGGAAATATTATGATAGTATATCAAAAAAGCAAAGATGACAACAAGATGGCAGTGTGTTAAGTTATTCCAGAGATATTAATACTCAGTAAGTGCTGTCCCGGGCGGTCTGTAATACCAAAATAGTTGAAGCAGCCCTGCATCAGTTTTTAACCAAAAATATGTATTCTCAAAATTATTTTGATGGTTCTCTGTCATGAGATTGGTAGAATCATGCCTATCCCACTGACACAGTACCCTCAGCTGGACAAACCTCCAAAAAGCCCAGTGGCATATGGCAAGAGATTACCTGAGTGAGGCACTCCCATATACTAAAGAAAACAGGCAATGACACTGGACCCTAGCAGAGTCCTATTTGTAGAAAATACACTAAAATGACCTACTGTTTCAGAGAAAAAAAATATTTTTTCCAAACCTGCCAGCCTCAATAGTCTCTTCTTGTTAACAAACATTGCACCGGCCGCGACGCTAACAGTGCAGCTGCAGAGAGCGGGATCTGCTCTCTCTACTGGCTTACAGAGTACACTAAACTGCCAGTTTAGAGAAGCAGAAAAGGAGCAGTGGCAGACTTTGTGTCATGTATGGCTGCCATTGGGGCGAGTGAAAACTTGAATACAACTAATAAGCAGAGATGGGTACTCTGTTACGATTACTTGAGTAACGTTTTGAAATAAATCTAGTTGTACTGCACCATACTTTTTACTTTTTCTTGAATAGATTTATGAAGAAGTAGCACTACTCTTACAGTGGGCAACATTCGACAAGTTACTTTTTTAATTGCAATTTATTTTACACATTCTATGCTGTTTTTTGCCAGAGAGATATTACCAGTGGATCTACCACATCAGACGTAGCCCAGCAGTCACATGACCACACAGACCACGCAGAGACTACTGTCTCCAGTGTTGAAAGTGAAGAGGATGAACAGCCCTGGCTTCATTTTGCTCACACACAGACCTACTGTAGGGATTGGTTCCAAACTTTTATGTTGTGAAATGTATATTTATATAAATCTAGGTAATATAGATATTATGATTAAACAGTTACTCAGTACTTGAGTAGTCTTTTAACCAAATACTTTTTTACTCTTACTCGAGTAATGTTTTGGTTGACTACTTTTTATTTCTACTCTGTATTTTATAATATAACGTTATTTTGAAGTAACGTTACACTTACTTGAGTACAATTTTAGGCTACTCTACCCACCTCTCCCTAAAACAAAATGTTTATGGCTGCCTCAGAATCTAAAAGAAGAGCAAATACAGAGGTAAATGTTGCACAAATTTAAACTTGTGTTTCTTTTTTGGGCAGCATGTTTAATTTCACTTATTGTTTAGGATTTTGTCTACATATATGTGTACATTACTGAATAATGTATTGAGCTAGTGCTTCATATGAATAACACACAGGGACATACATTTGACTGAATGACTGTGTCACAACTGTTCATTGAATGCAAAGAGGCTGTTTACTGCTATGTCGTTGAGGGTGTCAAAATTTGTGTTTTGAGGTTTATTGGGCCTAGTAAATATTCTCAATGAAGCACAGAGTAACATGGACATTAAGGTGGATAAGCCTTTTTACAACAAATTTTACATCAAACCCAAATTTACAACAATACATGGGTTAGTATTTGTGGTGTTGCTCCTGTCTGCTTTTCCAAACTGAGTGTGCTACTACTGTCTACTGCAGGCAATCAATTTGTTTCCCATAAATATCTAAGAGAACTACATGAATTTCACTTGCTTTTTTCTAAACCGGCAGAAGAGAACAAATATTACTTTTAGGAAGCAAACAAATGAGTGTGCAGGTTACAGACGGGCAATAAGGCCAAAGGAGTCTTTATCCAGGGAGCCGAGTGTTTGCGCTCAAATAGATTTTTATGCAAATAGTCCTCTATCGATTGCTGCACCTTCTGCGATGGACCGGGATGCTGGAAACCGCACGTAATTAGATCGAGATAATCATTAATAGCAATCATAAGAGCACATGTTTACATCAGCGCTGATCTGTCCGGGGCAATACTTCCTGATACTAATGACTTTGCAGCGTTGATTTTGTTCAAACTGATGAGGTTTATGATAATTTTCTGACTCCAAACAGTGATATTCTGTGTTGCTGACCAGCACGGCACAAACAATGGCACATATCAGATCGGCTCCCCAGAATAACAAGGAGGGGATGTGAGGGGTCCAGAGCGCAGGGCTGACAGACGGACAGTGAGCCAGCCTGTCCCTTATCCTCAGACAGGCAGATGTCCCCTCTCCCCGCGTGGCCGGCTGCTGACCAGGGGAGGGCCAGGCGGCTGCTGAAATGAAGAAACTTGAGAGCTCCTCGGGGGGTGGGCTGGTCATTTGATGTCCAGCACAAGGGCAGGGTGTGATGCTGGATGAGTCGAGGGAGGGAGGACAGCCTCTGCAGTCTGTTACAAAAGCCTGGGCTGTCGGCCGGAAGAGAGCGAGAGAGAGAAGAGGAGGGAACAGTACTCACACACCAGTGTTACTGCTCATGTACAGAAAAGTCATATTTAATGTGTCTATGTGTGACCAAGAGACAGTTAAAAGTGGAATAAATGATATAAAACAGATACTAGTTATTTATTCACAATGCAATAAAGCAAATGTCACAGCATAGTATCAGAGATCAGGAGTAGGCCACAAGGTTAAATATGATCAGTTTAATATTTAAAGAACTTGGTGCTTACCGATTTGATTTTTTCCACCACAGTCCCAACCCCACCACCCTTCCCCAACAGCAACTTTTTGTTCATTTAAAAAAGGGAAAACTGGAAATTGTATTTACTACTACAGTGTCTCCGGAAAGTATTTACAGAGGTTCACTTATTACGCATTTTGTTATGTTACAGACTTGGATTAAATGTATTATTTGCCTCAAAAATCTACAAACAATGCCCCATGATGACAACGTGATGACAATCTTTGCAAATTTATTAAAAATAAAAACAAAAACTGCACATGTAGAAGTATTTACAACCTTTGCTCAATACTTTGTTGAAGGACCGTTGGCACAAATTACAGCTTCAAGCCTTTTTTAGTGTAATGCTACAAGCTTGGGACACCTATTTTTTGGCAGTTTCTCCCATTCTCCTGTACAGAACCTTTCAAGCTCCATCAGGTCGGCTGGTGAGCGTGGGTGTGCAACCATTTTCAGATCTCTCCAGAGATGTTCAGTTGGGTTCAAGTCTTGGCTTTGGACATTCATAGAGTTGTCCTGTAGCCACTCCTTTGTTATCTATATGTTTAGGGTTGTTGTCCTGTTGGAAGATGAACCTTTGCCCCAGTCTGATGTGCAGAGTGCTCTGGAGCAGGTTTTAATCAAGGATGTCTCTTTACATCTTTCCATTGATCCTAACTAGCCTTCCAGCTCCTGCTGCTGAAAAACCTCCGCTCAGCATGATGCTGCCACCACCACGCTTCACTGAAGCACAATCACCTTGTCCAGGTGATTGTGGTGATCCAGACATGATGCTTGTTTTTCAAGCCAAAGAGTTCAATCTTTGTTTCATCAGACCAGAGAATTTTGTTTCTCATGGTCTGAGAGTTCTTCAGGTGCCTTTTTGCAAACTCCAGGCGGCAGTCATGTGCCTTTTACTGAGGAGTGGCTTCCATCTGTCACTTTACCACACAGGGCTGATTGGTGTTGAGATGGTTGTTCTTCTGAAAGGTTCTCTTCTCTCCAGAAAGACACGCTGGAGCTTTGTCAGAGTGACCATCAGGTTCCTGGTCCCCTCCCTGAATAAGGCCCTTCTCCACAATTACTCAGTTTGGCTGGGCAGTCAGCTCTAGGTAGAGTCTTGGGGGTACCAAACCTTTTCCATTTGCACTGTGCTCATAGGAACCTTTAATGCTGCAGAAATATTTCTGTACCCTTCCCCAAATCTGTGACTCGATACAATCCTGCGTCAAAGGTCTACAGACAATTCCTTGGCTTGGTTTGTCTCTGACATGAACTGTTCACTGTGGGACTTTATATAAACAGGTGTGTGCCTTTTCAAATCCTGTCCAATCAACTTAATTTATTACATGTAAATTAAGTTGATTGGACATTATTTTACCTGTTTTTACCTGTCAAGTAACAGAAGCATCTCAAGAATGATCAGTGGAAAAAAGATGTACATGAGCTTAATTTTGAGTGTCATGGCAAAGGCTATGAATAGTTATGTGCATGTGCTTTTTTATTTTTTTATTTTTAATAAATTTCTAATAAATAACACTTAAACCTGATAGAAGTATTTTAACTGATTTGCGGATTACACTGAGATTATAATGTATCCAAGTAAGGGAAGCTAGCCACTATAACACCGAGGTAGACCAAGTTTTTGAGCTCTCCTGGCTGCTCTCTGGATCTGTTGGGAAATTTTGTGCTCTCCTTAGAACTTCTAAAATCACACTAAAAAGACATTCTCAGGATGTCTGAGGTAGGAGAAGTTTATTTACCATCAATATGGAACCTGCAGATAGAACACTCAACACTGTTACAGTATTGACCATTTATGTCTGCCTCTGCTTCACTGTGGAAAATGTTATAAAGCCTTGTATACGTCAGTACAGAGCCATAACAAGGAAATATGTCCACTAGGTTTAATGGAGTTATGTGCTATGGAGTGTCATGTTGATGTGATCATACGCTACTGAAAACAAAGTTTTGTCTGATGTGTTCCATTTTCTTCACCCACATACATTTTTACACAAGGCACCTTTAATACTCGCACAGCTCCAACTGAAGTCCTATTGAAATCTGTGGAGCACAGTCACCATGGAGCCGTGGTGTGTTTCTTACCTGGCCCAGGTTCAGTCTTACCGGCGTTGGAGAGCCCTTTGAAGGCTACAGAGAGAGTGAGATGAGAGGAGGCCCTGTCTGCCGAGGGATCAGCGCGCCCAAGTGCCAACGCCTCAGTGCTGTAATTAATCGCCAGCAATGGCCGCCTCAGACGTCCGGCCCTTTCCTCTCGTCCCTCGTGACCAAACCTACGGTCAGGAGACGTTAGGCTACATTAACTGCTGCTGCCATTTCGATTCTGTGAGCGGGGAGTGAGGAGGCGGCGGGGTGTCCCGGGCTGGGTCTGTAGATATAGCACTACCACAGGGGCTCAGGCTGGAGAGCGATGGTGCATAAGCCATGGCTATGTACCTTTCATCTTGGAGGAGATTTGGAGAGGTTTGAGACCACAGAGACTTCTTAATTCTCACTAATTCATTTGCGTTCCAGATTCAGTGGGCCGGGGATAACCTGAGAATGATAATGAACTCACAGGGGGAGCGCGGTCCCTCGCCTTTGAATGTGCTCAGAATAGACTCACATCATCTTTCCCGGTGAGTCTTTCTGCAGAAGAGTCTTTGTATTGAAGCTACAGTTTATTACTAAAATTATTATGATACATAAATAACTGTTTGTAAAGGGAATTATTTTATTGTTGCCTCTTTATCTATGCAGCTATATTTAAATAGTTGCCAATTATTATAGTATAATTATTTGCAACATTGACCATAACGTCTACCCATGGATGTATTACATGCATAGCTAGTCAATTGAAGGAAATTGTCAAGTCTCCTTTGTTTTAGTAGGTGTTTGAAATAATGGCAAACTCGTTGATTTGAAGTCTACTGGATGGATTGTTCTAAAAATGAATGAATTCAAATAAACAATTTTAAAAAGCACCTTTAGTGTGTCCCAGCCTGCTTATGTCTAATGTCTGCGCCACTGCTTCAGCTTCTTGATCCCTCAGAAACAATGGAAACAACATCTTTTAGGCACACTGACTGGAAAACTGGTCAATCCACACACAGTCGAGTTTGGGCTTTGTTTCCAGGGTTTATCTTTGAGAGAAAAAGAATAAAAGACATTTGGAAAAACTTTTATTACATTGAAGTAGAAAAGAAAATGGAATGTGTGGGAAAAGATGGGGAGAAATGCAGACAAAATTACAGGATAAACACCACGAACTTTAAGAGACATCTCAAGGCATTCCATAATGAAATTGAGGTAAGTCAAGACATTACCATAATGTTACTTTCTTTTTTAGAAAGCAAATTTTTTCACGAGGTTGTGGTTAATGTGTCTCATTTTAACATTAGCTTTAAACGTTAGCCACTGGAGCTGAAAATGACTGAGACAAACGTGTGTGACTAGCGTGTGTATATTTGTTTGTGACAAAGTGTAATGCAGGTTCTTACCTCCTACCTGACTGACTCCATGTGTACAAAAAGATACTAAAATTCATTTTTCATTGACTAAAACTATACAAAATGTCATCAGTTTTAATCGACTAAAACTAGACAAAAATAGTTATGGATAATTCTGACTAAAACATGACTAAAATGCTCAAACTTTTAGTTGGTTGAAACTTGACTAGACTAAAAAGAGCATGAATGTGACTAAGACTAATAGAAACTAAAATGACAGCTTCACAAAAAGACTAGACTAAAACTAAAATTAAAACAGGCCGCCAAAAACAACACTGAGTGGACAGAAAGGAAAAAGTGAGGATGTCTGTTTTGGCAAAGACATTATCCCTCTTTTTCCCTGCAGCAGGTTGAACCAACTCACAATCTGAACTCTGAGGTCTTCTGCTCAGACCAGTCCAACTCAGAGAAAACTGGTTTAGAGTTAGTTCAGTCAACGCTGAGTTGGTTGAAGTTTAGCAGTGGGAAAAATGTCATTTTTAATGAAGCCAGGACAAAAGGAGTCACCATGGCAACGGCAATCAAACAAAGGCCACCATGTTTTGTAATTTTTGTTTGTTGGTTTTATTATCACTTTATTATTATATTGTCAAATTTATTTTCAGCAACCACCACTTTTTGCTGCTGATGGGGGAAACCAGAGTACCAGGAGGAAACACACCAGAGCACAGGAAGAACATGCAAACTCCAAACAGAAAGCCCCCCTCCGGAACCTTGGACATTCTTGCTGAGAGGCGACAGTGCCTCTGACGATGGCATGTTTGATTTCAGAGGAAAGTGAAGTCATGTGATTATGGAGCCCTTATATTCAGTTAATCATAAAGCAGTAATTATATTAGTAACACAGGGTATAGTTCATAGATAGTAAATAAATAGTATAAAGGGTATAGTTCATGGATTGGTCTGTGTTTGTGCCGTGTTAAATGTTTACAAATAAATACACCTGGTTGGTCAAAACTTTTTAACTCTATCTCCAGCCTCTGATTCCTCCTGACAAACACTTACCGTCTTCTTTGCTCATCACCAGAAGTTTGGGAGCTGTGAGTTGTGCGCACAGGGAGGACAAATCCTTTGGAAAACACAATATTGATGCAACTGGAAAATAGATTTGTGCAACTTTCGATTTCAAAATCACACTTCATCATGAATATTTATTAAGCTGAATCCTCAATCGATAATTTCTACCCACCAGCTTATATAAACATGTGTGTTTTTTTTCCTACTGGAAAAATCAAGATTCATCCAAACAATATATTATCATTACAAATGAGGCAGAGGAAATTTACATTTATGGATTGAGATGCCACATTGCCGATACTACACACAAGCACAAATAGGGCGTCGGATTTACTGTACAACCTAAAGGCAAGCAATGTGAGCTGAACAAAAATGTCTTTGGAAGAGCACTATGTTTTTAGATTTAACTCTTGAGGGTTGTTACGCCCACAGATACACTAGAATAATGTCTATGCAAATGTTTTAATTAGAAAATAGTTCAATTAAACTAAATAAGTTCACATTAGAGTTTTAAAAATTATGACATGCATTCTAATCAGGTCCAGACTAGAGGCGTTATATGTTAATATGATACAAAATGAACAAAGAACCATTTTTGGCTAGAAGGATACAATTCAAAACATTTTAACAGGAAATCAATATGTAACTTTTTTTTTGAGAAAAAAAATGTAAATTAAGTTTTTATTTTATATATATATATATATTTGTCTTGTGTCTTCTTGATGGGACGGAAGTAATTGTTGAATATAAAAGTGGCAACTCCTTCCACTATGCTCGACCAGTAACATACCTAAATGACCAAACTTTAATTTATAATATTAAAACTAAATTTCTTATTGCAAAATACAAATTTGTTGAATCAAACACAAGTTTAGAGGTGATTCTTGCACAGCTACTGTAATAGTAGACCAATCCAATCCTTCAGTTATTCCTGCCATGGTAATAATTATGGAAATGAATTATCCATGTTTAACTTTGCTTCCATTTCTTTATTCATTTTTTTTTTTTTTGCGCTGTCTCTCTGAGCTGGAAAAGACACTTTTCCACTGGTGGCCAATGATTCAATGTTTTCAGTCCAAGTAGACCGACAGACAATGGGACTGCCATGACAAACCCAAATGCATACAGACACGTGATTGGCCTAAGCTGCTGGTGCGGACTGAACATTTGCTTAAATTAAAATCTTTGATATTAAAGTTTATATAATGTCTGAAGGTATTTTTTATTTTATTTTATTTACAGATGATTCCTATTAAAAATGTTTCTAGGTAAAAAGAAAGAAATTTGGTACAATCACTTTAAGTGTCACACTGTATGACGCTGTAGAGCTGGAACCACATAGAGAGTTTTATTGTGTCAACTAAATGTCCTAATGCTTCTTTCATCAGAATAGTGTACTGGGAGTCTATAGTCAGGTTTGCTGTCCGCACACATGTAGCTGTAACATATATCTGCAAGTTAAAGTATATTTACTCATTTAAAATGTTAATAAAGCATGGATTATTATTTGTGGTGCATGGAAATGCTTTGTGTTAAGCAGATTTTTTAAGCAAAGAAAAAGACTGAAAAAACTGAAAAAGACAGACTTAGCCTGATAGCTATGTCTGCAATTTGTTAATAAAAAAAAGTAAGAAAATAATCTTTTTTTTGCTGCATTTGCTATATACAGGTTTCTGCTAATTTCCATAAAGGATTTCTTATACAGTATTTCTAAATGTGAATTAATGGAAATAGTCATAGAGACAAATAAATTGATTTGAGCTTTAGTCGACCAAAAGAACAACCACAGTTAATTTATTGTGTCACCAGTCCAGTCACTTTGCCTTCTGTAGTTACTGTTCTGATAAACTGTGTTAAGAAGAACATTTCTGAATAGGCTCATTTTTCTCAGCGCTTACATTACCTTTAGCTGCTGCTTTTCAGGAAACACAGGTGCTGGAGGTGAAGCGCCAGTATTGTACAATTAGCAATTGACTTATCACAAAGCAAAAAGCCAAAGGTGTTTCCATTGTTTGGACTCAAAAGCATGCTTTTCTTGTTTAAATATAACATCAGTTCTTAGTATGAATGCATCATCTCTCTTGTATCATCATTCCCAAAGTAGCAGTAATGAAGCACAGCATATTTAAAACAACAACAACAACAACAACAACAACAACAACACAGTAATATGAACAAAGTCTACATTTGTCCTTGCTGTCAAATGATGACTAAATTTTGGACCCAAAGATTTTTTTCTCTTTTTTCTATGTGCCTCTTTAAAGCCTGCTGACATTATAGGGAGAGATTTTCCAGAGATTTAAAGGTGCGCTGACTTCTGAGGGATGGAAGGTAAACTCCTGTGAGAAACGGGAGGGAAAGCTGCCTCACTTCGGGGGATGCTCTCGTCTTTGGTCAAACTGCCGTGAGCTTAATTTGTGGCTCTGCCTTGGGGAGTTTCAAAGGGAGAGAGCTTTGAGTGACGCCAGCCTTGAGCTCCCTGATGTTAGTGAGATGAATGAAAGCAGGGTCTATAGGCTACGGGCTGCTCACATTCCCACATTAACGCCATACTTTCATGTCCTCATCAGGATAATTGTGGAGGATGCAGCTAAACACACAGGACACGGCTTTATGGCAGTCATTGAAATGTTTAAGTTGCCAGCAGCTTATAAAAAGCTGAAAAAGCATGTTTACAATTCTCTTTGACTCAATGTTTGACCAGTTTAGCTCAGTAAGTCAAATGTTTATGTTTAATATTTAGTTTGATCTGAATACTTTTAGTGGGAGCCTATACTCAGATTAGTTGTCTGTTATGACAAGCTGTAACATACACTGCAAAAATTGTTAATAACATTACATTTGTTGTGTTACTTTTTCTTTGGTAACTTTTTTAATAAATTGTACGTGTGCCCATTGACTAAGCAGACGGTCTGTTATGCGGAACCATCTGCCAGTCCTGCCACACCATTGGTCTAAACCAGCAGTGGGTTGGCCTATCTTGGAAAAAGATACATTCATACAACCCCGTGGAAGTTTCTTTACTTCCTGTGAGAAGCGGAGAAACTAATGCGAAAATACGCTGCCTTTCACTTCAGTAACGGAGAAAGAACTGAGACAATCATCACTGAACAAATTATACGTGTTTTGCCAAAGTCACAAATCGTTATGAGCTGCACATATAACACAACACAGACATTATTTAATCTGTTAATGATGACTTTATCTATTAATTAGGCTAATCCATAAACATGTCAAATACATGTGATATTTAGGATTATAATATAATTTAAATTAACTAGCCTACCAAAACATTATTTGGTTGAATATTTATTGGATGATTGCATGATAGTAAAGTTCATTAATATGATTAAACATTGGAGAGGCAGATGTAAAATGAGTGCTTTTACACAGACCTGGTGATAAAAGCTCTCTCGTTCATCAAATGTTTGTGCTAAGCATGAGCTTAAGCCTGCTCCAGACCAGGCTAAGTCATCTGCAGAGGTTTCCAGTGACTGAGCCTGACTCAGGATGCTTTATGGAACAAAAATAACAACAAAATGATCCAGACTTATCCAAATAAGCCTAGCTTATTGGGTTAGCTAGTTTTATGTAACACCCCTCAGATTTACTTCCATTTGAGTTATGACTTTATTTTAAAGTAGCATCACTTTTCACTTAAGTACAGCTTTTATTCCTCTCTCTGAATAGAGCCCTGTGGGAGTTAACAGAATTTGTACATCTTACTTTACCACCTCCAATACAAACTAAAGACATACTGAGGCAACTGAAAACCTCAAAGGTTTTTCTTTTTGTCTTTCTTGTATCATTTACCCATTTTGTCATCATATTGGGTTACATTAGTATTTAATCAAGCCCAACACATAACAGCTTACGCCTGCCTTAAAGGTCCTTTTTGTACTAAGGAATCGGACGTGCCTGTAAATATACTGTATAAATAAAATGTGGTATTTGCTCAAAAGCATCCTTTTCAAGCAGGTTCCATTTGCAGCACATATACAAGAATTTATTCTTTGACTCTGGTGTTTTTCAACAGAAGGCTCACTGTGCCATTGTATGGAAGTGGCTCGGCCTTGATAGAATGACCCAACATTTTGACAGGAGAAAATATAAAGCCACTCTTTATTCTGCGGACAATTCAGCTGCAGCAGTCATGGGAATGGCTTTAATCAATAGAGACGTGGGTGTGGGCCTACTGTATGATTTATTCCAGTCTGTCCTTTGTGTGCAAAGAAATCCGGAGCATTGCTAAGAAGACAAGGTGTAAAAATGTGCCGCTCCATTTTGCCTCAGTGTCTGTGGCCAGTGTTTACAAGCGCAATCCGATCAGCTTCAGAGCGCTCCCAATGAGACAGATGATTAGGTACAGCAAACGAGCTTCATCACCGGGCTGAAATTGATGACTCAACGCGGGGATGACAGACAAGTCTATTTGTGTCAAGATAAGGCGCTGACAGCTGCGTATCCATCACTG
This sequence comes from Neodontobutis hainanensis, assembly GCA_024349245.1. NCBI lineage: Eukaryota > Metazoa > Chordata > Actinopteri > Gobiiformes > Odontobutidae > Neodontobutis > Neodontobutis hainanensis. Next base: position 5,420,865 of record JALDNG010000048.1, read on the forward strand.
CGGAGTTATTATTGGGCATAAAGCGAGGCATTTGTAATATCATTAAATCCAGATATGGCTCTACTCACATCTGGCAGTCAGCCATGCGTTTGAAGGCGGGGTTAAGGGACACCACAAGAGGCAAAGCAAGAAAGAGAGGAAGAAAAAAAAACAAAAAACAACAACACTTGAGGCAATCATTCCCGGCTGTGCGCTGGCAGCTCTGTTTTTTTATAATTTCAATATGTTTCTGTGCACCTCAAGCTCGGCCACAATAACAGCTTACAGATTGCTCATGTCATCAGATTTTGACAAACTTCTCAATTGGTTTTGACCTCCATTTTTAACCATCTGCTTTCTCCTCCTTCTTCTTTTTACCCTCAGTCTATTTATACCGACGTGACCGCTACTGTGGCTCCTATTAGGCCACCTCAGGTGCTTATAATAGGCCTATAAGCAAGGATTAAATTAAATTAGGCACAGACAAGTGATGAAGATGATAACAATTAATAATTGTCCTAACATGATATTGCTAACATTTTGTTTAATTTATTACCTGGAACCATTTTCATTATTGTACAAAAATATATATTATATCTTTAAATAATACAATATATCAAATATCTATGTGTAAAATAAAAGAATGTTGTGCTATACGTGTAAAAATAACCAATGATATTTGTGAATTTATTCCAAAGAGTCAGTCTGCCCCAGAGCGGACTGACATTCCCATGGAGCTAAGGAGAAGGAGGTTACAGACCTGAAGAAGTTCCTGACACAAACCTGCATCATTTAGTGCAGCATCATGTATGGTTCCCGTGGCTGATTCCAGATGTTGATGTCTTGTTGGAAAAATTCAGCCTGATGTTGGGGAGAGTGCTAATGCTATTTTATTATTTGCTAGCGTTGTGTGTGTGTTATATTAAGTTTTTTTTCTCCTCCCAAAAATGTGTTGCAGCACCTGCTACATTATCGCCTAAACTGACAAAACAGCACTTCATACAGCTATTGGCTGCTGGCTACAAACAGCAAGTTTTGCGCTTAAAAACTTATGCTCTGATAATATCTTGAGTTTATCAGCACTGTTCCAAAAAATGGCAAGTTTAAAATAGTTATACCTGGGGCCTTTCCCAATCAAATTCCGACCCACTTCCACTCCACCCTTGAGTGCTCTCGGTCTGTAGTGAGACTCGCAGCTGAATGGAGTTGCCTTGATCACAGAGTAGGGTCTAAACATAGATTGTAAATAAAATGGATGTAATCCGACACCAATATTGTCGTTATGAAAGGGCAATAAAGGGACGGTTACATCAGGGCTTTTCCGCTTTTACTCTATAGTAAAACAATAGTTTTCAGATAGCATAAACAGACATGTTTATGCACTTGCCATTGGGTTTCTCCTTATATTTCCGCTTTTGGAGCCTGCCCTCTGGTGGACGGCAGTATATGGCTTTATTTTGCCGTATAGCAGCGCCCTTACTCGAGGACAGTTTTAGAGGTTCCATAAGAGAGGCTTGGTTCTAACGCACGCGCTCCCCTTTCAGGTGCACTCCTCTTGCTGTGACGAGAACAGGACCTCTCTGTCACCACGGTTACGCACCAAGCAGAAATGGCAAATAATCTTTTATGCTCTGTATAATGTTGTTAAAAATTTGAAGATATGTTAGAAAACACAAAATGTGCATTTTCTGTGATGTTTTTGCCCTTACAATTAAAAGCATGTGGGTCAAACAATTTAGTCTTAAATATCTGGATTTATTCCATATTAGGAAACAAATATGTGATTCTGAAACTATTTACTTGTTAATTGAATGCTACCACAATGCTACCACTATTGGCTTCCGGCCAGTATTACACTCTGCTAGCGAGTCTGTAGGCGTATAGACTTGCTCCGGACACTTGCCCTCAGCACTTACCAGTTTCAAACAGCCCTTAGAATGGCAGATCCCTCACTTTAACGCGCAAATTCAGTAGAAGTGAGTAGGGTAAAGATGTAGGGAGTCGATTGGGAAAGGCCCCTGTTTATGGAGAAAAATACCTCCTCCATCTTTTTGTGTGTAATCGCTGCAGTGTAAGCAGCGGAGGAATTTACAATGCCAGCAGTCTTTGTCTTTAGCCCAACCTTTTCACTGATGGGTAAAATAAGCTACTTTTATTCATTATCTTTTTGAATGTATACATGATTATACATGTTACTTTATTACATCACCTTCTAACCAGAAGCCAGACAGAAAGTCAAACAAGGCATGTCAGAGTCATGAGAAGAAAGCAATGACATATCACTGTGTCTAGGCGCTGCACAGACCTAAATATAAAAATGCAAATGGAAAACTGAAAAAAACTAAAAAAAAAACACACACAATAGGGTCTCTTAAATGGAGAATACTATTCAGTGTTCACTCAATACAGATCAAAAGCATAATAGAGACCTTTAAAAGGGGACACTGACAATGTGGCATTAAGGAGTATCTTGTTCTGAGCCACTGATCAGAGTAAACAACGCGCAGTGGATAATATAGTCTCTTTGCAGTTTGACATTTCTGATTTTCATATCTCGGCTTGAAATGAGAGTCTACGTAACATGTGGAGGCCTTAAAAATGCCATGGGCTGATATGAAATCAATTTGCATTTCCCCAGTGCCTGGCTAACACGGCCCTGTCAGAGGACCCTGCAGATCTGCTGCAGATAATGACGTTACGGAGGGCGCCGTGCTCACTGTGGAAAGGACGAAACTGAAAGAGTGACGTTGTGTGTTTCCCATGATTGCCTTGACTGGAGGATGTGAGCCTATTGGACATGGGCTGCTCTGTCATTGCTCCCCATTAGCGCCTCTTGTTCCCAGCCAGGGGTTAAGACAGTCTAAAGACATCCACCAATCCAGTTACAGCGCTCCCGTGCCATGATGTCTTTCCAACTTCTTAGGAATAAAAACTGTGAAATGACACTATTCATTTGCAGTGACATTTAGCACCAAAACCTGATCATTTGAATGTTTATAATTAAACAATAAAAAAGACTTGACATTATTTAATCATTATTGAAGCTGAATTAAAGGAATCATGGTTTGGGCAAATAAAAAGCATCCTGTGTTTCTCCTCCTTTCTTGTAGACTTGAAATTAATGGACCAACAGACAATGGCCTGACCAATATAACCCTGTGATGGATCGTTAAAGCAAGAATTAATGGAGCCAGAAGTAATACCATATTTGTCTAAAGGTCAGAGTTTAAGATGTCCAAAGAATGGCATTACTGACTCATTAGGTCATTCACACTCTATGTAGTTGGTGATGCTAATAGCTGATGCAGTACCATTAACTAAGCTCAGCATTAGAATACACTATAGATTATCAGGTTCGAGAGAGACCTTAAAAAGACTTTATTTCTAAAATTAAACAAAGTTGCATTGCTTATCTTTTGTCAGCTTATAAATTGTTCTATGTATTATGACTTTGGGGGTGAACAATTTAAATATACAAATAGACATTAATAATAAAAGAAATTGAATTAATTGAGTGATTTTCAGAGTTTAGGAGGTGGAGACCATGCCATTAATGACCAATGACTAACTTGATTGAGTAATAAGATTTGTAGCTAGTGGTGCTAACAGCTAGTACTATTGAATATAATTCTTTGATAATAATAGGTACTTAAAAAAAATTGAAATATATGTATAGACATTTTAGTAGTTTCTGCAAAATACGCAATAATTTCAAATTCATAAAAATATAAAATTTACAATTGAAGTTGCCTATTTAGACAAATTAGTGTTCATAAAGTGCAAAGCATTATACATACAAAATGGCAAAGTAATGCTAACAATTATTGAAATACCATTGAACATAAGCAGAAATTAATAGAGCTAGAAGTGATAGCCATATTTGGCAAAAGGGCAGAGTTTAGGAAGTGCCAAGAAGGGTAGTTATGACTCACTAATTCACTTGTAGTTCATTCATTCAATATTTTCTTCTGCTTTATCCCATCAGAGGTTGAGGGTTACCGGAGTCTATCACAGCAACTTTGGGACACTCTCACATTCTTTCACTAGGAATACTTTAGACGCATGCATGTTCTTGGGGCAGTGGGAGGAAGCCGGAGTACCCGGAGAGTAGCCACAGTAACACGGGGAGGACATGCAGACTCCAGACAGAAAGGGCGGAGGATTGGGCCAAGGTTTGAACCCACAACCTTCTTGCTGTGAGGCATTCTGCTAACCATTCTGCCACCGCACAAAAAGGTATGACTTTGGGCTTTGTTGCTAGGGATGCTAATAGCTACTGAACTTAGAAAAGACCCTAATATTAGATATTCTTTTATATAATATGCACTATTTTAAATAAAAAAAAAAAAGAAAAAGTTAATCAAATATGACAGTGAACAAATTTATTTTACACATTTGTCATTTAAAATACACATGTTCAGATTAAGTTAGTATGCTATTTTAGAGTTAATGTTAATAGGTTAGTTTTGTAAAATAGTAATATATTCAGAATGAAGGGAAATACATACATATCATTTCAATGGCAATTTTGAGTGAGAGTCAATTATTGCAAGTCTTCGTGGAGAATTCACCACAAAGAACTCACCTTCCACTTCATTCCTCAGTCCATTTTCTATAGAGTCTTTTAGTTTTTTATGTAGTTTGATATTCTCTGGCTTCCCTACAGTGATACAGAAATAGCCCTACATCATTTTTATTTCATAAATTCCCCTTATTCCAATAAATAAAATAAATATGAAAAAAAAAAAACACAAAAAGAATTATGTGAATTGTGGTGATTGCACACAAGTGTTCTGCAATTGTAAAAGCACATTACAGTTCTCAACCCTGAATTTGTTCTAAACATATCGTAGTGGAGGACATTTAGGTGCGATCACAGCTTGTTATTTAATGCTGAAAGAGAAGGATGGTTCTTCAGCACAGTCTGCTATAAATACAGGTGATTCTAGCAGATTCTCTCTCCCTGCTCCTGTCTGAAAATCTGAAAATGCACAGCTTCGATTCTGCAACAGCTGAGGAGGAAACAGCTGGGAAACACGCTGATCTGCTGTGTGTTAATGAGCTCGGAAACAAGGCATGTTAACACAGTCCGAGTTTGGATGAAGATTTCTTCCAGTTGACTTTGTTATTCCTATTGAGGCTGAAAATAATACGAGACTGTTAGGAAATGTTTATATTCTTATCACACAAGACTGACTGTGCACTATATAAAGCTGACAGATGCTACTATTTGCTATCTTCTTTTCATTCTGTCACTGTACTAGGTGGCATTTATTTATTCACTTTTTCACAGCAGTAGCAACAGCACTATTTTTCTTTGTTATTTGTTTTTTTTTTTTTACTTAATATTGTACTAATGATTTTACTTTGATGTATTTTAACAACATTAACAGTAACAAAAACAGCTTTATTTTTTTATTTTTTTGCTGCTTTGTTTAAATGTGTGAATCAGTTTATTTATTTTTGACACTTTGATACACCTTGGAGTTTGTTTTGTATTCACTAAAACAAATAAATGTATTCTATACATTGTAGCAGTACAACATTAATTTATTTAAAACTCATGACTGACTTTATTTTGGACACTTTGATACAATTTGACGACAATAGCATCAGTGCAGCCTTTTGTTAGTTTGTCAGTTTATTTTTTATTCATCTATTTATTCGTGTGTTTGTGTGTTTAGACAGTTTGACAACAATAAAAACACTACTGGAACTTTTACTCTAAAAAAATGTAACACTATTGCCTACCAGAGAGTTGTTTTATGACTAGTTTAGTTGGGTAATAGGAAAATTCAATAGATTATATATAAAATAAAAAAGCTAATTCATCCTCTAAGTGTTTTATTGTTTGAGATAATGCCACACACGCAGAGCCTGCTCTTGATACTAATTATATTCCTGGGTCAAAGTCTGACTCGTGAATATGTTTTCTCTCTGTTTCCATACATCTCATTATTTTTTCAAATCAAGATAAAAATTGCTCGGAATACCTGGGGATTAACAAGGTCTCATCCTAAGTGTCTACGAATAATGCTGCGGTCGCTTTGATGGGAAAAAACAAGTACAAAATGCTCTGTTTTCCAACTTATTCCAAAAAAAAAATAAACAAGGTGCTGTGTGTTTGGTCAAGTGTTCCGTCGGGTCTGATGTGCGGCGCTGGTGGGAGCAGTCCTATGCATTTGAACCCACCGCACAGTGCACTGGGACGTCCCACGTTTAATAAGGAATATATAGAGGAGATAGCTCGATAATGAGACGGCCTGCCTCCAATCAACCTTATAAAAGTCTGGAGAGCTGCAGGAAATATGTCTGTGGCACCAATAATCATTTTCAATTAATAAAAACATCATTTTCCCGGTCCCTTAGGATGGGGATTAGGTATAACTTGAGGGCCTCGCTTTGAGTGTGTCTTAAAATGCTTCCGCGCACACACGCTCAATGAAGGAATTATACTTGTCTGTACGGTTTGTTAGCACTCAGGAGATAAAACTTTACATGTTGCTCCCAATTAGCACAGCAGTGACCGTGCACTGTCTCCTGCGCTCGGCTCTCCCTTCTGAAGAGCCGGCTATTTATGTGGTGCGCCGGGTAGAAAGAGGAAAAAGATATGGGGAGGAAGAGAAAGGCAGCGAATTGAAATGGGCTTAAGCGTCCATTTTGAGCTGGAGAGACAGGTCCTATTAAAATTTAACAGCGTTTGTGCAACTTGGAGCCGAGGTTATGATGCAAATGAGGAGGAATTAAAACCGGCCCGAGGTTTGTCATTGATGGATTGCAGTCTGGCAGTGCTCACACTTCCTAGTGTCCATCACAAGCGATTACTGTGTAATTAAACCTTATTTCTGGACTCTCGAGTGCATAATTACTTTGTGAATGTAACCATCATCTAAAAGCCACAAAAAAAAAAAAAAAAAAGCTTTACCATTTAGTGTTAGCGGCAGTGGCAGAGCCTTGAGTCAGATATAGCCATCAGACGCTGCAAAAGAACTGTCACTTTTAATAAGAGGCAAAAAATTAAATGAAACAGTATGCTTATTACGAAAAAATTAGGCTTTCAAGAGTCCTTTCTGTTATTTGCATAATTTATCCCCCTCCCCCAACGCGCGCAGCAAGCTTTAGGCAATTTTGCTCACATTTAAATAGATTGCACATTTAAGGCTACTTAAGGAAAATTATCACTTTGCATATTTTAATTGTTATGAAGGAAGTGATTTGAGAGAGGTCTGTGGCTCATCCTCTTGAGCGGCGCGCTGGCGAGCCCGTCGGATTCTGCTGCTGGGAGCCGCCGTGCCACAGATAACCCCCGAGTTCACGCACATCCACTCCACTTTCATCAGAATGCAAATGAACTGGCACAAGTGGATGTCGGATATTTACAAAATAGCCACTAATAACGTTGGTCTGATTTGTTTGACTCAACTTTACATTTTCGCTTATCACCACTTTCTTTTACCTGGTCAAATGTTGGTAGATGTTGTTAAGAAGTGAACAACATAAACAACGAGAATTTCAAGTGTATTGTCTCTCTGTACTGAACATGTCAGAATATTAAGAATGTGAAGTTTTCAACAAAGAAAAAAAAACATTATATCTATTAACGAGTTTATGGATTATAATAGGCAGTAATAAATATATATGTATGTATTGAAATCTCTTATTAGTAGAAGAAGATACACATCTTAGATGACAGCCAACTGTTAGGAACATGTAAATGTGCATGTACCACTTCATACACAATAGATGTAGTTATTATTTGTCATGTCTTTGTACACGGTTACAATAAAGAACTATATTATCACTCCGCTGACATAGCTCTTAACCATTTATATATTATTAGTAAGAGCTATTATGTTGTTTCTTTAACATAATAACATCCTGAATATCCTGGCCAGCCACACACATTCACCTTTTATTTTTAGAAAGTAAAGTGTCTCTGGAACCCCTCCCATTAAACCTGACTTCCTGTGAGTTCAAAACGACCTGAGCAATCATAACTGTGAGGGGGCCTTTATGCAATGATCATATCTAATTGGTTATTTAATTTTTTAAATTGTGTTGATCCAGAGGCAGTTTACTATGCGTATGTTAGCACAGCCCACTGCATTTTGATGAGTTGTATGTCTGTCCAGTTGCATTCAGAGGTAGTTTAATCTGCATCTATTGGTTTCTCCTGGAAATTGAACTCTAATCTAAAAAGAATTAAATGAAAAGAGTCATTGTTTATGTAGAAACGAGAAAGAAGTAGGAGGGCTCGCAAGGCTACACCATTAACAATATAGAATGTGTACAAACATATCTTATGTGCAGTCAGAAATGACCTTTGACCCTGTAACTGTATCATTAGAACCACCATAGAGTCCTTTTAATTAGGGGTGCGTATTGGAAAGCACCCGGCAATAAGATACACATCACGATACTAATGCCACGGTATAATATATATATTGTTGGGAAAATCTAGAAAACCTAATTTTGTACTCATATATTTACAAGAGCAACAGTACATGAAATACATTTTATTAAATTATCAAAACAGTGAGAACTAAAACTGTAGTTCAGAACATTTTTAAACTAAATAAGCAACAAACTATTGCTTGCAGTATTGTTGATTTTTTATTTATTTATTTATGAAAATCGATTTGGCCATAATTTCAATTTCAATACGAGAATCGCGCCAAGGAATATTGCAAATTTTTAAATAATAATTATTTTCTTACACCCCTACTTTTAATCCTTAAAACTTTTAACAAACTTTTATGAATGTATCTTTGTTTATAGAAAAAACACTAACTCCTATTAATTTTATAAAATAAGATTGTCCAGTGTGTTTTGAGCTTTCTTTAAAAGAACTATTGAACAAATTAAATAAATAAATAAATAAAATAATATAATAATAATATAAAATAATAATATAAAATAATAAAAATAATTTATACCAAAAACCACCAAAGGGTCATTTTGATCCCATGGAAATTTTTTTTATTAAAAATGATCTCAAATTATACAAATACAATTAAACAATAGATTTAGATATTATTTATTTCATCAAATGGACAACATGTACTTGATTTAGAGACACTATGTTGTCAAATGCTGACAGGCAGGGCGTAAAAATGACCCCTCAAAATGAATGTCATAGTGTCATAAATAAGCAATATTTTCACAAGACATAATGTAAGCCTCTATTTTATCTGAGAGTAACTCTGACAAGGTCTCTTAAGATATGACTAATTAGTGTCACATAATCTGACATAAATGTGCTTCAGTGTTTTGGCCCCCTGCTGAACAGCCCTGTTTATGTGACCTCACAGTCTGAGGACTGCTCTCTGCAGGAGGCTGTGGAGTTTTAAGGGCTTTTCACTGCTCAGACCCAGTGATGTCTTAACAATCGTCATGTCAAATGAATCGGATTATTTCAAGCGTTAGATCACTTTTATGCAGAATATGAAGCTTTGTCACAACAATGATCATATATTATTGTGTATTGAGGTTGGTATATAGCATGTCTGTAAAGGTTCTCAGTCATCCAGGTCATCTTGAAGAAAAGGTTACAGCAAGGGCTTTTGGACTCGGTTTTCAGAAACCTTTCAAAACCTAGTCCAGATCTAGTCTAGTCTAGTCTTTGCCCCCGACACACACTCAACTTTGTGTACATGCATACTAATAATACCCATCAAAACTCCAAACTGATGATTATATCAATATAAAACTTTATTAGGGAAAATTCAACAGTTAGATCTCTTCAAGTAAATTCATCAGCAAATTAATTGATTCTCCATCTGCCATAGACTGATTGTATTTATGTGTGCTTAAATGCTTTTCTGTTTTTACAAATCCATTATGAGGGTCCAGTGTATTAGGAACTTTCTGGGATAAACCATAGAAAAAAAATAAAATCCACCAGAGGCATTTATACCCCACTGACAAAACATGTGTTATTTTGGGCATATTTAGGGCACCATATTATTAAACATTACAGGTTTACGTTCTATTAGTTAAGTTAATTATTAGTTAAGAGAGCCTACAATAACAATGCCAGGTGAGTGTATCTAATGACAAAATTTAACTCTGTCGTTCAAAAGAAACACGGTCCAGACTTTGTTTAATTACACCATTGCGAATTTTAATCAAGAGCAGTACAAAAGCATCCAGGAAAAAGGAAAACATCTTTATTCATGAATTTCCATAACTTTTTTAATGTACCATGAAATTAAAATACATTTGACTGTACTGTAAGTATGGCGATACATACACACACTGAAACATGTATGTGGTGCATTTAATGGAATGCTGTATATCATTAGCAAATGTACAATAGATACAGCTATGTGCAAGTTCTGTACATTTATATGAAAAGTACAAATTACGAAGTTTCAGTTTGTACGCCCTCAGCTTTTCATGTGTAATTGCAAAGTGCACAATATGTCCACATTTACATGCGCACTACAGCAGTTCACCAAAGATTAAAGCAACGCATGTCTGAGAAATGGTTTGCACTGGAGACTTTGTAGAAAACAGAGTCCAACCGTTCAATTAAAATGTGTTGTATCTGAAAGTCAGCACGTGCCGTTTGCTTCATCTTTGCCCTCAAGGTGCCTTCATTTGTGTGACTTGTACTCAACAGTGTAAAGACAGTCCTTCTGAGGTAGACTGCTCCGATTCAAGGGCCGACCTTTTCATTGTTGTTTTTTTTTTTTTCAATCTCTTTTTTTCTTTTTATTTATAAATGGGACACATTCAAAATGACTTACTTTATGTACTACATGTACAATCAATGAGGTAGCAATGGTTCTAAAGAATGGAATCAACAGGTGATAATAATACTGTTCAGAAAATAATAATAATAATAAAAAACTTATTTACTCAATTGAGTTGGTATCACTGTGACTCTCGATGTGCTTATTATAGAGTTGTTTGTGACTTTAGGCCCTTTGATCACATTAATCTTAAAGAAAGGTTTAGCAGTTCATGACAAAAAAAAACTTGGTTTTATCTATTCAGAGTGTACCATAAACCAACCATAGACTGTACATGAATGAATGAATGTTAGGTCAGTAACGTGAGGTATTTTCATCCCACCATAAGCCCTGTCTTTTTTTTTCATTGTAAGCTATAAAAAATGTGCATTTTGTGTATATTTTTCACTCGCTGTTTGGTGTCCAAGTATGAATGTATCTGTTGAAAAACATAATAAAAAAGGTGATTGACAGCTGTGAGTGGTCGGGGTCCAAATGAAATTTCCAAGTTGTCGTGGCAAGAAAGTCATTCTCACAGAATCCATTTATTTACAGTCTATGGTTCAAAACACTTTTGTTATTGTTACTTGATAAATTAAACTTAGCCTGCCTTTAATAAAGAAAAACTGAAGTTATAGAAATCCTGTCTGAATATATTTGCAACTGTTGTTTAATGCCGATACTGGTGTACACTGTAAGTAGAAGTGTTAAAAATGACTTTATCATTGGGCCATGCAAGACAAAATTTAACAATGACAAAAATATTTGGGGGTAAATGTTAAGTACCTGTACTGTGTGGAGCATTAATATTTATTTTGAAATCTTCACTTTGAAGTATTATATTGTATTTGACAATTGTAAAATTAATTAAATTGTAAAAATTCATTCATTTTCTTTGTCCCATTAGGGGTCATGGGTGACTGGAGCCTATGCCAGCAGCTTTGAGCCTGAGGCTGGGTACACCCTGGACAGTGGCCAGTTAGTCGCAGGGCTGACATATAGAGACAGACAATGACAGACAACCATTCACTCTCACATTCATTCACTAGGGACACTTTAGAGTTGCCAATTAACCTGTACATGCATGTCTTTGGACGGTGGGAGGAAGCCGGAGTACCCGGAGAGAACCAACAGTAAAACATGGAGGACATGCAGACTCCTCACTGAAAGACCAGAGTCGGCCGAGAATGTTTGAGTTGGCCGGGTTTTGAACTCACAACCTTCTTGCTGTAAGGCAGGAGTGCTAACCACTCTGCCACGTGTAACACGTTTTATACAGTTGTATATAGTTGTGTATAAAAATAAAATGTATATATTGGAAATAATACAAATTCAACAAAACATTTTCGAACACTATGCACAATCAGAATGCAATTCATTTGCTGATATGAAAGGTTAGCAGCTTAGATTGCAGCCTTATTCAAATTGAAACTTTTTTAAATACTTTTTTAAGAGAAAAACACTTTACTCTGGCTTTTGAATTTCAATCAAAAAACACCACAAAGTGCAAGAACATTCACCAAATAGTTTAGGTATTCAAACTTTTGGGTTTGGCGGATTTCCAGTTTAAGGACATTGCCCTTTTCCTTGTACAGCTACAAACACATTATACAAATGTAGTTTTGCTTTCAAAATTAAAAAAAAAAAATGTCTTGATCAGATTGCATTAAAAGCAATATTACAACATGGTTCAGAAATAACACAAAGGTACCCAATAGGAATTCATATTTTACACAGATGTCTGTTCAGGTAGGTCATACCATTTGAAAAGCGCATGATTTAATTGACGACCAACTTGAAGCATTTAATAAAAAAATAAAAAAATGAAATGAAATTCAGAAACGATATGAATAAACACCTTTCATCGTGCAAAACGGAGGAAATGTGAATTTACAGCAAGGTTTTACTGTTGACTAGGTTTCTTCGCTGCTACATTGTTTCTCTGTATTTGTCTGAATGCTGGCTCTGCACAGGTCTTGGAAAGGTTATGACGGCAAACCAGGTGGCAGTGATCCGTTTGGCTTTATTAAGCATTTCAACTGGTAAAATGTGCAATTGGCAACACATGTAGAAACAGCAACTAAAAAACACAAGGTCCTCCAGTGCCTCTGCAGTATAACTCACCACCTCTTTCAGTGCTTGTCTACTTCAGTGGCTTTGTCGATGTGTGAGTGCTTTTTTTCTTAGGGACACATTCAATAACATTTTACTTTGAGCAGATATTTGAATTGTCGTGTGGTTGAATATAGTGATTAATGGCAATGGATAATGACACAATTGTACAAAATGGCTGTCCATAGCGAGCATAGTTACAGATAGCCTTGAGAAAGGAACAACACGTGGTACAAGAATGTCAGTGATGGACAGTTTTCTCTAGCATTTACTGTATATATAGTGAAAAGAAATGTCTGTACAAACAGAAAATGTGCATGTGGACATTTATCAAATATTTATCAAAGAACATGGGTCCAGACAAAAGCCCTGTTTCCAATGGAGCGGTACAATATGGGTGAGGTCAGTACAGCATGCTTTTAAAGGGGCTTCTATTGTAAAAAGAAAAATGGTAGGAAATGTCCCAAATAACCATAGTGTACTACATTTATAACCCTACATCAAACTGTTCTTTTTCTAAATTTCAGGATTAATCTTAGTTTTTATTAGATTGTGTTTAAATGATTGCATTGCAGTAAAACATCTTTAAAAAGTTTTGTAATTTATTATCAAAGATTCTTTACTGGCTCCATAAATGTTGAAAATGGGTAACCTGTCCAGCCATCCTTATTCTTTTTTTATTCTATTCAAGGAATTAGTCTGGTCCCTGTTTTTCCCTGATTCGAGTTGGATTTCCAGCCTTTAAGCCAACACCAATTCCCACTTTATTTTGCTAAGAAAGATCAAGTTCAGAAAGCTCAAAATAAACCAGAAACAAGCTTCTAATGTTGCAGCAGAATGGCAATGCATCTAAATTATGGAAGTTCACTTCAAATATAAATGGTATGTCTAATGTGTAAATGCGAACATCACTAGTGGTTACCTCTAACAAAGTGTGCTGTACAAACCCGACCCATACTGTACCGTTCAGTGAAAGCATGGCTGAAATGTGTCAGTGCTGTGCTATAACCTTTCAAGTGCATTGTGTGCTGTGCCACAAGGATTTTGTGTACAGCCATAACTTCCTGTGTCCTCAAACAGAAGCAGAATAGGTGCTGACATTTTGCACTTCATAAATTTGTATTTCTGAGATAACTAACAGAACTTAGACTATACATAATCCTTAGGTTTCATTAGTGATAAAACAACAGCCGTGTGGAATGACATAGCTCGCAGCCATAGTCTTCCTCAACCCCAAGATGTTTGTCTGGACCTTTCACATGTCTCACCAGCTCTGCGCCGCCACAATCTCAACAGTAAAGACTGCAAACAAACTAAAGGAACAGGATCATTGTGCTAGGTGGAAATGAAGGTTTCCTTGTGATCGTCAACAGCAACTGAATTAACTTACAACAAATAACTGCCTTGGGGCTACAATTTAAGATACATAACGGGTCTGGTCTTTTCAAAGTCAAATCTCAGATATGCAATCCAATTCCAAATGTAAGGAATACAATACGTACATACATTCACTGTGGGAACTTTCCGCTTTCATTTCACTTTGAGGTATTATGCCTTCCATAGTTTGATGATACCTTCTCAAAAGTCACATGTAACGTCTAGGGCTTTGACACAAGTATGAGGTACTGTACACACCCTACCTGAGTTTTTAACACAAAAGCAATAAAAGAAATACATTTACAGATGCTGTTATATGGCCGACACATTGCCTGTTGCAATTTACCTATATTTTGTTTTTAAATTGTTTCAAAAGTGACATTATGTTATACACAGTCTTAATGAATTTGCCCAAATGAGACAATACCCATAAATTTAATTCATCTCAAAATAACCACAACTGTTGACAAGGAGCACTAAACAGACAGTAGAACACTGGCCCAATGGATAGGAGATTTTTTTGTCTCATTTTAAAGCTTTTATATTATAAAATATCACAAATGAAGATTGTGAGGCAAAACAAATTTAAACAGCACCACCTTAGGCACTTGATAGCCACTAAATCTCAAGATCAGCAGAATTATATATATGTATATTTATAGAAGTATATACAAAACAGGGGTATCATCAACAAGCCATTAGAGTGTTATGGCATCAGCCATATAAAGCATTTCATTTTTTAATCAGTGTGGGAGTTCATGACTGTTATATTTACTAAAGCCATCAACGACATTCACTTTGCTGTAAATGTTTATGTCACCAGTGTCAAGTATATTTATTGAAGCCATGGATGTTTGTATTCAGTAACAGGGTTTACATTGTTTATGACTGATCTTTCTGATTGGTCTTTTATTGACTACAACCAAACATTTTGTTCCACTCAGTGTACATGTCAAGTTCTTTCTGTGATATGTTGGGCTGGAATTTGCAAAAGACATTTTCAAAGTCTTGGTAGGACACAGGTCTCATTTGTCCTGGGTGAATATTTGACAAGTCAGTAGCAGAAATGCCATGAAGAGGGCCAACTACAGCCTCCTGACACAGCTGGGCCACATCTAGTCCAGAACAGCCCTCTGTCCTCTGAACTAACAGTGACATTTCTTTGTCACTTAAACAGTAGTTGTGCTGTGAGAGCAATTGGCTGATTATCTGGTGTCGAGCTGTCCCATCAGGCAAAGGGATCAGCAATCGCTTGGTAAAGTACCTCCGAAGGGACTCTGAGATCTCTTCTGGTTTACTGGTGGAGCAAACCATGAGGACATGGTCCTCAGCAGAAGTCAGAATACTGTCAAGCTGCATGAGGAGCTCAGCCTTAAGGCGGTTCACTGGGCTCTCCTCACTGAGCTGGGCTGACAACAGCAGGTCTATGTCACTTATAAAGACCACAGCTGGTTGGCGGCACCTGGCCAACAAGAAAGACGCCTGGATGATCTTGTCCCCTTCCCCCAACCATTTGGTTACCAGAGCTGAGCTGCTGAGACACAGGAAGGCAGCTCCCAGTTGGCTGGCCATGCAGCGGGCCAAAAGTGTCCTCCCTGTTCCCTGAGGTCCAAATAAAAGGAGGCTTCGAGGTAATGTGGCAAGTCCACTGAACATATCAGGCCTTAAAATTGGCCATAGAATCTCCTCCTTGATGGTTGCTTTGACCATCTCCAGACCTGCAATGTCAGTCCAGTCCACAGGAGGCCCCTGCTGCAGGACCTCAGTGGTCACCAACTCCACCAGACTGGAGTCACTGTTCTTCAACTGTTCCTCTGCAGCATGAATTGAGGAGGTAGCTGATCCAATGTCAGTCCCTGTTGAGGAGTGCGAGAGGTGTTGCCTGTGCTCTTCGGTTTGTTCGCTCATGATGGGGGATCCAAACTTGCTGTAGGGCTCACCAGTTCTGAGATCACCCACAGAGCTTTTGGTTGATACGTACGACGGAGGGGTTAGTGCTCTGCCCGAGGGTATATTAAATTTTCTTTGTGCATCAGAAGACATTGGTTGTTTGGTTGTCTTAAAAGCTAAAGATGATGCCTCAGCATTTCTGGCAAATCCATTGCCTCGGCTAGAGTCCGGCACACTGCTGTCAGGCGTTCTGTACATGGGGCTGTGTGCAGAGCGCTGTTGGTTGTAGTTGAAATTACCATAGGTCGAATCCATATCTCCATGTCCGCTCATGTAGAAAGCCTTTCGCTTTAATGAGCTGGATGTGCTGCCGTTCAAAGGTGTTGGAGCAATTGGTGTGTGATTATGGGAGGGGTATGTGTAGCCAGGCAGTGTGGAAGGAGGGATTGGTGTGGGGGCTGCAATACCCGACGGCAGATAAGCAGAAGGAGGGGGTGCGCCCCCAGGGCTATAACCAGGACCAATAGCAGTCTGAGAGGGATAGCCTGTTGGAGGATAATTGTAGTTGGGAAGGTTTGGAGACCCAGCATTGTAGCTAGGCACTAAGCTAGGGGGGGGAGGTGGGGGAGGGGGCTGCAGCAGACCAGCACTGTGCAAAGGAGAGGGGTGTGGGGAGGGAAGAGCAGGCGTGCTCTGTCCGCTATAGCTGGAGTGCAGGTAGGAGCCGTTGTAGCTGGCGTTATATTCCTGAGAGGGCAGGCCCGAGTGGAGAGTGGTGGCTGTGTGGCTCCCACAGTTACTGCTGGAGTAGCTGGGCTCGGACAAGCTGCTGGCCACCCCCGGAGAGCTGCCGATGCTCGCCGACGCATCTGTAGGGGGTAGGGCAGCTGTCATCCCAGCTTTGCTCAAAGATATAACATCTGGAGCACAGTTCATTGGGTAAATCCCCTCCTGCCAGGACTCATTCTCTGCCTTTCGTCCATTCATGAGTCCAGTGGCGCTATCAGAGTAGGAACACAGCAGGGCTCTTTCATTTGGACCCTCTAAGATGCCAGAGTACTTCTCTGCGTACTTCTTCAGCAAGTTAGACGCTGTCAGTGCAGAGATGTCGTCATTTGCCCAGGCATACTGGTACGTTCGCTGTAAGTGACCCCGGTAGGCCTCTACTTTGTGTGCTGGTGAGCGGGTAGTGGAGGAGATGTCAAAGTGTTGTTCTGCCCATTGTGTGTGCTCTGGGGTCCACTGCATCTTTAGACCTAGAAGATGTGGGAAAAATAACATATGTAAGCATTTAATCATAAATAAATGATACAAAAACATACAAAACAACTAAACAAATAGTTAAAAAGCTTTGCCTACCAAAACTAGCAGCATTATAGCCCAAAGACATACAATAAGTTATAAAACAGTCATCAATGAGTACTGGGCATCATATCCATCTCTCTCACTACATCAAGACACAAACGGTGTCTGCTTCAGTGGACTGGATTAAAAAAGAAAAGAGTGACTCTTACTTGAGTAATGTTTTGGATGACTACTTTTTACTTCTACTTTAAAATTTTTTTAAACTTTTTAAAATTATTTTGAAATAACACTACTCTTATTTAAGTACAATTTTAGACTACTCTATCCACCTGGAGCCACTTTGAATTAGATTGTCAAAGTTGGTAATAGGTAAATTGTGTTAGTTTTAATTGAAGTACCCAGTAGTGTTGTTGAGGCTATATCACCCAACAATATTGTGCATCTCAATTTCTAATTTTGAATTCTCAATATTGAGAATTGTTCAACCCCATTTTGTAGAATGGTTTGCTTTTCAAAGGGATTAAGGTATTGAATAATGAAGACTGCAATTCACACCACAAGGTCTTAATATGTCCCATATGACAAGCCTAACTAAAGTCATTTTCCTGTTTTTGTGAGCATGTGAAAGCAACACCTTGTTAGGGTGTAATTCGCCAAACGCTGAGCAGAATGACACCGACATCGCAGGTCAGTCTATAATCCAGCTCTCATCTTGGGCATTCGCGGACAGTTTCAAATCTACTTGGAGGAGAGCTGCAAAGCAATCTTCCCTGGCAGCGCTCTGTTGCTTTCATCACACAAACCCCTCAGCCCAGCATGAATTACATCCACATCCAGTCTGCCTAGTGCTTCCTAGTCCTCTGAGTGAAGGAGGGGGAAAAAAACGCTTCACTTGTCTTTTTGCAGCAGTGGTTCACTCGGGTTTTTTCTGAGCAACAAATAATCAAGACAAATCCAGAGAATCCAATCTGCACATATGCTCTCGTTTTTTTACCTTGCATTAAGATAATAACATGATGTAGCATACCAATTAGGAATGTAGAATATTAGAGAGGTTATAGCTGAGACAGTGTTCAAAATATAAAGGTACATAACCATATAATATATACCATAGTAATACATTCTGTATAAGTTACAAAATTATATTAGATAAGATGAAGGTTATATTATAAATGGACAATAATCAACAATGGGAATCAAAAAACAAATAGACAATGTAGTGAAGTTGGACAAAAGTGGCTGATGAAAAAACATTATGAAAAGATTTTTTTAAATATATATTTTATATGCAAATGACAGTAGACCTAAATGTTCTCAATCAGAAGAATGATTAGAATTTTTTTTTCTCTCTGATAACCTTTTGACCTCTTCCCCTCTCTGATAACCTTTTGACCTCTTCCCCTCTCTTAACAGTTGTCATTTCTGTATGAAAGTTTGATGAAGCAAAAAACGGGGCATTTTTATCTCAGTTCATGAAAGAATCAGATAATTAAATAGTTTACATTAAAAAAAGTTTCAGAATTGTTATTGTTAATTTTTAAGAATATAAATAACGAGTGTCTAATTTGTGTAAAGGTTATGTCTGATCGAGCACATTCTCAGTGATGTGGCTCTAAATTAAAAAGTGAAAGAAGCCTTTATCTGATATTTGAGAAAAAGTCAAAATGTATAAATTATAAATATCATCTTTGCATTTTTTCTGTGCAGAAAGTAGCCATTTAGCAAAACCAGCCATTTTGTAAAGACAGGAAATAGAAATTGATAGGGTATCTCCACCTAAAACTGTGGTGGTAATTTAATGCTCCACTTGTCATTTTAAGATATATTAATCCCAGGCAGAGTAAGAGATATTTGGATTAAGACCATTCACTACAGAAAAAAAAAAAATTTTTTTTTTTTAATTATCTGTAAAATATTTGTTACTAGTATTAACCATATCTACCACATACAGTATCAAATACTATGGAAAAGTAAAGTTTCAATTGGTGTTTTTTGGATGCACTATAATTCATGAGTTCCAGAATAATATAAATTATAATGCTAAGGCAAAGGTGTCAATTAGTTATTTCATTGATATTAAACATGAGCAGATTCAGTTTTAAAACAAACTGACTAAAAGTGCTTATAATTGGGCCTGTCTATTCATTCAGGTCAGCACATTATGTGAGAGATAGTAGAAGCCTTCCATCAGCTCCGAGGCTGTAGCTGCAGCGTCTTTGCTAGTGTTTCAGATTAGACGCACAGACAATGACGCAATACAAGGCTATGTAGTCTTCTTTCTCTGGAAGCACTGGTTATTTAAAACTACTCTGTATTTAGTGTCCACTGTCTCTGGTCCCGTGTTGATGGTCAATAAATGTCTCCTGACTAAGACATCCAGAAAGTCTCCAGCCTTTCCAGTCTTTCTCATTTGACTCCTCTTGGCTCCAAGGGCAGCTCAAATACTCCCTGTGCAAGTGCAAATATTTTTATTTTATTTAAAAAGAATGTTGCCTTACCAGAACCAAGTTTGACAAATAAAGAACATATGCTTTATGAACATTTCTATACAATATTTAATGGGGTTGCAACAGTGACATGCATTTCGATATAGCACATTTAATTGAGCTTATCAAGTTCACGCTTCTGTTAAACCAAGAGTGTTAAGACATTTAGTTCAAATTTATATTCATTATTTTTATATAGATGAAGTCTAGAGGTGGGAATCCCACTGTAGTATACCTTACAATGCATTTTCTGATACACTGCAGGGCTCTAGAATAACTTTTTGCACTGGTTGCACTGCCCTTAGGTGCACCAGCACAAAAGTTAGGTGCACCCATTTTCGACCACATCACATTTAACATCTACATTGGCTGTGTCCGAATCCACACATTACGCCATTTTGTAGGTTGTTCAAATAAGAGACCAGTGAAAGTGTAATATACAGTATGTGTTTAGTCGCTGACATTCCTCAAAATTGTCCTGTTTTTTCGGCGGATGATAAGGTGCCCTTGTTGTAGTCCATTTTTGGGATGTGTAGTTTTTATTAAGCTGCTGTGTGTTTAAGTGGGCTAACTTCCTCCTGTGTTTCTGCTGAGAACCTCCTAACGTCTTACTGTTGACCTCATGACGTAGCTCACAAAGGTTAAGGAACAGTGGTTAGGAAAAGGAATCAGGAGCTATCATATATATATGAGGCGGCGTGACTCAGTGGTAGAGCAATTGTCCTATAACCAGAAGGTTGGCGGTTCGATTCCCGCTCTGCCCTGTTCATACTGTCGTTGTGTCCTTGGGCAAGACAGTTAACCCACCTTGCGTCCAGTGTCCGTAGCACTGGTATATGAATGTGTGTGACTGTAGAGGTGTGTTTGGTGGTGGTAGGAGAAGGTTGAGCGCTGTGTGTGTGGCAGCCCCCCCTCTCTGTCTGCCCCAAGAGTGGATGTGTGTGAATGGGTTGAGTAGAATCACGATGTAAAGCGCATTGGGTGCCCGAAAAGGGTGCAAAAAAGCGCTATATAAATGCATGCCATTTACCATTTACCATTTACCATATGACCTGATTTGGATTCAGACTTTTTTTCCCTCGAACGGCTGGTCACACTGGTGCAACCTCAAAATTTTTTTTGTCTCACCATTGAGAAATTCAACCAAATTGGTTGCACTCTAGAGCCCTGTACTGTCCATAATAACTAAATTATTATAAATATTTTGTGCATTATTCTTTGAATTTTTAGTCATTTAAATCTAATTTGTCTGAAATTAGTTGGGTTTTGCTTGGTCCCTCTATTTCACACACAATCTGGCACATCTATGCTAGTGGAAAATTGTCTTTTAATAAATATCGCAATATCTGTAAAACGATAATGTATCATGAGAGGAAAACCATCTGATAATTCATTCATTCATTCTTTCAATGAATGAACCATCTGCTAATGATACATACAATTTACTGTCACATTTTTAAGGAAGCTAAGCCTTTCAGTTTAATTAAAGACTGTTGAGCATTGACTGAATCTGTAAATTCAAATTGGCACAACACCAACAACAATATTTATAAAGTATGGCACATTAAAAATAATATAAACCAGCAAATAACTAGATTTGACTAAAAATAATTATTGGCATTTATATTGAAACTGGCCTGCCCATTAAAACAAAACCTTTCTTGCTAGTTATAAAGGCTGTTTTCTTTGCCCAGCAGCCTTTTCAGCACTATTGTCTATATTCCAGAGGGTTAAATCCAAATGACAGGATTTAAGCAACAAACAGCTATTGTCCAGAGGCAGATTACAACACAGCATTTGCCTGAAAAGACTTGGATTCCCTTCTGACTCCCTCCCAGCCGTTTGCCCACCCGCCACACTAGACACCAGGAGCTAATTAGCGGGATGATGCTGCACTAATTGTGTTAATTTACAAGGTTTTAGTCAAAGAGAATCATGCTATGGCTCACATGGTTGTCAAGCATCCAAGCTAATGATTAAGAAAAAAAGAGCCCAAGGCATGAAGCCCAGGAAGATGGTAGTCATACTGTGCTGGAACACAGAGACCTGTCAGCCTATGGAAATTGAAAACATGTTCCAATAGGGAGGAGAAAATGGAGGAAACATAAGTAAATCTAGACATTTTTACTCGAGATATGTAAAGAGTTTTATGATTGACACCAAAAGGGTTTCAGAGCTTACCACTGCAGGAAAATGTCTGCGCTGAAATAACCCTCAACACTTTGTCAAAGAAATGCTGACAGACTCGCTGCACAAAATGAAACATGTATTGACACAGAGCAGCGCGAGAAGAATGGCTCTTGTAAAATCATTCAGTGGAGTTCTTTAACACTCCAAGCACATTTTGTCAATAACAAAATTGCACAAGGCTTATTGAGTGAGATTCTTTTATTGCGGTTAATCCTAGCTGAACAATGTGCCACTTTGGACAATCAAAGTACTACTGGCGGAGTGTACTTGAGATTTCTCAGTATCAGTTTAGAAAATGGAAACCATCCAAGATGATTATCTATAGATGGCACACAGCTCAAAGGAGACTCCATCGTTTTCTATTAAGCGCTCCAACGTGATTTTAGGCACACAATTTTACTGGCAACACAGCTTCAATTATAATCACTACACAAAGAAATTCTCAGGACTTGTATGCTTTTTAAGACAAATATAAACCTGTGTGTGGCAGTAACTTTTGATTGGTTGGATGGAAATAATGGTAAATGCCCTAAAGTAACATTTTTCAGAAAAATAAAATCCACATAGCTTGAGAAGATGGCAGACACACAGTAGAATAGCCCTAACCATACACCAGGGTTTTGGGTTACCACAAACTATAAAACAAACTATATTACTACATATCGATTAGGACTGGGTACCCCACAATACAAAACAATGTAGATGGTGAAACATGGCTTACAAGTATATATAATATCACACTATTATAGCCCAAGTGTTACAAAATATACAAAAATCTTACTATGTTACTATGTATTAATCAGGGCAGGGGTTCCCATAGACCCTCTGATTGGTACAATTTGCAATACGTGGTTCAAGATAACAATTGAATCTCAATACAGCCGTTTAACAATTAGACATGGGATGTACGTGATTCGGAAGTAAGATGATTTCACTGTGTGACCGTATTACAGTAGTGCAGATACAATTAAAATATATAAATATATTGGTAAGTTGGATGAAGGCAAAAGTTTGGTTATAAATAAGTAATCTAGTATAATAGAAATTAATATTCTTTCAAATAAATTTACTTAATCAGTTTCTGGCTTATTTTAGGAGGCATCTGGAACAGATGGCCGAGCCACCTCAGCTGTGTCCTCTTAATGTGGAGAAGCAGCGGCTCTACTCTGAGCTCCTTATTACATTATTTATAATAATAATTAAATTTAGGGACAATAAAACACTACAACAAAAATATACATACACACCTCTCTTGACATTTCTGTAGGACTGAAAGAGGTGAGTCCTTCTTAAGGAATGTTTTCTGTTTTTACGCTTATATGATTGAATGGTGGTATCACATTATGCGCCAAAACACAAGTAAACCTTGCAAAGAGCTCAAGTCTTCATGTTTCCCTGCAAATGACCAGAGTGACACTTCACTGCTGCTAAAAACTTGTTTATTGTTCAAGTTAGCACAAGCCGAATGGGCATCAGTGGTGGTGGTGTGACTCAGTCTGCTTCAACCTTGACTCTGCTCTGTGTGTCATGGGGTGAGTCTGTGCAGTGTGAGGTCAGAGTGTTTAAAGTTGTAAATGCCTTGTGAGTTTGCTTCACACTGAAGGTTTGACTTCTGTTAGTTTACCTTTATTGATTTGACAAGCAGCAGCTCTAAGGAATCATTAAATGGTGATTCTAGAAAGTCAAAATAGTGGCATTTATTTAGAATAGTTAGATATAAGATATTATAGTGTGAAATAATGTATATTGATAGACATTTTGCAATTCAACACAGCACTTGTCTTACAGCTTTTTGATTAAAAGACAGGAAAGCATATTTCTGCGTTACCATAACCCACTTTTGTATTTCTTCTTTATTTGCCTCAAGACTTGAATTCTACTTTGTGAGACCAGTCTGTTTGCTGATTTGACTTCACACTTGTTAAATGTGACATGATGGTAATTTAAGTACAATACAAAGTGTGATTGTTGCAAAAGGAAATTCTCAGTTAGGGACATAAGTAATGTCATTACAGTATTCTGCAATAGCTTAAGGAAATTGATGAAGCTTTTTATTAGTTTTGGGCAACTCATACTTGATCTTGGAAACATGTCTATCTTTATATCGCTAATGCAATTCGTAATGAAGACCGCAAAAACCCTTGTTTTGAATAGCAGGACTATGCCACAGCAGTAGGACCCTTACATGTAGCAGTGGCACCTGAATGATAATGATATTGTATCATTTTTCTATTGCTTTGCTCTGGTAGTAAAATAGTGAACTTGACATCTTGTTTTTACAAGAAGGATATCCTGCAAGTGGCTTAGTCTCACTTTCAGGTGGGTGTCATGTAGAAATTGTGTCCGCGGATCTACTAGAGGAGCACCAAGATTGGACATGCGAGTGTGTGGAGTACAAAAGACTTGTATTCTCCACAGTTTATGAGTACATTACTTTCCATTGGTGGGATTCAAGTGGTACCCCACGATACAATAGGATTTTTGATACACTGTCCACAATAACAATAATATCACAATACAGTAATTCCTCAGTCACTGATTTACCATAAAAAGAAAATGTAGTCTCAAGATAGCCCTAGTTTGACAAAAAGGCTGATTTTTTGCATTATTTTTTTGGATTATAGCCTATTGTCAATTTATTGGAAATCACAATATCGAATAATGAAACAGGTTTCACAAATCGGGATTTAAAATGTGCACTTCAAAATGTCAGTACAAGCTGGGAAAAACGAAAACTTGTAGCTGCCTTAACCGCAAGATTTTAGTGGCACTGTGTCATGCATTTACTGTATAGTTAATTAAAGGCTGTTTCTTTCAAAATCTGTCTACAGCACCTCTAAATTGAGATTTTAAGTTTATCCCTAAAAGTGTAAACTGTTAAAGATATTATCACTGTATATAAAAAATTATATCATAACATGGACATGACAATTAGCGAAGAGAAAAAAAAATTGCTGTAGCTTGTGTATTTGACAAGTGGAGGGCTGCGTTCTGCTGTACTGTGGTTTAATTTCTGCTCCAGTGGTCTTCATCGATGAAACAGAGATGCTGACCTTTTTGGGAACTATTAATCTGGAAGCCTGGGCCGTTTTTAAGCAAACAAGAGTGGGCCTCTACTCTGTCCATCCAATTTCCCAGTGCGTAAATTGGACCGGCGCTTGCACAATTCTCTATTCATTACTGTGCGGCTGAAAGGAAGCACAGAGGTGGCGGAGCCGTTTTCTTTTCCTCTTTGTGCACGGGTGTATGCCAGCGTGCATGAGGCGGAGGAGAGGGAGGGAGACGGGAGCTGAAATGCCTTCCAGGAGGATTCCAGAGCATAAAGACCCTGGACTTTGCTTCGTCCGTTAGTTCGGGGGGGAGTGGAAGAGAAAGCTGTCGTAATTGAAACATGGGCTAATCAGACTCATTAGCATTTTTACCAATTTGCACCACCAAAGATGCTTATTAGGTAACTCTGTTTAATAAGCTGCTCTTTAGAAAACTCCCTGTAATGAGCTCTTTAAAGTCTGACTTGAGCGTGATTATGCTCGGGGAAGTGTTTTGCTGGATTCCGTTACATTTAGCCACGTACGATGTCATAATTAAGCTTGCAGAAAAACCCAGTTCACTTCACAGCACACAATAGCCCTAGCTGAGCCGGTCGACATACTGAAAAGTATTTCTAATTACTGATCATTACAACCCTTGGATTTTCATTGCTGGACGTAAACATAATTATACCAGCTTTTGGCTTTAATTCCGCACACTGTGGCTACTCAACTTGACAAGCGTGCAAATATTGCAGACAGATTGTAATTAAGTGTATAAATAAAAACAAGCGCATATTCATATTTAAATCCAATGGTGATATTCTAAAGAGGGGTAACGCGAAAATCGGAAATCTGTAATCATCTATGAGCCTCATTCATCTGACAGATCAAGTTAAACTCAATGGTGTGGCAATCATTCCAATCCTCAGATGGCAGGGTGCCATTTAACCTCTCATTTAGAAAAGATATGCCTCCCTCAGTCACTGTCTTCACCGGAGCCCAAACATTTCTCAGTCTGAACACCCATGGCAGCAAATTACTACACGTCTGCACACAATCGAAGTCGTCCCAGCGGAGCAATCCTGACAGAAAAGCAGGGAGAGAGATGTAGTTATTGTAGCTCAATCTAACAGAACCTTATGTAACCTTACAGTGACTAAAGAGACAAATCTGTTATTAAAGCAAATCTGTTATTAAAGCTGAAGAGGATTAAAGCTGGATAAAATTATAATCACAATTCTTTTCACTAAAATCTATATTTTTTTCTTAACCTATTACTGTTTTAATAAGAGGTGGGACAATGTATTTTGTGTATTGTTACTGAATTGTTTTCCTCCTATGATACATTTTTTATTTGTGAATATGGAAAAAAATACATAAAAATTTGTAAACTGCAAAGAATTCATTTATTCATTCATTTTCTTCCGCTCAGTTCCGTCAGGGGTCACGGATGACTGGAGCCTATCCCAGCAGCTTTGGGCCTTTGGCGGGGTACACCCTGGACAATGGCGAGTTAGTTGTAGGGCTGACATTTAGAGACACACACTAACAGACAACCATTCACTCACATTCATTCACTATGTATGCTTGCCAATTAACCTATACATGCATGTCTTTTGGCGTGGGAGGAGGCCCGAGTTTGAACTCACAACATTCTTGTTGTGAGGCAGCAGTGCTAACCACTCCATGCACCCCTTATGCAAAGTATGAATGCACAAAATCCACCTTATATGGATCTCATGTGATCTATCCACTACCTTTTCACAAATATCAGGACTGGAAATTAATGTCTGCAAAATGGCTATATTGTGATATTGTTATTGTGGACAGTGTATCAGAAATTGTAGAAATTGGGCATATAGCCCATAGAAAATCATTGACATTAAGCACTTTTAAGCACTTGCCCACTGTGCCCAGACAACCTGTCCAAAAATTTAGATTTTTGAAAGGAGGAATGTCTATTGGCTAAATCTATATTTGGGCCCCCCAGACCCCATTCCCCAAAGGGGGCCCAAATATAGATTTAGCCCATAAACATTCCTCTGTTCCGGCCCTGTTGCATAATGCCCATGTTCAGCGTGTCTGTTACAGAACTGCTCCTGAATCAACAAAGCCTCGATGTAAATTAAGCTGCTTTGCTAACTATTATTTAACAAACTTTCGCCCACCGCCTTGTTCTCTGCTGGACACAGACTGAAGTTAATTGTGGTGAAAGGCATTGTGGTGAAAAAAAACAAAAAAAAAAAACGGCTGCCGATTATCCCGTTGATGAAAAATTGTCCCACCCCTAGTTTCACTGTTTCTCACTGTCTGTTGTGTGTTAGGAACCAGATCTGCAAATTAGGTCTCAGCAAGATGGCTATGGACATGACATTGGTTACATGTTTTTTGTTCTGTCCCTATTAAATGTAAAAGAATAAATAAATTAAAACCAGGAAAGGTTGTTCCTTAATTTGAGCTATCAAGAATTTTGAAGCTATTCTTTGAAGTTTAAGTAGCTAATGTTTTTACATTTAACTAATATTGCAAAATCACCGTTAAAGCTGATATCTGGAGGTTGTAACATTCGGCAACACATAGCGGTGAGAGAAAAGTATTTTTGAAAACTAACGTCTCTTGCTCCCTCCTTCTCGCTTCCTTAATGTACCTTGAGCCACGTCTCTTTCTTTGTGCACACACAGGAAAAGCGGTCAGGGTCATTGGTCATCATAAAGCATCTTTGTAAATGTTTCAGTGGAGGTTGCTGTGTTTTTTTTCTCCATGATGTGCAATATCTCACTGGTTAGGGCATAGTGCATTACTGCGCGTAGTGCTCGAGGCCCAGCTACTCCAGGTAGTTGTAGACAACGGGTTGATTGACAGCTTAGTTCAGCCTTGGTTCCCGGAAACTAAAACGCTATTAGCTAAGAAAATTCGGCAGTCAGTTCAAAATATATAGGTCTCTATAGGACAGGGCGGAATTTCGAGAAAATTATAAATATGAAAGAGTACTCACTTTACATCAGTGAGTACTAGAGTAGAACCAGACTGTCACTTTTTCGCATTATAACAACATTATACATACTTTCAGGACTTAGAAAATCTCCAGGTATCAGCTTTAATAGGGATTTTACACAATATTTCCAGGTTGAGTACTTTAATTTGAGCTCAAAGGACATAATATTTATGAAGTTAGATCTACTTTTATCAACATCATTAACAGCAAAACATTTCCAAAACGTAATGTATGGAGAAAAATCAGTGTGTAAAATACTCAGGAAAAACAGTAAAAGGCTATAATAATAGCAAGAATTGACATTCATAGCTATTTGTTTAAACTGACAGTTATGATCTGCCTGCAAGTCCAAAAGAATAAAAACATAGAATGAAATCAATATACTTAACAATTATTGTAGTATATTGTTGTCCATATTTCTAGATTTTGACAAAATTTCAAAATACTGTGTACTAGTATATTAGATGTTCTAAAGGTAGCTCTGAATGGTAGCAATAACAATGTATCATCTCTTTCTATCAGGGCTTGTGCTACTACATAAGCAGTCACTTCAGTTTCCATTTCCTGTCATTTTCAACATTTGAACTTTATTTTCCTCCAATTTGAGTACATAAGTATATACAGCTCATGGATTCAGTTGGAAAAGAGATATAGATGGAAAGAGCCCTGAAGAACAAACACCATGAGAGTCTCATGTACAAGAGTCTAAATATTTCTACAGCCGTGTTCATCTACAGAAGGGCTGCGGTGTTTTAACAGCAGCTCAAAGCGCTTCAAAAGGAATAATGTTTTCTGGCAGAGAGCCGCTGATGATTTGAATAATTCCTCTGATATGTAATGAGGAGATGTAAATGTTCCCACTCAGAATTCATTTCATTATTTAACTCGACAAATGGCCCTATTGATACTAAATGGCTGTTATAAACTGTCTTTGAAAGAGCTTGTGTGATTTTTTTTGGTAGCAGGCAAACCAGCAATTAGGGACTGCTTCGATATGAGAAGCACAGTCAGACAGGGTAAATCCTCACAGAAAACTAAATATTCTTTTTTACCATGGATTATTTCTTCATATTTATACACACAACCAACATTTTACCCAGATTGTCCCAGGTGTCACTATTTTAGATATTTCTTTAGTATTTTTTTTTTATTATATTTCAATTGATGGTGCACGTGGCAGAGTGGTTAGCACTCCTGCCTTACAGCAAGAAGGTCGTGAGTTCAAAACCCGGCCGACTCAAACATTCTCGGCCGACTCCGGTCTTTCTGTGAGGAGTCTGCATGTCCTCCACGTGTTACTGTGGGTTCTCTCCGGGTACTCCGGCTTCCTCCCACCATCCAAAGACATGTATGTACAGGTTAATTGGCAACTCTAAAGTGTCCCTAGTGAATGAATGTGAGAGTGAACGGTTGTCTGTCAATGTTTGTCTCTATACGTCAGCCCTGCGACTAACTGGCCACTGTCCAGGGTGTACCCCGCCTCAGGCCCAAAGCTGCTGGGATAGACTCCAGTCACCTGCGACCCCTAAGCAGTAGAAAATGAATGAATGAATGAATAAATGCACAGTATACAATGTGGAAATACGTTGATCCTCACATTAATATTTCAATTGCATAGTGAATATATATCTCAACTGTTTAAATCTGCACAATCTACAACAATTTGCATAGTTATATGAACATGTCCATCTGTAATTATATACCCATAAATTACTATTCATTGTTATTGATGTTTATATTTCCTTGGCATGTTTGGGAACCCAAACTCCAACCACAAGGGGTCACAAGCCAAAGTACCTTTGTGCCAGTCCCAAGGCCAGATAAACAGAGAGGGTTGCATCTGGAAACGACAGCGTGCATGCCAGACTAAATATACAAACCACTAGATGATTCCCTGTGGCAACAATTTAATCAAGAATGTGATTCTGCCATAAAAAAACATCATTCTACTCACTCTACATACTCTTAAAAATTTACTAAAACTGCAGAACACAATAGCACACTCATAGATGCAAACATATTGAATAAATTCCATTGGCTGGTCTGTGTGATCCTATTGTACTCCTGATTTTCATCATCTACTCGACAGTATTTCCACATACCATGCAGTGGCCTATGACAACCATCTTTCATTCATTCTATTCCCACTGGAAACATATCTAGGCTCATATCTGAACATAACACAATAATAATACTTTCTCACTCTGGTATTTTTGCTGTGAGGGACAAGTGTTGCATTTAATATTTTAGGTTCATACTTTGCATATTGGCACCTTATATGGTTCTGTGGAGCCCATGACTACATGCAGATGTTGTGAACTTATTTTAAATATAGTCTGGAAATGATATTCCGAGCAAAGTTAATATTAGTTAAACATGTTACTTACTACCTTTTGAACAGTTTTTTTGTACAGTTTACATACCCTGGCAGAATATGTGATTCTTTTGGCCATTTTTCAGTGAATAAGCCATTTATCGTCAAACAATTGGATTTACTCATTTTAAATCATAATCTGATTTAGGAGAATCTACAGTATGGTAACAAAATAAATTATAATTTAAATAAAAATAAAGAATCCTTCACCTTTATCCTCATTGTTAAAGTCACTCATGGTTTCTGATCAACAATTAAATGTTCAAAAATCCGTGGCATAATTCTGGTTTATTTCTGAACCCAATCAAAGCCCATATGGGCTAACAAAGATCGGGCAACAGTGTAAACTGCGGACAAACCCACTTGGGACCCATTTTTGAGCCCAAATGGGGCGCAGCACTGGATAAAAGATGCAAGTGTCTGTCAGGAGCCCAGAAACTCACTGACCTTTTATACACACACACTGTTTACAAGCAAACAGATCACAGGTGAAGATGGTTACCTTTAGTCGCCATTCAACATGTTTGTGTCACTTGTATGCATGTTATCAGGCCAAAGTCACCAGGGTATGATTTTGATCAGACTTTTGATCAGGGTCATTTGGGTAGTTTCTGTTCTCATTATGATTTAAAAAGAGTAAACACAGTTGTTTTACAATAAATGGTTTACCAATGAGTGAAAAAAAGTTTTTTGTGTTATCATTCATATTCTCTGAAAAATGGTCCAAAAAAAATTTACAAAGTCTGCCTTAGCGTAGCCTTAGTATAAACAGTATAGTTAAATAAGCTTGCGTATTATAGCCAAGACACTGCAGAATGAGATACCGCTGTTTTCCACTGAAGAGAATGTAGCGGCCCACTAGGGCTGAACAATTAATCATTTAAAATTAAATTGCAATATTAAAAAAATTCAAATCCCAGAGGCCGCAATAATTGGTCAGAGAGGTCTAGTTAGGGCTTAAGAATCTGGTCAAGTTGTTGCTCTGTTACAGAGTAATTTGAAGAACAAACTAACTTCCCCAATGTCCTGACAGAAGACAGAGGATGTAGACTATAGTTGTCTAGAGAAAGGTTAGCTGAGCAGCCAAATTTGCCTGGTAAGGGCCCGGGGGCTACAACCATATTTAGGGCTCCCTTTGGGAGGGTTCCCAATCTCATGACTTCTTTAAGAAATTATACTTCATTCTTTCTCTGTACTAATAAGGTAACACAGCTTTCTCTCGATAAACAAAACTAAGACACTGTCACTGCACCAAAAGGTTTTATTGGCCGTTTGAAGAGAAATCACAGTCAGAGAGAAATAAAGTGGGGGAAGAACACAGTTTAAACAGTTTAAACTCAAGGCCCACAAGCCAAATATAGTCCTGTGAGATGAATGGTTAACTAAAAATATGTCCTTTGTTTAAATTCTTCTAATTTCTTAATAACATAAAGGCTTGGCCACAAAAAGTAGGAAGAAAAAATTGCATTTTGCAATGGAAAATTATGTTGCAATGGGCCTTTGACTGTAACGTGAGTTTCCTAACTGTTCTCAGAGTAGCTCAGTGCAGACTCTGTAGCTGCTGCAGATGACTAAGAGTAATAGCTAGCAACTTTTAGCTGATACAGTTCAAGATGAAGCCACTGTTACAAATTGTTTCTATAGTTATCTAGTAGGGCTGTAACTGTACACAAAAGTTACATTTTGGTTCGGTTTCGGTTCTTGGAAGTTTTGGTTCGGTAAATTTTGGAAATATGTCTGCACACAAATCTCGACTTATCTTGTCTGTTATTGTTTTTGACGGGGAAGGCAAAATTATCCCATACAGAAGGCCTTAAGGATGTGGGAAGGTCTAGCTTCCTGTTGAGCATACATAGTTAAAGAAAGAAATAACAAAATATTAATAATGCTTAGCACCTTCTTGCATGTCATATTTTAATTTCTGTACTGGCATTTGATTAGATTTTTAACCGATTTGTTTCAAATCTTTTCTTGTGATTGTTCTTCTCTCACCCAGACAATAGAGAGAGCAAACCAGCCAATAAAACAGCTTTTTAAAAGTGATTCACCATCTCCTACCTTAGCTATAGCTGTCTCCCCTCCATGTCCACTCTGCCCTGGCAGTGAGCGCGCAGTAACTTGCGAGCGTGCATCTCCGCGGAGCTGTTCTCCTGTGAGTGAGTGTCAGTCAGAGTGGGAGCTGCAGCTGTGGAGCCCCTTTTAACTCAAACTAAATGTGCATTGTAAGCATAAAGAAGCTTAAACTTGTGAGCTGCACAAGTAGCACTCTGTAGAACAGTACCTCACTTAATAATATCTGTGTGGAAACTCGCTTCAGTGTGGAGGTTCAGTGTAAATTATAAAAAAATTTACTAACTTGTACCAAAATGGTACACACATGTACCGAACCGAATGTGCTGTACCGGAAAGGGTACACACATAGATATAGTGTACCATTTCGGTACAGCACATATCTACATGTGTACCGTTACAGCACCATTATTTAGTATTGTACCTAAAGCATTGCCACACATTACAATGATCAAGATTACTTTTCTCAATGCTGCTCAAAGACTCCCTGCAATAAATGTTACTGTTTTTGATAAAGAGATGCTTTCTTCTACTATCAAAGATCCAAAGATGACCATCATGGTTAAGATTGCAATAACTTGAGGTTCTCATTGTGGTTTATTTTCTGATTAATTCCCTAAGCTAAATTATAAAATCTACATATGTTTGAAGGGAGCAGGCATTCTCCTCTTTCTGGTTAAACAAAGAACAGTGAGATATTCTCTTGAGTTGTTATTTCTATGTCTCAGCAATGCTCATTAAAGACCAAGAAACCCCCAAGTCTACAACTTCCATTATTTGCTTTAGAACAACTAAACTAACACAAGCTGTTCTTTTCATATAAAAAGTAAGACAGTTAGACCAGTCAGGCTTCCTAGAGGTCTCTGGTGCATAATCCTTGACTTAGTTAGTCAAAAGAGCGTGGGCACTAAACTCTTGGTGAAACTATTGTAGTTTGTAGTGCAAATGTAGTGCAATACAGTGGTTTGGCCAGACTCTGAACTTGGCTTGGGTGCCTCTCCGGGGAACACTTACACACTTCAAAAGAGAAGAGAGGCAGTGTCAGAACTGGCTACACAAAGGCTCATTGACAAAATGCGACTTGTTCACACTGTTGTCCCCCAAAGTCCTGTTACCCCGAGGAAGACCCAACCACAGAGGTGCGGTCCAACAGGAACAAGGAAAGAGAGCAGTTTGTGACAATGTTTTATATTGCAAAGTGACTATTGAGTAGCACAGGGGTCATTTATCGGATTTACAAAGCAATAAGCCGTGTCCCCTTTGAAATCATGTTCAGGGCTCCAGTACAATTAAAGATTAGAAAATAAAATGTTTTAGTATGATGTACTCAGGTGTTAGTTTAGGGCTACAACTAGGATAATGTTTAAATTTTTGAGCAATGTCAAAACTGAATCCAACAGACACAGTTTCCAGTTTCCTAACCACAACACTGAAAAGGCTAATACTGCTACTAAGGCCAGAGCAGCTAAAATAAGGGGTCTGGTGTCTCTGCAGCCTCAAAAGGTGACTAATAATCACAAGAAAAAGGGTGTTATGCTACCTCTGTAATGCCTTGGATTATCAAAGTGTCAGGAAATTGACAAATGTCATTGGTGTGGTGCTGCAGATTTATTGATTTATGCAAATTAGCCATGTGCTTTTATTTAACTTAGCACATCTTTGGCTAGATCTAGTCATGGTCACAGTTGCACACAGTTAAGTATATTTATATTGATCTACAGTAAACTGCTTTGTTTTTACTATGAGGGCAATGCCCACTGACTGCTGTTTGAGCATAAAAAATAAATATATATCAAAAACCAAAAAAAAAAACAAAACATTGAGGATGATTGATTTAGGTTGGAATATATTGTCAAAAAATAAAAAAAATTTAAAAGGATCCTTGCTATAGTGGTGAGTACCTCATCAGTCATGCAGGAGACTGGGGTTTACTTGATGGGGAGACGAAAACTGTATCCCTTTGTCCGGCCCCAAGCCCAGATAAACTTTTATTATGAACTGTTTAGCATAAAATCTATGCCAGATAAAATAGGCAAATAACTAGATAATGCTGTGCAACCCCTGAAAGGGGCTGCCACAAGAAATTGTTGTGTGTCTGAAAAATTTGATTTGTTAAATAATTAATGACCAAAAATAATTAGTCATCTGTGGTAGAGCGGTCGTCCTTCAACCGGAAGGTAGGTTCGATTCCCACTCTTCCAACAGTTCATAATGTCATTGTGTCCTTGGGCAAGACACTTAACCCCCCTTGCCTCCAGTGGTGACTGGAACCTTAATGTAAGTTGCTTTGGATAAAAGCGTCAGCTAAATGTAAATGTACATTAGTGAAAGAACAATATTTGGACAAATTTGTTTAGTTTTTTTCTATTTTCATTGTTAAATCAAACTAAAAACAATATATGCAATATGTTTGTTTCATCATAGAAATCTCATAAACTTACAAATGACATTTACATAACTATATGTTAAGCGGTAAACACAAGTTAATTCTGTTCTTTGTTTGTGCTGAACTTTATTGTAAGTGAGTAATGTCACATATACTGTAGATCAGGACTCTTAGGATAATCTTAACAATTGCTGCTTAGTGTAGAAACGACAACATACGAGACGGTAGTTTTGCCTCTCTGCCAATGACACTGCAGTCTTTGAATCTCCGCTCACGAGACAAGCTTTTCTATTCTCTGGTTGTTTTCTGACAGGGACACTCATTAACAGAGGCCATCGAAAAGAAATACAAAGCATGAGAGTATTGAACTGCAAAGACCGTACTGAAAGGTTCGGTCGAGAATCAAGAATTGTTGCAGCCCTAATAGATAGTCCTTTGTCAAAAATGTAAATATAATTTTACTAAACGTAAATAAAGCAAGCTATTTACATGCATCACAGCTGCTTTTTGACAGTGCCAAGGCTGGTGACCTCACTTAACACAACTAAAGCATTGTTTATACAAATTACTTTTCATAAAATTAAGCATAAATTTGCTAAGATGCTCTAGAGAAGTTCAAATGTGAAATTTGTTTTGCTTGCACAAAGACAGCCAGGGCCATCTGCCGCTGTATACCAACCTATTAAAGCCATTCTAATTGAAAGTACCTGAGTGAACAAAAAGGAGATGTTTGGCCACAAACCCCAGCCAGCTTTTCATTGGAGAGTTCTGAAGCTTTGTGTGCTCGACTGGCAGGCGCAGAGAAGGTCACTTCTCCAACACGGGCCAGACAAAAGGTGAAATGAGACAACTGAAGCAATCTTAGGTCAATATGAAATAGAAATCTCTCAGCTATACTGTAATAAAGTTACTGGAGTGAAGTAGCCGAGCCATAAAGGGGAACTTTTACAAGGAAAGAGCTGTTGAGGAGATTGGTTCGCCCACTGGCAAACCGCGGCTTCTGAAGGTGGCATGATCAGCGCAGGGACAGAATTACAGCCTTCACTCTGAAAAGGTGGTTTGGGTTTACAAGGGCTTAATATATGGCCTATTTTTT
Source organism: Neodontobutis hainanensis (assembly GCA_024349245.1). Taxonomy (NCBI): domain Eukaryota; kingdom Metazoa; phylum Chordata; class Actinopteri; order Gobiiformes; family Odontobutidae; genus Neodontobutis; species Neodontobutis hainanensis. Next base: position 5,456,893 of record JALDNG010000048.1, read on the forward strand.
TTAACAGTGTAGCAAAAGTGTTGCAACCAACAGTGGTATTAACCTATTCACTCATAACTTATACTTTCAGAAAAATGTCATACTTAAAGTAAATTTATATTCATCCAGTATTATGAAACAAAATACATGCACAAACTTCTAAAACTATTTAGATCACATTTTTACCTGAAACATCTGAATATAATTTTAACTTTAATTAAAGGTTTTTGCTAGTGAGCTTTTTTTGTTTTGGTTTTAAAGCTGTTATAAATGCAGTGTGTAGTTTTTGGTGACCTCTGGGGGGGAACACCTCTACTGTCATTATGCACATACGGTACCCTTACTGGGACATGATGTTGTCTATGACCAAAGTGGAAATAGAACAGACGATAAGTGTGAGTTCACAAGCCCTCAGTTACGATACAATTATATATATATATTTTTATATGGAAATTAACATAACACAATTGTTCTATTGAAAGAATAATTCCTGATGTCCTTTTATGTTTTATTCCTGTTCATAAAGTTAATTTGTAATACGATTTTGTAATACAGTATAATTATATGTATTTATTAAGAAACAAAAGATATTTAGTTCATAAATTATCCTAAGACAGAGGTTCTCAGACTGATACTCTGGTTCTCTCAAGTGGTATGTTGGATAATAACAATGAGCTGCAATGTTTGGATTACCCTTTTTAAATAGTAAAAGTTAAATTTAAATCAAACTTTGACTGTTAAAATCTGGGCTAAATGAAAACTAAACACTACATAAAAATCATTTTGGTCTTCTAGTGCTGTTGTTTTATTGTTACTGCCATGTAATATTGACAAAAGAAACTGTTTTCCGAAATGTAACCAACAAGAAATGAGGCAGTTCCATTCTCTTTGTTTAAGCCCCAGATCTGGTGTTGCTCCAGACAAACAGAAGACAAGAATATTAGAAACAAATCTTGTTTTCACATTTCATTAAGCCTACGTTAATATGCGGCTCTTTTCTCTGTTTAAAGTAATGATTGTTCTGCATTGTGCTGCATTTGCATGTTCGGAGTTCAACCAATTAAAAGCTAATTAATTAGACACAGTTCTATTAAGAAACAAATCCCATTCATCAATATACACAACCTAAGGTCAGCCATTGTTCAAATGTGAATTGGCTCTTTGCGCCAAGTGGACCAGAGAGCGCTACAACAGCAGCGTTTGCAATCACAATAAACTGTTTGGAACGGATACATTCGCTGGATCATGAACTCATCAGTGCTCATGGATTTTATTTCCCCCGATGGAAGCTGAACGCGTCACGTGGATGGACAGCTTTTTGGATGGAAAACTTTGCATAGACATAACAGATGACATCTCCTTGTCTAGTGCAGATGTCTAGATGAACAACTACAAGGCTATAAAAGAATAAAGACGTTAGACTTTCCTACAGCGGCTCATGGACATAACGCAAATACAAAAAAGACAAACAAATAACCACAACACTAACAAAAATGTATCCACAAGAGAAGATAGGGCTGTTGTACAAAGCAAGTTGAACAACTATGAGTTGCAGAGTAGGTTTAGAGTTGATAAAACTAAACAAAGCAGGTAATTTTGGCTCATTTGTTTCATGACACACATTATAAACAACCCAGGTTTAATGTGGTGCATAGAAAAGTCAGCAAAAAGCATTGAACATGGAGGTAAACAGGGCGGGGGGGGGGGGATTCCTCAGAGGGACATGAGGCAACATCATGAAGAACAATTTAAATACACATAACCTTTACATATTTCATGTCATTTAACAAAGTGTTACTATTAATTTTATTATTGACTTTATCAAATGAGATGAGCCAACAAAATTTGACACATAGTGGTTTAATCTTAATCAAAATAATATTGTAGCATAAAATAAAATAAATATTCATGTTTAATGTGATAATTAAGGTCCTTTTAATTGGTTCTATGCAGTATGTAAAAAGTATCCTCTTTAGTCAAAAAAAGGGTAAACACCAGGGTGACTTACCAGGGTAAAAAAACAAACAAAAAAAACCCAGCTTTGTGCAACAGGCCTCAGAGTTCTCAGGGGATTGTTATTACAGACGGACATACTAGCAACATATAATCGCCATATACTATATTTGCGTTGTTTTGAGCCTCCAGGGCCACTGTACTTTCCTCATACTCTATAAACATTTACCCATTTTATACTATGCTGTTCAGCTCTGTCTGTCCTCATTTAAAATACAGCAGTTAGGAGCGCTGACATTACTCCACAGCAGCCAAACAGTGAAGGCTGTCTGCCAAAGTCTCTGCCCCCTGCACTGCACATGAGCCTGGTTTCACTTTTAGTTTTTAATAATAATAACCTTTGGCCACTTGCCTAAAATGGTGAGCCAAAGTTGAATATTTTGAAAGCGGCAACTATTTCCCAGATAAACGTACAATTTTCTATGTTTAAAATCTATTATTACAAACCCGGTTAAAATGAAGACTTTAAGACATCAATCAAATCCAAAGACAGCAGCTTGATCTACAACAAAACAAAACACTAGTTGAACATCTGTGTTGAAAATGTTAGCTTTGACTGTAAAAATGTGTGAAGGAGGAAACGAGCAAGATCGGCTGCCGGCTGAAATCTGCAACACAAAACAGCTATTGCACAGTTCATTTGTTCTGTTCGCTCTGTTACAGGTTATGTGCATACTGTTAAATATATCTGCCTCTGGCTAGTGTGCTCCCTTGATGAATAGTGAACAGCCAGCAGTGAGGAGTCTATGTAAACTGCCCCACTTTGTGCAAGGCGATTGGTAAAGGCTTGCTCATTTGGATATGCATAAAATAACTATATTCTACTGGGAGCGTTTCTGAGTTTCAAACACTTGGGGTCAACTACACGAGCAGATTCCACATGTGCAGCCTGTGGCGCTGTGGTCTGGGATCTACCTCCCTCCTGGCTGGGTGACGTTGCAGTTCTATTTGCAGAACGAAGGTTGAATTGAGGCTGCAGGGAGTGTAACACTGACCCATATGACCTGTGGCCTAGAAAAGCTGCCTGAAGCTCTGAGCACTACAACTCCTTACTTCTTTGCCTCAGCCTTTCAACGGCAAGCAGAACCTCTGCACAAAGCATGTGTCTTTTCATGCCAAATGATTTGCATCCTTTTTATTCACATCTTTGACTTGTTGTCAATGTATTCTGTGCTGTTTCAGAGCCCTCTGTGAAGTCTCAAGTGGGAAGAAAGAAAGGAAGTTGAAGAGGCAAAACTGCTTTTCTTTCAGACCCAGTGTCTACAGGCCACATGTCTGCAGTCATCTGTCACTAGTTTACATACGTGCTATGACACTTTGCTCTCTTCGGGAACTTGTTGTCACCACTTGGCCGCCAGCAGAGGCTGACTGGGTGCTCGATGGGTCTCCCCCAGGTGCCTCTGGGGAGCCACATTAGACCTAACTGACAGACTGACAGAAACACACACACTCAGGCCTTATCCAAACACACTCCTCATGCTCCACGCCCGCTCACATGCTCCCAAGGCATGACACACTTTGCATAAAGCAGTGACTTTACATCCATTTTTTCAGACACAAAATTATTTTTTCACCCCTCCAGCCCCTCCATGCTACATGGAAGTTTGGAAATGAATAATGGAAACAACAGCTGAAGACTCATGGGATCCATTTAAAGATGTGGGAGAGGCGATGCAGTCAGGGCTTGGACCGCAGAAACATCACGCACCACATAAATGAACACCCCATTGTTGCATATTGGGAAGATGGAGCATTAAAAGCACAAGTGGGCCTGTTAAATGTCAAACCTTCACTAGTTTAACACTATTTCCCTTAAATATAAGAATGCAACATAATTAAAACAGACCATAAAACATTTAAAAATCTGCAAATTAAAATGAAACAACCTTTGCAAACACTTGACATTGTTGTTCTTGCTGATTCTTTCTCCAAATGTGATAATGGACACCAGTGAACTGAAAGTGAACTTCTATTAAGTGCCAAAACACTTGCAGAGCCAAGCAGTACAAATGACTTAATTTCCATTTCTAAAATAAGACACAATTATGTTTAGCTCCCAAACATTTTTTTCAGTACTTCCACCTTCCTTCCCCTGATAGTCAAAAGTGGAATTGAGTTCGCCGGCGCAGGGCAGTCCACAGTAACAGCTATTTTTTGACCGTGCAAAGTCAACAGAACTCCCTGAGGTGATTTTTGTGATAATGAACACAAAGGAAGTGTCAGGATTCATAAAGCTTTTGAATGATGCTGAACTCGAGTGCTCACTTTTTACACTGGTGTATTTTTATTTAAATTAATCCAAGTGTCCCAAGTGGACCTTAGAGGAAGGACTGAGTAATAAGCCACAAAAGTCAAGGCGCTATTCATTTACACCACACACGCAGAACAAATATTCATAGATGATCCCTGTTTAATGCAACACTATGTCACCTTTCAGGTTTTGCACAACTGATTGACAAAAGAGCCTCACATACTTTAAGATCATTGACTCTATAGCGCTACTTTTGCACGCACTAAGCACTGTATAGCCAACTTAATAAAAAGTAAATAGAGCCACAATAAATGGTAAAGTACTTTGATTTGATGTGCTTGTTCACATGGCTCCACTAAAGCTTGAATGTTCAGATAAAATCAATCAGCCCAAACTGTCATCATAAGCATATGTAGTGCATTAGTGTTTCAACTTGTGCTTATCCTAGGGTCCGATTATACTAGCAACTGGTCCAGATATTTTGCTTTCTAGATTTCAGCAATAGGTTGGCAAGCTTGTTTGACCACAATGTTAAGTTCAAACACTCATCATTAGCAGCAATCCAAAGGTAAGTTATGTCTGGTCAGTTGTTTTGTTAGTGACAGTTGCCAACCTTAAAATTGGGCATAATACTCTTTTCATTCACCAATCGATAACCCCTCTCTGAGTTTGGATTTGCTCTAAAACAGAACTTGTAATGTTTGGATTTTCAACTGTTCCCTAGTACTTATTCCAATGTATCTTAAACAGGCCTTGGTCATAGGTCCTGACCAACTGTGGTCTTCGTCTTGACTCAGTCTATATCCTAGAATTTTGTCTTGTCTTGATTTTGATACACTCCGGTCTCAGTCATGATTCGGTTTCAGATGGTGCTGTCTTTGACAACTCAACTGGGCACAGGGTTATTTTAAATGATTTGGAAGCTTTACATTTTAATGGTTTGAGGCTATGTAAATGTATAGTTCCTGCCATTGTTGTCACATGACATCCTCGGTGCAGACAGCAGCTGTCTCGCCGCAGCCTGACACCTTAAGCCTCTATGGCACCGTATGCTCGTCCCTCCGCCGCCTCCGCCTTTGTCAGCCTCTTCCTCCTCTCTCTCCTCCCAGCACCAGCAGGCAGACCCCAACCCCTCCTCAACCAGCACCTGGCTCACGGCCAGAACCTGTCAGCCCAGGCTCCACGGACCATAGATGAATTACTGGAAACTTTTACATAAACTACAGATGATACCCTAAGCCTGAAATGTCAATCTAAAAAGATAAGCATGGGACATATTGAAAAGAACAATGAGACGAAATATGAAAAGATATCCTTTTCAAGCAAATTTTCAAACAGCCAATGTGTTAGTTCCAAATAATGGATTTGCTGCTTAGCTTGATGCTGACTTTAAATTTGTGTATATTTACACCACCTTCTGACATGACGTGGAATTTGAGCGTACTGCATACGCTCAAATTCCATGTGGATGCATGTTCATATTGATAAATGCCAAAGCTGGAATGGAAATGGTCGTACATCCAAAATTAAGCTCCTTTGATAAATAAGGGCCAGTGGCTGCAGCAGAGACTCAGAGAAGGCAGCACATGATCCACCAGAACATTATTACAAATCTCTGACAAAAGTGAACCTCAAACAGGTGAAGACTTGTAAATTTAAATAAAGTTTAATGAGAGAGGAGTTAATTTATGAAATGTATTTATGAATGTCATTTTCTAGAAAGCGTATTGGGGTATACTGTAGCCATTATTCAGAAACAAAGTTACAGGCTACACTGTTTTGTAACTAAAAAATAAACAGTGTTTGCTATTATGATACCTGACAAATTTTGCACATGACAAGCGGATTAGTTTGTTCATAATAATAACAAACAAAGCAAATCTATTAAACCGAGTTTTTAAGATGAACGATGGGAAGGCCACCTTAGGCTACGAGCCGTTCTTTTTTTCACACAGATCCTTTGCTGCTGAGTGGACAGGTCCTTCTCCTGCTCTCTGTGTGTGTCGCCGTGCTGTCACATGACTCAGCGTCAAAAGTGAACAGAGCAGGAACAGGACAAGTGCCGTGTGGACTTATTTAACTGCAGTTAACAAAAACACTGCCAGTTGTGATCTGTGTAAAAAGGCCTGTTTGTTTATGGATTTTTTTTCATTTATGGCCCGCAAAAAAATAAAATAATAAATGTATATAAAATTGCAGATCAAATATTTAAAAATTCTAGCCTGTTTTTTTCTGCGCGCTCATTAAGCCCCGCTTGTTAAGTCCACGCGGAGCCGACCCGGTTTGATGCTGGTCTGTGCAGCAGGAGAGACACAGATGGTGAGCAAGTGAACCCTTTTGCTAAAGTGGATTTAAATCATTATTTCCATTGTTTAAAACAAAGTTTAAAACTGTGCTAATATTGTGCACATCCACCTCCTGAACTGACTCTGTGACAGTGACAAGAGGGAGGTGTGTGTTTTGTCCCAAAGTCTTTCAGAGGAGCGTCAGGGACAGTGTTAGGATTGAGTCCTGGTAGGGGGCCGGATGAAAAGCTGTGGAGGGCTGTATAGGGCCCCCAGGCCGCCAGTTGATGTTCATTGCTCTATAGTACACTCCCAGTCTTAAGGTCTTAAGGCAGTTTATATTTGTATCATTTTCTGTTACTTCATCATCACATACATACAGTAAATTGTTACTATAAAATAAAAATAAACATTTGTTGAGGGAAATGTGCAGGGCAGATATTAAAAGTTTCTATAGACTTGTTTGACAAATTAAAACATTTCTACTGGTTGGTTTAGGTCTTAGGTACAAGTAGCAGCACATCTGTATTATTTGAAAGTAATGGACCAAAAACTAGGTCAAACTGTAGAGATCGGAGCAATACAAAATACGTATGTTATGCTTAAAAGCACTTCATAATTTCTGCTCTCATTCGTACTCATTCTTGCTAGAAAGGCTGATTGCCATATTAGTCAAACTCCATTTTGTGCGAACACATAATGAATCTCAATACAGCCAAACTATATATAAATTGAGTTTCCTCTTATCCTCTTGTGAAAGCCTCGCTGCTCACTCTCAATACAGACCTCCCCAACAGCAGGCAATAAAAACACCTCGGGAAAAAAAAAAAAAAAAACGGGACAGGAAAAAACACCTCTCCTCACCAAGGTTATTCAATGATAAGCAAAAGTACTCAGGCGCACAATGACGCCTCCAAGTGCCTGCTATTTTCAAAAGTCACGCCATTGTAGAGTTAAATGCAGTCCTTGGGGGGATGAATTTACAGCAGCGGACAGAGACGGTAAATAATCCGAGAGGGGTTGCAATTAATGAAGATGTTTCCGTCACCAGAATGTAGCATTGTATGATAGCTCCCAGATGAATATAGCATAAATATTGTGCTATGTATAACTCCCCACTGCACTATTCAGCACTGACAGCCACAAAATACTACATTATAAATCATTTCACAAAGAAAAGCTCAACGAAGACCGGAACAGAAACCTAAAGATGTCCTTAGTCAATACCAAATCAAAAAATGCACGTCTAATTGAAGTGTAAACAGTAATGAGGACATCAGTGATTTAGGTGGCTGCCACTTGGGGTATGATAATTATACATCTACCAATGCACATGAATCTCCTACAAGTCCAGATTACAAAGCCGGAGTGCTAAACCTACTTCGGTCCACCTGGGGATTGGCTAGAATAGACAATCCCCAAAAGGCTCCGAGCAGGCTGCCTTGTCTCCTTATACACACCTCATGGAAAAGGAACAAAGCCACGTAGAGCAAACGAACAGAAAGAGGAGTTTACGGCCACAAATGTGATGTAAATAATGCTTGTGACATATATGGCCTGGATACAGCGGCGCTACGGGGTGACTTATGAGAGAGTGTTTTGTTTTTGGGTGAACTATAAGCGCGTTATGCAGTGAGGTGTGGCTCATAGTAGCATCTCAGAAAGTTTAGTTTGTTTAAAAAGATAAAGGGTGTCTAGTATAAAAGGGTGGGAAATAAACAATCATTTCTAAAATAATGCATTTTATATAACAAAATGCACTGTGCCCACAAATTTTAGTGGATAATATGTGGAAAACATATGCAATAACTAGAGGTTACAATATATATTGTATGTATCGGTATCGTGATACAGATATTGTGATATGTGTTAAAAGGCCATTTTCACTCAAAAGGGCTGTTGATGAAATAGACATGTGGGAGTGATGTACAAAGGAGGGACAAAGCAAAAACTACAAACAAGAGATGGTTGATTTCATTCAAATTAGATTAAAATGATACGACAATAAAAAAAATTGATTGCACAAAATTTACATCAGTATATGGCTACTGTTTTACAATTTTTTCACAAATATTGTGAGTTTGTGAAAATTTACTGTCCGCTGTATCATGTTTTTATCATTATCATGGACAATGTAAGAGTGATACCATCTGATTCGCACCTCTAGTGATAGCAAATTATATTATTTATATTGCAAACAATAACTTGCAATTTTTTAATCCCTTTTCGCATGGTATGGCCCTGGTCAAACTCCTTCAATTTAATTATGTCACGCTTTGATATTGATAAGCTCTGATTGGTTGATTGTTTTGACAAACAATGCATCAAATGTTTATGGTATGCTACAATGTTAATGCATTACAATTGGTTAGGTGCAAAACAGATATCGCAGCTGTAATATTGCGATAATGATATATTGCATATATTTGTGATCTCTAGGAAAAATTAGCAGGTTTTGTGGTACGATATAGACCATATTAGCGTCTCAGAAAAGGCTTGTGGTAGTTTAGTTTATTTAAAAGATATATAAAAGGTGTTAAAGCAGATAAAAATGGGGCTGCAAGATATTGTTTAAGAGGGCGAAAAACAAACTACTATTTCTACAAAAGCATACAGTCTTGCCTTACAAAATCTGCAGTGCCTGCTCATTTTTAGGTGGGTATTTAAGTATATTATGCAGTATGGTATGGATAAGAACTAGTTGCTTTCCAAATAGTATGACCCTATTACAGCTTTTCAATTATGTGTAACCTGTTGACCATCTGATTACAAGCACTGGACGCATTGTATGCAGTAAATATATTGTGAGCATCACTTCATTCAAAAGTCTCCATTTATTGCTTTAAATATGTGTTTGCCATGTTGCTTCTAACGCCAGTGTCGGAATCTGCTATATTGTAAGACATGAGTTTGAATCAAAGGGAAAAACATTCAGACGAGTAACTAGGAGACACATGAAGGGTATGTACGAGCAGCCAAAGAAAGCCACACGCATTTTTCGAAAAACGTCTATGCCATATGCTGTCACTCAGAGAGAGAGAGAGTGAGAGAGAAGAGAAAAAAAACAAGAGCGAGCAGGCAGTGCCTAAATGAGATGGTGGGAGGCGGTGGAGGGAGAGGGGAGGGGGGGGGGGGGTGAGGCGCACGGGAGGGATGTCAAGGATTCGCGGTCCTTCATCTCTGCAGCCGAAGCAAACGCGTCCCTCAGTATAGCAACAAGACAGCTTCCTTCCACTTTTCCTTAACGCAGTCCAACTTAGATCAGTGTTTGTGAGCGACTGTCAGTCCACACACAGAAAAACACACACAGATAACACAGCTGGGCTGCCATGAGGGAAACGCTACAAGAAAAAGAAAAAAAGAAAAAACAGACAAGAAGACAAGGGAGGAGGGGGGTTAACACGCACAATACTCCAAAGAAACATTTCACAGCCGTGGGGAAATAACGTCGCCTTTTATTCTCAAACAAAAGAGAATGCTTAACATATTTGCAACCAGATCTGATCCGTGCAGTGACGAGGCTAAATGGGATTTCTTGTACTTACTGACAAATAGATCCAGCATTTCATCAATTTACAAAAGCCCCACGGACGTTCCCAGGGGGTGTTTACACAGCGTCAGCTAAAGAGAGACGGCAGTCAGCTGTAATTGTCATCATTAAATTGTCAGTCTTGTCCATTCACGCCAGGCTTTGCTGTCAATTTTTACTGATTACTAATCACTTTAGATTATGGACACAGTATTTACAGTAAGTGTTTGATAGAGTCCCTATTACACTTGTGTTATTGTGAATTTCTTGACAAAAATCTATGAGGCATTATATTTCTAAAGCATCCTCTTTTATAAAGCATATCTCTACTCCCTATATTCTCCATAGGCTTCCTTTTACATCTCAAACTGACCTCACATTACATTATATCACAAATACACAGTAGATGTAGAAAAGCCAATAAGTTATGACTGGTTTGATTAATATAACAAAATTGTTCATGTGCACCTTCCTTGTTATGTGCTTAATCATTTCATGAATAGTTGCTTAATATCATGCTAAACAAGTTCATTATCAAAGTGGTAGTGTCCATTTTCTTGACAAATAGTGAGACCGCCTTAACGACAGTAAAAATGTCAGCGACCTTTTGACCTTTTGCCAACACATACATTTTTTTATTATTTATAATCTGTTTACCACCTGATAATAACCAATTAGCAACTCATTAAGAGCATATTTTGGGAGTTTGAAAAATATTACAGGTATGCCACTGTTAAGCAATTAGATTATAACAGTTTTAATAGCCCCAAATTGAATGAAGACTAAAAACATAACTGAAATTATATAATGCCTTTTTAAAAGTCTGCCTTTATTAAAAAAGAGGTTCATAAGTAGGTTGGTAGTAATGAACAATTTCCTGCCAAATAGACGGCAATGAAGACTGTGACCTTTTGCCTATTTTGCCAAAATATACACACTTTGTACTCATTTATACTCAGTTTACAAGTTAGTTATAATAAACTTTGAAGTTATTAGAAAATATAATTTGGTGGTGGAGGTGGTTACAATTTTTTTTTTTTTTTAAAGACGCATTTTACTACAGTATAGCTCTGGTTGCTAATTGCTTTTCACTTTTCAGCAATACATCTCGATATCAAATTGTAGTATCAAAATTTAATTTATAAAAAAAAAAAAAAAAAGACAGTAAAATCTCAGTGACCCCTTTGCCCTTTTGCCAACATAGACAAGATTTTTACTCATTCATAATAACTTTAAAACCTGATAATAACAGATAAGCAATATGGATTACCAAAAATCTCCAACTAAGATGCCACAGTTTAGCTTAATACAATTACTTCATTCAAATCTCACTACTTCTTGTTATTGCACTGGCCTTGTCTTTAGATGTGTGAACATGCCCCGTGACAAGGTGTGTGGGGGGTATGGAGGGGGTCTGACCGACCGCAGTTCCGTGTCAAGCGGCAGAAGCGGCCGCAGCTCCGACTGATATCACAAGGCGTCAGAAATTAAAGCGAGCCGTCACTTTTTCTTTTCCCCCCTCTTTCGATGCAGGCCAGAGGTGTCTGGGGTTAAATAAGGACCTGCTGGAATCACCTTACTCCCTGCAGGGGCCCCGTGGAAACCCCTCCCCTTCAGCCTGGATAAATAACCTCAAGTGGCACCTGGTAATTAGCATGTGCAAGATAAGTTGTAGCATGGACGAGGACAGGGAAATGCAAGAGTACAAACTGCAATTATGTGATGCACTATTTAAAATAGATAGCACTTAATCCACTAAGTATTGTCTGACTGCACTTGTCGCCATCTTCGTAACTACATTGCAGATAAATCAAAGCGCTTGCATATGGAAATCAACAAATGTAACACCCACTTTACACAAAAGCATTCCACAACACTTCCCCCATAACCAACGCGGTGCTAATGTACACTTATTTTGCTCCACAGAGTGACGGACGCTGCACATGCTGTTATTTTTCAAGAGCCATGAAAACATACTTGAGCCGAGGAGCTGATGGTGTTAATTTACTCTCAAAGCCCAAACATGCAAATGAAATGTGCAAACACATTTAGGTAAATGGTGGAGGTGGAGAGTTTGCACCAGAGACACACAGCACAACTTTTTGGAAACAGGAGTTGAGACACAGACTAAACGATGACAGATTCATGACAATTGGGTGACTGTCACTTTAAAAAATCTTAACAGTAACTAGATAGATAAAGATGCACATGATAAAAGTGGACTTAGTTATTGTTCTGCACTCTGTAATAATGAATTTAAATAAAAAAATGTAAATGCAATTTAGTTTGAAAGGAATATCTAACATTTACACTTGTAAATATGTTATAAATTATAAAACATACAGCAATAAATACAGTGTAAAAATGTGATGCAATTTCTTTATATGTATCTAACCATGGCAAAATGCTGAGGCTAATATTTTTGAAACATATACCAGCCACTTTTCTTTATACCCTCCTTAGCTTATAGTTTATATGTCCATGAGCAAAATATTGTTATTATTATTATTACATGGGTCATAAAATATATCTATAACTAAATACTACCAAGATAAGTCCTGTTTGAACTTGAGTGGCATTAATATATGAATAATAATAATTAAAAAGTTTTGGATGCAGTGTAAACCTATGAGAAAAACTAAAACTGCACAATAAAAGACAACAGTTTAAGATCCTAATAAATCAGCGTATAGTATTTTTAATAATATTTTACAATATGTGTTAAGAAATATTACTGGTGCAAATATAAAAGTATGTCACTAAAAGAGACACAACTGCTCAGGTTCTGTTTAAACTAAACTTTGCATTAACATGTTTTTTATGTCAGAAGACAAACGTAATGGGTAAATGTAATATCCTATATGAGCAATAATAAGAATTGTGTCAGAGTTTTGCATGCAGTGTAAATCAGTGCTATGTAAAAAACTGATGTCTTGCACAGTAGCAAGACAGCAGCTTAAGCTTTGAGTAATTAAAAAATATATACATAAAATATCTGTTGAGGAATACTGTTGCAAATGTAAAAGTATTTCACAAACAACTGCTCAAATCTTGTTTAAACTTAAATTGTATTAGCATTTATGGCAGAAACAAAATATTATTGGTTCAATTTAATATACAATAAGAGCATTGATTATAATTGTGTAACACTTTGCATACATTGTAAACCAGTGCTATACAAAATACTGAATCAAAAACAGCAGCATAGATATGGAAATAATATTAAAGCTTACATCCATCAAAAAATATATGTTATGAAATATTACTGGGGACAATTTAGAAGTATGTAACAAGCAACTGTTCAAATCCTGTTTAGACTTAAATAAAATTTTACATCAGAAGAAGGTGAATTTAATATCCTAATTGAACTTGTATTATAATTGTGTAAGAGGTGTGCATGCAGTGTAAACTAGTATTATGAGAAAAACTGTTCAATAAAAGACGCAGTTTTACAAACTGATGTCACAGCTTATTGTAACTTTTAACATCACCTTTAGTGTCAGGCTGTTGAGTGTCTGTGATGAATTAATACTGGAACCAATTGTAATTTATATAAAAAGCAGAGACACAAAGTTACGTTTAAACTCAGCATTGACATTTTTATATCTCCTGTCATAAACCTAACCTTATGGTGAAATTCCATATCCTCTTCAAACTCTTTTAACTGTGTTGGACTTTTGCATGCAATGGAAACCAAACTGTAGACAATTAAAAAGCTATATATTTATGTCACAAGCAAAAAACTTATCATTAACAAAAGATTAACAACCATGGTGTCAATGTACACTTATTGTGTCTTCCAAATCAGAAAACAAACCATATGAATAAATGAAATATCTTATATGAACATTAAAAATAACAGAGTTAGTTTCACATGCAGTGTAAACCAACTGCACTCAATACCAGCTAAAACATATATAGTTTAATTTGTATATTAAGCAAAGACACATGCTCTGGTCCTGTATAACTTCAATAGCATTAAAAATGTGTATCTTCCATGGCCATATCAATAAAACCGAATATGAACATTAATAATAATTATGCTGTAAGAGTTTTGCATGCACTGTAAACCTGCCATGTGAGAAAACTGGACTCAATAAAAGACAGCAGCCCTAAACAATGCAAAAGTCTGAAGTCCATTCAGTTCTGCTAATTCAAATTATTACAAATCATAAAAAATCTTAAATGCTGTTTGGTGCACTCACAGAAATCCCACACAACTGTATGTGTCTCAATTCAAAAGTCACAAATGTGAAATAATAACTTTTACTGCCATCTTGATTTGCATACTGTGAACTAGTTATAATAATAAGGTTTCCAATAATTGGCTTAGTTATAAGTAATAGTTTTGCATGCATTGTTAAGTGTTATGTAAAATAATAATAATAATAAAAATAATAATAAAAATAATTAACTACACACAATAAAAGAGCTGCAAAATATACTGAAACTCTATGCAATACAATTTTTGGGTTGAATGTGCTCCTTAATTCCAAATCAAGAAAAGTTTAACAGCTGCACGGTGCATGCACAAAAATCAAGCAAAGTGTCTTCAATCAAACGTCACAAATGTAAAACCACGTAAAAAAAATAAAATAAAAAATAAAAAACAATAACAAATGATAATAGCAAAAACTGAACCTACCATAGATACTGCTAGTGATCATGTCGTCAAGCCTAAAAGCAAGAGGAGAGGGAGAAGAACAGCACAATCGGAATTTTCACGAGGAGGAATTCCAAAAGGTTGCTTCTCATTACAGCCTGTCTTTTCCCCCCGTTTTTTTTTTTTTTGTTTTTTTTTTTTGTTTTTTTTTCTCAGATCTCGGATTTCACACAACTTTAACAAAAACGCCACGGTCCCCCTTCGTTCTGTCCTCAGGTATTCACTGGAGCCGTATGGGTGCAATTACACAGCGACGCGAGAAGGGCTATGAGGAGGAGGAAAGAAGCTGTGTGTGTGTGTGTGTGTGTCCCCTCAGGCGGCGCGGAGAGCCACTGAGCACCGCTAACGTTACCTCCTCCACAAACTGCACTGCACGGCGGCTGGAGACTGTCACTTTTTCTTGCTCGAGTTGGAACGAGAGCAATAGGAAACGTGCGAGCGAACGTAGATGACATAAAACACACATTCTTAATGCCGCCCATTAGAGGAAGAGGCTAAAGCAGCGTGGTACCCCCCTCCCTGCCTCCCCTCCCTTCCTTTACTTTCCAAATAGATTACTCGCCCCAATGACATGCTATCTATCTATTTAGCTCCCGCCTGGGGTTAACTTTAATCCGAAGAGAACGTTGGGGAAACTTCACGAGGAAGTTATTTGAAGAAGCTGGGAAAAGACATTTGTGATTAATTCTACATTAACTGTTCGTGGTGTAAACAGGACGAGAAAAGTGGGTTTAGTCGCAGCGTTTTGTTTGTACATTGACATATATATATATATATATTTTTTAAAAGGCTAAATGACTCCATAGCCTATTGATTCCATTAGCGTACGTGATACGCAACGTCCGCGCGAGCGCGTTTACCGAGACGTCTTCCTTTTATCTTTTTTGATAAAAATGTTCACATAAGTGATAAACCAGGCAGGCTTACCTGTGTAGGTGACAGGGCAGCGTCAGGGTTTAGTACCATCGAGGCGCTGGATGGCGGGGCTGGAAGCGTCAGTGGCTCGCGGAGGGTTAAGCGTGAAGGCTGCTCGCCATTTGAATGCAGTCCAAGTTAGTGAAGGGACTGACCACAGCCTCTGCCATGTTGGAATTCCAAACCCTGGACAGCTGCTCCGCTGACTGAAAACAGCGTGCTGCACACTGCGCATGCGCCCTGCAGCTGGAGCCAAATTCAAAGAGAGGCAAAGGCAATGGACAGCAGTGGACCAGAGGTTTTTAGACCGTTTCTCCACACATTGAAGTGAAAGCATGTTACACGGACATTAATGGTTCCATAATGATGTATTTGTCAGGACAGGTAACAGTAATTCATTAAAGAGAAATAAATGTTTAAAATTGCATGTTTTTAATATGTCCATTCATGCATAGGTCTACACAATCATTAGTAGAGGCATTCATTTTGGCAGTTTTTACATTTTAAAGTGTAATAACTTCAATTGGAAAATAAATTGTATATGTCCTTAGCAGTCTGACGTCTTCTATGTATGTGTGTTTTATATTCTCAAGTTATTTTTGAAAAACAGTATTTCTGCCTTTGTTACTTTCCATTGAGATAAGTGTGATCAGTGTTGCCTATCAGACCTTATTCTTGAATTATCTTTAGGTCTTAGAAAAACTGAACAAATAACTTTTAGAAGACTAGCAGGCTTAAAAAATGCTTCAAGGCTTAGCTGATGTTGATTTTGAAAGAGAGCCTCAGAAGACTCCAGATGAGTTGTTGAACGTTCCTCAGGCTCAGACAGTGAATCAGAGTGTGAGTAACCACTTGATAAAAAACAAAAAGCTGAAGCTGAGTCATCCCATACTGCTGACATTAGGCTAACTAAGGGAAGTATTTCACGGCATTCATTGTCATTATTAAACAAGGGCTGGTAGCCTTCTCCAAGGCCATGGAGAGCAGCAGTGACTATTAACCCAATTAGTCAAAACATTTGTGAACAACAGAGCTCTCCGAGTTTGCTTTTGGTTACAACAGTGACGTTCAAAGACAGATGTGTCCAATTCTTTAAACCTGGTCCAGTGAGTGGTTTTCTAGAAGTGTATGGAGGTAAAACCTTTTACATTCGCAGTGAAGTGGCTGATTTGTTGTAATGTCTGTTCCACAACCTAGAACTGACTGTTCCACAAACTAGAAAAAATAAACTTTGGTGACTTTGCTTTTAGTCTTTATGCACCGTGATGCTGGAACAGCCTTCCAGAGGATCTGAGGAGAGCCAAAAAATTTTAAAGATTAACTCTAAACATTTATTTAGGCTGGCTTTTATGTAGTGTTTCATAAACAGTTTATTTCACTTAAATGTTATTTTATTTAGTTATTTTATTGTATAAATTTTGTTCTACTCTATTTTGCTCATTTCTTGCGGCATGGTGTCAGAGTGGTTAGCACTTCTGCCTCACAACAAAATGGTCCTGGGTTTGATTCCCAGCCAACCTTTCTGTGTGGAGTTGACATGTTCTCCCTGTGTCTTGTACATTTCCCCTGCCACTTAAGAGATCTACAAACTTCCCCCACTCCCCATAGGGCCAGGACATCTCTGCAAAAAAGATTTGCAATCTCAGTGGGACTTTCCTGGATAAAATATATAAAATAAACATTTTACAGAGTGAACTACAGTAAAGCAAAGCCACAATTTTTTTTAAACTGTTGTGAATGTTGTGTTTAATGATTTTATTTTGTGAAGCACCTTTATTTTGTGAAGGCTTGTGTTGTATTGAGTTGTATGAAAATGCTATATAAATAAAGTGTGATTGATGTCACACATCAATAGCTCAAATATTTAGGACTTGCTAGACTTTCCATCTTCACTGAGTGATGAAAAGTCCTATATACTGAGCCAGTAGGCTTCATGTCTTCCATTCCAATCTTATGCAGTATATTTTGCTGACACACTTATTACTCCATATAGCCCACTCCGATCATATAAAACAACAAATAGCCTCAAGTCATTTTAATGCATGCCTGATCTGAAATATGACCAATACTAACAATACCCCCATGCACACTGCTATTAAGCATTAATGTGTATCTCATTAACTCAGTACACATCGTGTTTATCAGTTATATATCAAGGTTTAACTATGTAGTTTGATGGAGTGCAGCTACACTCAGAGCCCTTTAGAGGGCACACTCGCTGAAATGTTAGACAGTGTTGCTTTAATTATGGCTCTTATTTTGGAAGCTATGTAGTCCCTAGTCAGTTTATTGTGCACTTTATTGTGCAGTCACTACTGGCATGTTCCTCCTGTGAATGGTTGGGTTTCCTCCGGGTACTCCAGTTTCCCCTACCAACATCAAAACATGCTGGGAGCCCCCTGGTGTCTAGGAATTTCTTCACAGGGATAATAAAGTTTAAAAAAAGAATTTACACAATTGTAGCATTGACTGAATTTCTAGTGAATCAAAAAAGTTGAACTAGTTTCCCATAATGCATCACTAGAGGAGTTGTAACCAGCAATAGTCCCTGGATGCAAAAAAAAACCCATAATGCTTTGCGAGATTCATCAGTATAGAGAACAGCAAACACGACTACACAAGGCTTTGGAATTAGGAAGTTAGAAACACACATTAAACCAGTCATGTGGCCAGAGATGCATGTTGATATTTTTTAATGTTTGTTTTTATTTGTATAGACGGAGACGTCACAGGCAGCTGTTTTTCAGATCAGTGTGGGTACATCTACTGAATATAACACATTCTAACTCATTATAGATTAGTATTTAGCACTAAAAATTCAGAATGTAACATAGGACAACAACTGCAATATTCTGTTGTATAGCTGCACTTTAATATTGCTTTAGAGTTTGCACTGTTTATTTTATATAATGTGCAAAACTTTAGCTTCTACTTCTTTAGGATTTTTTTCGTTTCAATTACCCAAAAGTAGTTTATTCAATCACTGTGTGAACATAATGAATCCTGTTTGTTCTGCAGCTTTAGCTCATCCAACCCAGTATTTACCATTGCTTTTATTGCAGTATTCAAGGTTATATTTAAATTATCGTGACCTGATGTTCAGAATCTAATCTATATTTTCATTAGCATGTTTTGGTAAAATAAATTTACAGCCCTATTTACTTTTATTCATCAGCCAAAATATGTTTTTATCCTCAAAAACCTGGTTACTTTGCACATTTCTTATTGGAGTCAATCAGCTTTTCACTCAATACAGTTTGAGACACACTGTTGTCGGATTTCCTCTCTATAATCTGCTCACAGCCTTGAAACACAGAGGTGACATCCTTTGGGCAGACGGAATATGAGGATTTGAGCCCAAACTGCCATCACTCCGCTTCTCATACTCCAAGCTGAGTCCCTGGGAGTGATGCATCAGTTCAGCCTTCACTATTTCCCCTGACTGCGACATGCTAATTCCAATGGCGCAAGCTCTTTGGAGAAATCCTTCCCATCAGGCAGGACACCGAGCCACCGGCCACTGCGCTGCACCAGACAATGACAGTCAGAGCTGAGAGCTATATAGTCAGAGCTATCATTCGATGCAGTTTATAATTCCAATGCTGTGATAGCAAAATAACCTGCTAATAATGTGGACCAGGGGTGATACAGGAATAGCTGGTGATTCGGTGAAAATGTGCAAGCTCCAGAGGTCACAATGAAAACAACAGCGGTGTGTTTCGCAAGTAGCGGTGTGTCCATTGTCTGCCTCCTCATATGGGCATGTTCGGCCCCTGCCTTTGTCCTTGTGTCAGCAGGCAGGACAGTCTAAATTATTTTGCTCAGCTGCCTCCCTGAACTCTTGCTACAGCATGTCAATACACACATCACGCAAGCACACACACACACACACACACACACAGCTGCACAAATCACCGTCCAGGTCCATCACACCCCTCAATCCTCCTTGACAGAGATCAAACCTCAAAGACCTACCAGGATTTTGTGTCTGGTAAAGTATTCACATTTCTTTGGGTTAAAGCAACACCCTATATTTTTTAAACTCACTTCCCTTTATAATAAGATTAAATAAAATGTAAACCTGTTGCACCAAAATTCTAAACCATGTTGTGTCCTGTCTATGTGTAACTGTCTATGTTTTCAGGGCAGTATATCTATTGTGTAATGTTCACATTTCTTCCACAATTATTTTCAAGTTTTGTTACAATGAATGAGAAATTCTCTCTTCACATTGTACAGTAACATTAAGCTATTACCGTAAGCAGCACAGTGGTTAGCACTGTCGCCTCAACCGTAAGCAGGTCCAGAGTTCGACTCCCGTCCGGACAAGGCCTGCTGTGTGTGTTCTCCTCGTGCTTGGGTAGGTTTTTTCTGGTTTCCTCTACAAATATTAAAAATAAAAATAAAAACATGCTGGGTGCCCCCTGGTGGTGGTGGCTGACAGTAAATTTCCGCACTTGGATAATAAAAGAACCTCTTTAAAATATGTTTTGCAGATAAAAAATATTTGATTCATTTTTACATTGCTTCTATTACATGACAAGACTGGATTTAATTTAACTAGGTGTTACAAGTCTAGTACTTTGGTGTGTGGTAGTAAGGAAGACAAACGCCTGGATAAGTAAAATATTATTTATTACACACTTTAAGGAGGGTGCTCCTGGTTTCTTATTTATTCGCCGTCTTACAGATTTTGTCACAGAGCCGAATTAAACCCACCCCACATAGGGTGGATACCCGCTTGAATTCCCACACACACCCACACACGTCAAACAAAGCAGGTTTACAGCAAACAAATCACTGCAAAGACACCGCAGATGCTCATCCCAAACAGATCGGGTGTAACAATTCTGATAATCGGCTAACAGCGAAACGAAGAAGTGACCCCCAGACAAAAATACAAAAAACAATACAAACAAAAATGAAACGCATTAGTGCGCTTGCACACATGCCCCCAAAGCAGACTAACTAAACACAAAACAATAACTAAGAAAAAAAGGACAGCAGGTAGCGGTACATGTAGATGTTAACAAAACAAAAATGTTAAACAAAAACAAAATATAATCACTCTGTTAAAAGACACATTTAATTCAAAAGTCTAAAAACATTAAAATACCGCATACCTGAGGTGTCACCCAACCACACCCAGTCATTTACACACACAACCTGGCCGTCTTCACCAAGCCACAGCCCTGTTTCAAAATACAATTAAAATACAACCAAGACAGACAAAGACAATCACTAAAATCAAAAGACATTTACCGGATCACATAGTCGACACACCAGCCGCATGGGTCCAGCAATCTTCCTGGCCACCCACAGGAACCTGGCACACCATGACACCCAGCCACTTCCTCCTTTTATAGGGAGCAGGCCTGACGCCAGAGCGACACCCAGCGGTGCCACCCGTCACATTCGTTTTACATGAGTTTAACTAAACTCATTTTAGCACTATTGTAAATTAATATTATATCTTGATGGTCCGAACGGGGCCACAAAGTCTCAACTAACCTTTGCAGAGATGTGCTCAAGTAAACGTTCTGTTGCTTTCAAATTAAATGACTGTCATGACTTGAGTAAGAGTAACAAGGTCTATTGATTAATTACACAATAGCTAAATAAAATAAGCAAACAGTTATATGAAAATACAGGTCCTTCAGAAAATATATTAATAAACGATTTGAGTCTGGACCTGGTGTAAGACTGGGTATGAGCATGAACTAGTCTAAAGCCTGAACCATTTTATATACTCGGCTGAGTCAAAAGAAATGCAACAGTTAAGCACATATTCTTTTTGGGTTCACAGTAAAAT
Organism: Neodontobutis hainanensis; assembly: GCA_024349245.1. Taxonomy (NCBI): domain Eukaryota; kingdom Metazoa; phylum Chordata; class Actinopteri; order Gobiiformes; family Odontobutidae; genus Neodontobutis; species Neodontobutis hainanensis. Next base: position 5,478,340 of record JALDNG010000048.1, read on the forward strand.
TAGGCCATGTAATTTGTTGAAATAAAGAAATCGTTTATATTTTAAAATCATTACTACTATGATGAGGAAATCTATGTTACACAGAGATACAGAGAGATGCCAATGTCTTTGTTCAGCCAGAAATAGGGTTAGGGGGTTTATGTGGCACGTGACCAGCTCTTTTTGAACCCTCTGCCTTCAGACTCTCATGTCATGAGTAATCAGTTCAGCAGGAGTTGCTGAGTATTTATTATTCCTGCCAGGAAACACTCACTTTGGACAAACCAGCTACACTGATGTTTTTTTTCTCCTTCAAAAACATTTTAAGATCTGTAACAGCAGCTGACTGGGTTATGTCCAAACAAACACCATCTATCTTTAATCTTTCAATTCGAAATATAAATCGAGTAATTATCTGAATAAATGTTAATATTTTTGGTCATTACAGAAGAGATCAAATCAGACTTCTCAAGTTGTATCTCTGGGCGATCCACAGAAGAGGCTATTTTATGCACTGCAGAAAAGTATTAGCTCCTGTAAAGAAAGATGTACAGAAGTGAAGAATTACAGTGTTGATTTATTGTACGATGTGTATCCAGCCCTTGTATAGAGTCGGACTAAAATCCTAATAGGGCGCAGGCTTGAAGTGAATAGTGCCCACAGAGGATAAGCCACTAAATCTGGCAATAAAAGCAATGTGATTTACAGTAAACTCCAGCAGGCTGACAGTGCCAGAGCTGAGGGCATAAACAGCGCTTTCAGCTCGCCGCGCTGTGAACTACAATCACGGCTCAGCGCCACTGACTTTGATGAATCACCAGGAAGTCCCAGTGTTGGCTTCGAACTCCCGACTTGTTCAGTTGCAATTCTGCATTTGTCCCTCTTTAATGTGTGTGGAAGTGGCTTTAGCGCTAATCTGTCAGTGATTGATTAGGTGCGGCTCGATCTGCCTGGCGTTCTCCTCGGCCAGGCCCGCCACTCGCACACAGCTGTGTATTTACAGAGAGATGGCTGTATTAGAGAAGCAGGTTGGTCTCATTTACCTGAGTTACTTTTACAGGGACGACTGAACACTCTGGACAAAGAGTGGTTAAGTGGGAGTGAATTGTGTTCAAGTCGGTCAACAAACAGACTTTCAATTCAGTCTTTTATTTATTCATTCAATTCATGGAGATACTACGGAGGCCCAGAGGGCCCACAACAACATAAGAACACAAATAAATAAGGCACACGGTGGCGCAGTGGTTAGCACTGTCGCCTCACAGCAAGAAGGTCTAGAGTCCAGAGACTTCCAGGCTTAACTGCGCCTTCCTGTGTGGAGTTTGCATGTTAGACATACTAACTAATGATACTAACTAGTATCACAAACACAATGCAATTATAATGTTTCCTTTATGTAAATCACAAAATGTATCCAATGTTTTTATATAGCAAGTCAGTTATATTTACATTGTCTCCATTCACAGGTGTAGAGTTACATCGCTGTTGGCTAATGCTAATGCAGAAGAAGCGTAACACAAAGATAAAAAAGTCCCAAACTTACCAATATTTGTCTTTGTAAGGACTCACAGAAGCTTAAGACCCTTCTCCCCACACCCCAAACACTTGTTGTTAGTGGCAGCTGCAGCCTGCTTATTCTCGTTGTGCAAGCTCATCGCACAAGCTCGTACAAGCACGTCATCAGCCGACAGAGACTGCAGCACCCGCAGATGCACAAAAGTACAACTCTACAAGAATATTGCTACAGTAAAACGTTATATTTACTAATCAGTAATGATTCTGTAATGTAAAACAATTGAACGAGAGCATTCATAATGCCTTATGAACTGGCTTAATTATGGGTGGCATTTCCTCACTATGTACACTACAATGGGCATAATCATAACGTGAACAGGCGATCCCCTACACTGGTGATTGTAGTTGCGCACTTTACATCCGTCAAGTAGCTTGAGCCCGCATTACGTCACATCTGCAGATTTTTTTAACCCTAACCCTAACCCAAATTCAGGCGAACAATAATTGTGTTCATTTACTCATCCCGTTGATGATGCCCAGTAGACCCCCAAACAGAAGGGGGCCCTAAATGATGAAAGAGATAAGAAGGATTTTTATTTATTATTTTACTGTATATTCCTAGGATTAAGAAATTCTACGTTTAGTTTGTTTTTATGTCTGTGCAAGAATAAACATAATTTAAATGGTGTTATTTTTTTATTTGGTCACAGGCGTTAGCTATTAAACAAAATCTCACTGCTATAAAAAAATCCAGTCCAATGGCAATAATGATAAATAATAATTAATGCACACATAATTGTGATTGATATGCTTAATCTGTTTCAGGTTCAGTGTGTATCGAGGCCCCCTGTACCTCAATAGTCTCTAGAAACACCTCTTGCTTATGTGTTACATAAATAGACTTTATAAAGGTCTTGTCTTACGCCATACTTTTCAAATAGTTAAAATTCCTCTGTGGAAACCTGTGGCTTGTTTTCTCTCAGGTTTTCTAATTCATAATACAGTCATAACCTACAGGAAGAGTCATCAATATCTCAATACAAAAACTACAGCTATATAAATATAAAGAAATGAAACATATGTACGCAGTCAAACATATTTATTTTGTATGTGACACTAGAGGTTGGAAAAGCAATTTCGACTGGTCGCTGGTATTGATCACACTTAGCAGCAGATCTATTTTAATTAAATATTAAGAGAGCTGTGCAGCATTGATAGCGACTGAGCACTTCTTGTTTTTTTTTTCTCACTCCCATTTACATCCAAAAGCTATAATAACAGCCATATGTAATTAGACTTGTAGCAGTGTTAGATCCAACGCACTTTCTTTTCAAAGAGTATTTTTAGTTATTTTTTTAAAAAGAAGCTCCGACGATGAACATCCCTGCATGAATTTTAATAGCGATACTTAAATGGTAATTATTCCACTTGGGCTCAAACGTAGGTAACAAATGGAATTCAATCAGTGTCCGCGCATAATGATGGTCATTAGGAGAAAGAAAATAATAATGACATCCTATCTGCATTAAACCTGCAGACACTTTACACAATGATCCCCGCAGCCATTATTGATCTCCATGGAGATAAGCGATTGTCACTTTTTTTTTTCTTTTTTCAGCATTGTCCCTGAATGTTAAATACAGCTCATTTTGTTTTCCCGTTTCCAGCCAACGCTAAATTTTCATTTAATTTACTTCACTACTTGAAATCATGGCGTCTCGTCCGACATGATTGTAATTTTGGCTCATTGTCACGGCTGCCAATGTCGTCCACATTCATCAACGGATAATTCTTATTCTATTTCTCTTTTCAAACAATCTGTGTAAACTCCAAAGCCTCTTGTCCCTCCTTTTATCTCCTCACAGCTCGTTATTAGTTGAATATTGTAACAGTTGCTCACACATATTGTACAGTAGGCCATGTTGGATTGAATTTCCTCCAAGACAGCCACTTGGTTGAATAATTAAATAAGATCTCCAATCAAATGATCCATGATTTGCATGTCGTCTGTTGCCAACCGGCTCCATCTGCTTGGTTTTGAGAGCTTTGACACAGTGGCTCGTGTGAGTGAAACAGCAATAATGTAATTGTGGATGTGACAGATACACCAGATGATGCAGGGCCTGTTCCAAAGTCTGCTCCGAGGCGTACAGTACAGCACCACGTCGTATGGTCTGCAAGAACGAAACAATGAGACTCTTATACATTGTTATCCACTTTATTGTGGAGCCATTACGTTTGTGCAACCAAAAGTATTGGCTGTATTATTTCTAGAGACATCAGAAGTAAAATATCAGTTTGTGTTTTAGACATGTTTAATGTGGAAAGGCTTTTTAGAAACAAACTTCTAAACCTTCTAAAATGACTTATACTTATGTTTAGGCGAGAAGCACACATTGTTAAAAAGTATTGTACTGTATATATGCATGACTTTAATTTAAATATTCCAGGGTCCTGTCTTCTGTCTTCACAGAGTAAGTCAGGTTTTATATGAGTTTTAGCCTTCCGTCATGGAGCTTTGCCATTTCTCTGTTTCGCTGTGATTGGCTGAGAAACACACTTTCAAAAACTCCCATGTGATCAAGGCAGCAACAGTCATTAAATGTTGTTTGAACCATTAATTCTTTCTTAAGTGTTGTTATGTGTCTTATGTGATGTTACTATCGTGGATCTTATGGAGCGAGTGTTACAGCCCTTGTGCCGTAGTTTGCTCTACGGCACAAGGGCACACAACAACGAGAGCAAGCTATGGCTCGAGGGCCGTAACAGACATAAATGGTGCTCCTGCTGAGTTAGGATTCATTAAAATTTTAGTGACAATCATGCATTTTATAGCGTTAAGTTTAACTGTCTTGTGTAATGGGTGCATAATAAACTTCAGTGGTTACCACAATATCCACATTTGTTCATTACGGTTTTCTATGTGTCATTGTGAAACAAACATGCCACTTCTAAAAATGTAAGTTTATTCTGTCCAAACTTTAAAACTTACATTTTTGTGTCTGTATTCACAAAGTTTAGAAATTTTGCAGTGAAAAAACTTTCGGTTACCAACTAAGGAAGTGTTAGGTGGTTCAGAGCCTAAATTGATATACTGGCATTTAGAATAAATAAGTAAAAGGGAGGGAAAAAATGGCAAAAACCTGCAATATTCAATCTCAGCACTTAATGAAAAATATAAAATATCACTTTTGTGAGTTGAAAACAATTTACATTTTACTATTGGTAATCAGAACTCTTAACATGGAAAAGTCCTAGGATTTGTGCACCCCTCTACCACCAGAACCTCTTTTATGTAGAAAATTAAAAAGCTGGTAGGGTATGTCCTAAAAAAAAACATAAAACAGTGACAAAAATTGATACTGCGACGTTTCAATTATAATACAGAATATTTACACATTAAACATAGTCATTCATTCAAATGCAATCTACTTACTCAGCTCCCAAAGCCACATTACAAAGTTAAAGTATCTTAATTGAATAGCAGGCTCTGGAGCTCAGAGGGTGAAGGACAATGGCGGTGGGGCCTTGATTTTGGCCCGGTGCCAGTGGACTTTGCAGGAGTGGGCCTCAGCTCCCAGCGCCGGCCCGAGCCCAACGCCTGCGTCCACGTCGGCAGAGACAGGCACTGCTGCTTTGATGGATCTGTCATAGCAGTCCGTGTCTGCCCTGAGCCCGGTTCACATTCTCACCACCAATAACACGACAGCAGCGCCGCTCACCATCCAGCACTATTTTATCTTGTTTGTGTCCCTTTTTCTAGAGGTGTTTGAAGGACAGTACAGCGGCTATCAGGTTATTTTAGGGGGATGACTGATGGCTCTGTAGGCAGTTACAGTGATTAGCTGTGTATTTACAGGCACCAGTCTGTTCTCCACTAATCTGATCCTCTCTGCCTTAAAAAAAAATCCTAATTCTTCTCATTTGTCATTTTACACATCTGGGACAAATCTCTACACTGAAACTGGCATAACATTAGCAAACAAGCTGTGAACTTAATGCATGGAAACTTAGATTTGGGTTAAAATCTGTACGACCATTTTTTTTTTGTAAAGCAAATTTAAAGGATAATTTTAAAATGCTGCAAAAGAAAAAAAATGCTTAACTAATGCGTTTCCGTCAACGGGCGAAAAGTGATTCAACTTCATGTGGCATCAGAAATTCAAGGTTGTTCAAATTTTGCAGCCGTCTGAGGAAAAATAGATAATGATATTAGGGAGTCAGCATCTCCGTGTGAAACCATAGATAATGCCACATTTAGTTTTTTAAACAATATTTTTCATTGTTTTTTGCATGTTTAAAAACTCAGTGATTACTCAATGTAATCCCAAAACAAAATACAACAATAGAACAAGAACCGACATAAGTTTAGCTTATTATACAGCACAACACTGAAGACTGATAATGCTATGTTTAACTGCAGTTTTAATATTGTATGTTCAGAGGAATAGCATTGTTTTTTCTACCCTTTACAAACACTTTACTCATGTGTCCTGAAACCAGAAAGAGCTGTTTTCATTGTCAATATCTTTAATGTTCACAAAAAGGAATTGTACTTTACTCTATACGGATTGCCACTTTGCTAGAACACCAAAAACCCATGTTTTTGGGTGGGTTTTCTCCAAACAACATGCTAGGTGCCCATTGGTGTGGCTGACGAATAGGAATTTTCCCACGGGGATAATCAATGTTTCTGCCATTTTGAGTTCATGATAATGAGAATAAAACAAAACCATCCCAAACTCTTATTATCTTATTGTATATACATATATATATATATATATATATATATATATATATATATATATATATATCACAAAAGTATGGTTCTATATGATTTCAGATGCATGTAAACCATTGTTTCACTCAAATGTGCAAAAAAACAAAAGAAACGTCAAGATTTTCTTCTAGGTAGTCACCTAAACCCACATTTTTCCTTTTGCAACATTAAATATTCTCTAATATTACAGTGAGTCTGAATGGCCTGAAATGAAATGCAGAAGCACAGTGGAACTAAATGCTGTAATTAAATGGACATAAATTGCCTTATTCAAGACTTGGTCAGAAACACTGTCCAACATTATTTTCCGTGCGGTTGTATACCTGTCAGACTCCAAAATGTGCACTTAATAAAAACAATGATGTCAAGGTCATTTAATTAATGTGGCTGCCTTTTATCAGCTTGAGTTGCTGCACAGTGATTAAGTGCCACTTTAGCCACACACTCAAGTGCGTTTGTGCCCAAGATTCAAGATCCAGCCTTTTGAGTAAAATAATGAACAATATTTGGCTGTTACTTTCACACGCAGTGCAGAAGGTAAAATACGGTCATTATTAAGGCCAGCTGTGGTCAGTTAATGGAAATGAATTATCTTTGCTGCAAGAATAATAGGACAATATCTCCAGGTATAAATGTCAAATCCTGGAGACTCAAAATCACCAAAAACATTTTTGATTTATAGTCATTTTGGGGAGTAGCTAATGGATTACACGTAACAGGATCACATTTTTAGGAATTTGCCTGAAAGTTGCTTTGTCCTAAAATTTAATGTATGACTTGTCTTAACTATGTCTATTTTAAATAAACTTAAAAAGGTGACAAACTGTAGATTTACCTGTTAAAATACATATGAGTGAAGCTTGGCTCATGGTCAGGTTATTAAATGCATTTTCAAATAAGTATAAGTAACTGTTCAGTAATAAGCATTATAGCAGTTGCTGTTTTTTTTTTTTTTCAGGTCAGTCTTGAATTAGCGCTTGTCTACAAAGCCCTTGTGAGAAACCTCAAGTTTCTTAATGCGTTGAAACGTCAAAACAATCACAACCTTGTGCTAATTATAAAATGGCCACGTACAAAATTAATACCTGAGGCCTTGTATGTTATTTTTTTCTCACATGTCCTTTCCAGGGCTCCGTACTTACTGTTCATACTTATTTACTACTAAAATGACTTAAGCAAAGTATAAAGTTGAGCAGGGATGTGTTTTGCATCTTTTATATAATAAAAGGTTTAGTACTTATTTAATTATTATTTTTATTTTTTTTTACATAAGCATCAAGGAGGAGGGACCACTCGATGCAGATAAAACAAAAACTACATTTTGTGAGTAACATCAACATTACACAGACAATATACTGCTCTACAAGCGAACACACAATATGAATGAACCAACAGGAGTTGTTCCAGTGTGTATAGAGCTACTGTCAGTGGTCAGATCCCTTACAGCCACAGCAGCAGTGGAGCTACAACTGTGTATGAATAACTGACTTACTAAAAGGGACACTCAGCTGCATTAGAAAACTTAAAATTATAATAATATAGTATAATGCTAAATTGATCTAAATAAAATTGCAGTTTAAAAGTTCAACCTCTTCCAGAGATGTTTTAAAGTTAAACTAGATCACATTTAGAGTTTCTGTAACAAGAGTAGCTCTAATCTCAGTGCATCAAACGCCTTATTCCTTAACTACACGGTAAACAAGCTACAGCCTCCATTTGTGAAACACAGCTCTCTGACTTGGATTCATTCTGCCGACCATTTCTTTTCCAGACAGCTCCAAGACTTCCTGATTGGCCGTAATCCTCAGCTTTCACACATAAGTCATTGAGAGCGATGGAGTCCTCCTCTGTTTACTCACTCCAAACCAAATGATCTTTCACGAGGAGACCACTTCAGATGTGAAATGGAATTTGCCAGCCCGTCCTATCCCTCTAGTCCATTTCTCTCTCCGCTCCGGCAATTCCCAAACAGAGCTTTAGCTGCTCACAGATAATGTTGGAGGATTGAGCCGCGCTCCTCCACTGTTTAAATGGCCCATGGGAAAAAGGGTATTTGACACAAGTAGCGCTCTTAAGCTCGCACATGCGTTTACTTGTAGTTGATGTAATGCAATTTTTTCAATAGACAAGGAGAAATAAATGGCATTCTACTTCAAATGAAGTGTGGACTTTATCAAAAATGAATTGCCATTACAGCAGATTACCGTTACTGTGACGTATCATTCCTCCATGTTCCCTATGACACACATTTTTTAAAGGGCTTAGTCTAACTGATGGCTCCATGTGCTCGGCCGCTGACAGTGTTACTGCTCTGCCTTGTAGTTATGATAAATGGTTGTTTGAGGAGGGCTGCGTTTACTTTGTGGAGTCATTATGAGAATATTATGTATGAGAAAACAGTCATTAATATTCATTATAATTGCAAACTGCCGGGCTGAATGCTGATGGAGCATGCACACGGGCAGTATGATGGCTCACTTTGAAACCACAATAAATAGAAGAGTATAACATAAAGTGCTTTTTAATAATTACAAAACTAATGAATGTGGGGATAAAAGGAATAATTATAGAAAAGTATAATTCACCCAAATGTATCTAGAACAATGTGTAGGTAAATTCATCTTGGCATCATGTGCCTGTATTACAGTGTTTATCCATTGTTGAAATTAATTATGTTGTCCTCAGCCAAACTGAAGCATACACAGTCAATTAAAAACTCAAAGAAACACTGTTTTTAGTCTGTACTTGCTGGTATGTATTTGTCATGTACATAAAAGCAACTATTATACTCAGGTACACTGTGAATATAAGGCAGTATACCCTTGATCACAATGAAGTGCATTGGTCAAAACCTTGTTTGTAGTAGTGTATAATTGCCATAAAATTACATACTTTGAATTTGTCAGATTTAAAAAGACAAGTAAAAAGCATTCACTAATTTGGGTCAGTAGCCTACTGGACAACAATAAAGTTTGCACATGCTCAGACTCACAGTCTGCCATATGGGTATGGACACAATACCCATATAGACACAACATTTGTGTTACTTGCAATATTTGAATTTTATGTTGCAGATATAAAGTCTTTAAAACACATTTACTTTTTCTCAAAAACAGAGAAAATAGAAATATAAGTGACTTGATCTCAACATTGTTTTGTTAGGTCTTTTACAAACAGTAGCTCTTTATGTGCTCTTTGTGTGCTGTGTTAACATTGTTTAATAAAAATAAAGTAACAGGGAGAGGCCCACAAAGACATTAAGAATACACATTTTACAGATTTATGACATTTATGTTAATCCCATTAAAAAAAAGGATTTTGCTATTTTCAAATTCATCTATATTTCAAATCTGTCATTTGAGCTGATCTGAATAAAACATGCAAACAATATGTTTCTATTCAAAGAGATTAAAATGTTTCTTATTGTATCTGAAGTCAGAACTCGTCTAGGACATCTCATACATGTGCATACACTGTTTTAACAGGTAAGAACTGTGCAGCTTAATTGTATTTGACTATATAGTATTCATGTTTTGTCAGTTCAGTAGGTGAGGCTTTGGCTAACAGCAAATGCACAATGTCTCACTTGCCTCCTCTTTAATTGATCATTTATTAATTTTATACGTGACTCAATAAATGTGCTTTAAATTTAAGAATAAGTAATAAATGTATGAACATGTTTGATCAATAATAACGTATGGAAATAGTGTGATGCTTCATATCGTGTGCTCCTTTTAGTGCCGTTTTTTCCTGTTAATGCGACTTCTTTCAGTCCAGTGTTTAAACTGCCGCTCAGCCTCTAAAGGATACCATGTTCCTATTCCAGTTGATAGGGCCTCCAATTTTGTTTGTGTCCGGTAATTGGAGCGATGTGGAAGCGAGGAGCACTGATACATTTCCCAGTCTACGTGTGAATGAGGCTGGCTATAGAAGGGAAAGGTCAGGCCCCGGACTTGGCGCTCTCCCCGAGGGCTTTTGGCAGTAGGGGCCGCACAACACCACAAACAATTAAACATGTTGCTTCTCGGGGGAGAGGCAAGCTGAACTCCTGTGTTGGTCTGGAGAAGTTTTGTTACCTTTGTGGGTTTGCCGTTGGTCACTCTTGGCGGCAATAATCGGCAGGACTGAGCAATCAATATACGGCCCTCGACAGCTTCAGTCTCCATTAGCGCTGACGTCTCTGGAGTGTCTGTGCATGAGCTGACAGCACAGAGGTATAGGCTTAGACCGGTATATTCAAGCTCATGCACACATCTCACATACACACACAATGAAGACAACCCAAAAGTATAGACACCTTGAGAAGATACTCAATGAATCTTTAACATATTAAAATAAGACGAGTTGGTAAATACATCTGTCTTTATAAAATATGAATTACATGCTTGTTGACTACTGCCCTATGCTACTCTCCCATGTGACTCTATTCTGACCAATGGGCTCACAGCTGTGGACAAACTCTATCAACAATTTTTGGTCACAGTGGTGAAGTGGTTAGCACTGTTGCCTCACAGTAAAAAAATCCTGATAACGTTCCCTAGTTACGATGGGTCTTTCTGTGTGACAACTGCATTTTTTTCACGTTTCTGGGTGGGTTTTTTCACCGGGTGCTTCGATTGTATTACTTTGCACGGACAGTGGATCCTTGCAGGATTTCTTTGTCACAAACTCACAAAAATCCAACTTCTCCGAACCTTGCCAAGTGGCTGCACACCACTCCTGATGTGTTTCCTCTGCAACACTGGAATGGGCGGGTTAAATGCAGAGAACAGGGACATCAAAGTGTAAAGTTTTTGTACCTTTTTACATCGCAAGACATGGGAACACTTCTTATTCCTGGATAATGGAACTTGTAAATATAAGGGAATGACAGACTCACCGACTTTCTAAGCAAAGTCAAGTGTGTCTGGAAACCCCACCCACTGAGCCTGTCTTCCACCCGAGTTCAACACCATCAACCAATCATAATGGTTTATCTAAAATGGGGTGGGCTTTATGCAAGGATGCATAAAGAATTTATGTTTTGCTGTTGCATTGCTTCCACAGGGCATTCATTTCTCTGATTGGTTTAATCTGCATCCACTTGTCCCGCCCTCTGAAAATCAAACTTGTAGAGGCAACAGAATTAGCATGGCTGGCCAGGCTAATGAACAATAGACCCACTCTCAACAATTAGTTATCATTTTTATGTTTGATAGCTAACTGGCTAATAGCTAACTGGAGATGCTGTGACGTTGATGTTCAGTGAACTTCAGAACTAAAGTTTTTAGTGCTTTTATTAATAAATAGGCAGCATCAAGGGCTCTTCTGTTCATCCACTGATACTGTCATACTGGCAGGTAGTGTGAGTTTGTGTTTTCAATATTCTCCTTCAAAGCACTGTTTGGAAATAATTTAGACAAAATCATGATAAAAGATGAACAAATTGCACATGAACCAGAGGCTCAAAACTGTTTCAGTTAAAATAAATCATTGATAGGTGCTTATAGTATTCATATTCATTCAGTAAAAAGTGGTATCAAGACATCTATAAAATAAGACACTGACTGTTACAAACAGTTACAAAATTACAAGAGAGTTTTACAGTAAGAAAAAGGCCAAAGGAAGCATTCAGCATTCAGAGATGTCAAAGCAATATCAGCCATGTCTTTAAAACATTACTGTGAGTGGTAAAACACACAGAGGGCCATAAATGTATTTTGTATAAAAAAAAACTCGCATGACATTTGAAAGCATGCCAGCCCTGGATTTCAGCACAAACCAATGATATTTCCGTGTTGCCCTACAGAACGCTACGTGCTAGTCGTGTGTTGTTCCTGAATGGCTGATAATAAGCATGCAGCCCTGTGGGCCTCTGAGACAGCGCTGTGTGAGCCGGGGCTGGTTCATCTGTGTGCTCTCACTCGCTCTCACAGAGCAGTAATAGACTCAACAAGTCAAACCCCGCTGGCATATCTCCAACAAGACACAGCCCTAAGGACCGCACTCTACACAATCTTTAGAATTAAGCACACAGAAGGAAAGCTCTTGGAAAATCACAACAATGAAGGCTCATCACCAGAAGAAACAGACATGCCTGATAAACAAGTATTGTTAAATATGTAAACTTTTCAATTGATAAATGTAAAGCAGTCAGTGTCTATGTAAATAATAAGAAAGAAAGTTTTTTGCATCAGCTAACTTAGGTTTAAAATGAATCTATGCAGAACCTTCTTTTCACACTTTTTATGTTTTTTCATATTTGGAAAATAATTTTTTTGTCTGTGCACCAAAGCAAACAAATAAACCAAAGCCTACATTCACACTATTTTATTCATGCAAGCTTCCTGCCACTCGAAATAAACAAACTCAAAGTAAATTTAAAGAGCTTATGCTTTACATTATTATCATCAATACTCACCAGCCACTTCATTAGGTACACCTGTTCAATTGCTTGGTAGCACATATTAGCCAATCACATGGCAGCATCTCAATGCATTTCGGCCTCTAGATGTTATATAGTGGACTTGCTGAAGTACAAACTGAGCATCAGAATGGGGGGAGAAAGAGGATTTAAATTACTTTGAACGTGGAATGGTTGTTGGTGCAAGACTGGTGTGAGTATTTTAAAAACTGCTGATCTACTGGGATTTTCACACACAACCATCTCTAGATTTTACAGAGAATGGTCTGAAAAAGAGAAAAAATAACCAGTGAGCGGCAGTTGTGTGGACGAAAATGCCTTGTTGATGTCAGAATGGGAGATGATAGATAGGCAACAGTAACTCAAATAAACACTTTTTACAAACAAGACAAACAAGGTCTTCAGAATACCATCTCTGAACGCACAACACATGGAACCCTGAAGCAGATGGGCTGCTGCAGCAGAAGATCACACCTGGTGCAGCTCCTGTCAGCTTAGAACAGGAAAAGGAGGCTACAATTCGCACAGGAACAGAAAGATGACGCGCACATCCTCGTGAGCAAAAAAAACAAAAAGGCTCTGCACAACAAATAAAGCTCCCAGGTTCTTATCACCACATGTGACATTTTGGGCTATTGCCCTTCGTCAGACAATAGCCCGAAACGTCACATGTGAGGATAAGATTAGGATAGGATTTTCTTCGTTTTTTTTTTTTTACAGTTCGCACAGGCCCTACAAAATTGGACAACAGAAGATTAGAAAAACGTTGCCTGGTCTGATGAGTCTCAATTTCTGCTGCGACATTCAGATGGTAGGGTCAGAATTTGTCGTAAAGAACATGAAAGCATGGATCCAATCCAGTCTCAATGGTTCAGTCTGGTGGTGTAATGGTGTGGAGGATATTTTCTTGGCACACTATGGGCCCCTGGACACCTAACACCTGGCAACTAACTGAGCATCATTTAAACGCCACAGCCTACCTGAGTATTGTTGCTGTGTCTGTAGTCTTGCCTTTATGACTACAGTGGACCCATCCTCTGATGGCTACTTCCAGCAGAATAATGCTCAAATCATCTCAGACTTTCTTTCTTGAACATATCAATGAGTTCACTGAACTAAAATGGCCTCCACAGTCACCAGATCTCAGAGCACCTTTTGGATGTGGCTGATGAATGAACTGTGTGATGCTCTCATGTCAATATGGACCAAAATATCTGAGAAAAGTTTCCAACACCTTGTTTAACCTATCCCAAAAAAGATTAAGACAGCTCTGAAGGCAAAAGGGGTCCAATCTGTTACTAGCAGGGTGTACCTAATAAAGTGGCCAGTGAGTTTATGTTCCCACAGTGGACAAACGTCTGGGAAGGTGAATGACTAGCTGGATACATGCAACAAAATTACATAGTTTTGTAGAGTAAAGATTAATGGAATCTCTGAGATGTTCAGTCGAACACAGAAGCACCTTGCACTATAAGCTATACTGCTGGAAAAAAATTCTCTAATTGTGTATTTTCAGAATTACATAAGTATTATCTCTAGAAAATGGCTGTCCATCTACACAAAGGCCACAAGCAGCATACAAGCTAACTGAGCTACTGGATTTAACTGAGAGGCAGCCCTTATTTGGGGTGTTCTAGAGACAAGTTTTATTTTGTTAAACTATATTCAGCAACATTTTATAGTGTGTCCTTAAAGAGAGTTCAGATTATGCATTATGATTTTGCTCCATGAGCTGTGTGCAGTCACATACCGCTCCTGGTTGCGTTTTGTTAATTGTCCGCTGACCTTCCGGCATACCCTTTGCAATTAGTTGATGAGTTTGTCTGTTCTGTGGGTCACTATCAATTGCTCGCAATCAACACAAACACAAGGAGGCTTTGGAGAAGACGCACAGGCTCGGAATTCAAGTGCACTTACCTGAGCTGAATTTATTAATTAAAAAATAATAATCAAATCATTCTAATTCTTGCTTGATGAATGTGACGAAGAAATGTTGACCTGGATCCGGTGTGAATCCGGCAGAATGAACCGGTCATTATCAGACGTAAATGTAAATGTGTGTGAAATTCACACTGTAACTACAAAGACATTATAAATAGTTGGTTCTGCATTGACTTATTTGCCTTTATTCCACATTGAGTCATGTCATCAATCATTGCTAGTAAAAAACTATGTTTTCAGAGACAATTATTTTTCTTTTTTCCAAGACAAAAACCATGCTCCTTGTAACATACCTGGAGCTGTGCTATACTTACAAACTCTGTGTTGTACTGGGGGATAGTGTGGGTTTTCTGACTTAACACTTAACACTAGTTCTGCAGTTTTTTTATGATATAGACAAAATAAAATAGTTATAGATGTGAACTTTTTTTATTTTAAACGTGTATCTGCCAAACAGAACTCTGCTGAAAGGGATGCACAGTCGTGTTTCTTATTGAGTGCACATTTTGGCATAAAGATTTAGGCCTTTTGTTAACTAATTTGAAACATAACTGTTCACATGCTCTAAAAAAGAAGCAGTCGAAAGAGGGGGTGGTGTAATAGTAATTAACCAAATTCTATAACGAGCTTCCTGGCTTTTATTTGTTAAATTTACAGTCTTTTCCCACATAATAGTTTGTATTTTGGAGTTTAGACTGATTAATATCTTCTGAAAATAACTGTGCCATTTAGAAGTAGTTGTTAAAAAAAGCATCATTACAATAAAAGCTTTGTAAATGTGTTGTTGTTACTGTTTTGTGTCCGTGTGTTTAAACAATGTGTTTGCCCTTTAATGTTTAATATCCAAAAACACAGAGCAGCAGAGACAGTGCCCACAGACAGGCCTTCATTATTGTCCTCAGCTGTAATTATATGTCTGCACTGCGCTACAGTTGAGCAGCTTCATTTGAATCAGAATTTGGCAGCGCAGGCAGTCAGCCATTGATTCCAAATTTGCTCTTTGCAGTTGTGTCACCAGAATTTCACCATACTAGCTTGATCTTGCTGCAGTGGTGTGATATGTGAGCACGTTAATTGCAGCTAAGCACTTGTTACACTGTTACACGTTCCATTAAAAGCTACAGTAATTAGAAGATCTTCTAAACCATGACAGTGCGATCGAACTCGTGCTCAGTTGGACCAACCACCTGAGTTGTCGTATTCCTTCAAAGCCACAATTATCAGAAGATTAACAAGTTCATGCTGCTACGATGGGATGCTGTGAGAATGGATTTCGGTTCCAAGAGCACTTGGCCGTTTGCCATCGCTGAAGGTGACAGAAATCTTGCCGATCTTGCACGAAGGCAAGGAGAAGCTCATGGGGGGATGGACGACTCGGGGTGGAGCTTATATGAATTTGAAAGTCATCAGTGTTTGGGCTTCTACTCTGCCCTCAAGCTGCCCCTGGTCCAGTGAGATCAGCTTTACTCAGCAGATTCCTCTTCAGCGGAAAAAAAAACCTTGCACGTGGCTTAAGCCCGGACTGTCCTCATGCTAATTATTGATCAGATGATTAAGACAGATGAAGAGATGTTTTTGTGTGTCTTTCTCCGAAGAATGCTGCCTGAAAGATCAATACTTCTAATCACGCAGGAGAGCTCTTCTGTCAGTCACCCTACCAGTGAGTCTTAAGACAATGAGGGAACTTTACTCTGGGAAGTCTAATGAAGTCTGTCCAGTTAAATAGGCCCTCCAAAGTGCTTGAACAGACAGGTTGCTCTGCTGCCTAACGGTGTACAGTGAACACCCACAGCGACCAAAAGGAGAAGGATTGTTTACAGCACTGATGACCACTGAAAACCTTGCACAGAGACCCATTCTTCTTGTGTGAAAAGTTTATAATAGGGAGCTGTGCGCAGGCTGGAGGTTACATGGTCAGAAACAGCAGGAAACCCTGAACGAATAATGCCTTTTATTTCCCCCTCAGTATATTCATATCACAAAGTTACTGTGGAAAGTTTGGTGTACACAGTTGAACAGTGAGAGAAATGTAGCCCAGTCAGCTCTGTTAAAAACATTTGACAAAAGACATCACTCCAGTTTGTCAGCTGTTGTAATTTCACACTTATCGGAGTAGTTTAGTTGTTAGTTACTGTAGAGTACAAGACATACTGTACATGTTTTAACAATTTGTCACCACTGTTCACTTAAGACAAGCAATAAAGTTTTGCTTTAATGTCTTCCAGGTGCCTCATCTTTTGTCAGATATCTTTTTGACATTGGTTTATTGTGCTTAGTTTTATTTTTTTAGCTGCTATTTTTTTAGCTTTAGTTGGATAGATTTTAACATATTTTTCTTTTTTTTTATTAATCTGTTTATTATTTTTTTATTACAATAAAACAAGAACACAAAAGAAAGGAAGATATATATATATATATATATATATATATATATATATATATATATATATATATATATATATATATATATATATAAATATATATATATATATATATATATATATAAAATAAAAATATAAAAAAAATAAAAACATACAAATACAAAAATTTAACGGGTAAATAGAAGGAAAAGGGGGGAAAGGAGCATCATAAAGTTTGAAACAGTTCCAGGAGTGGTCGCCACTTGCCTCCAAACTTACTCAGGCAACCACTCCTGGAGTATCTGATCCTCTCAACTTTCAAAAATGACATGACTTCATGGAGCCACTGAGTGTTGGAAGGGGCTGTTAGATTTTAACATTTTTGTTGATTTTCTGGTTTGTTCCGTCTTTGATACAAAATTTCTGGAGACATTATAATCAAACATTTTTCTTTTTATCTTGGGTAGCATGCAGAGGTCACGTTAACAGAATATTTTTCATCTTTGTTTTTTTGTTTTAGCAGTGATGGAAAATTCTGAATGCCACCCGTCATTTTGATGGATTACGCTTAGGGTGATTTATTGTAATTCCTACTCTTGTCCAGTGGGTGGCAAATGTGCATATTAATTAGTAATTATCTTGAATCATCTTGTCTTTGACACCTCACCGCTGCATTCAGTTGCAAAGATGTCATGGTAGCTGTGTGAGTAGTTTCTTCAAACGGCTAAATAGTTTTAAATTATATTTTGTACAATACTGTGTTCTGTACCTGCCTGCTTAAGCACAAAATATCCTCCTGTTATCAGTGAAGAAAAAACTAAATGCTGTTTTTGTTCATCTGTTGTCCATAAATAAAACAAATAATGCTTGTCTTGTAAATTCTTAAAATGTAAGTAAAAAGAAAAACTATTATATTAAATAGGTAAAAATAATAATGATGGAAATTTTACAACTCTGTGAGAAAGTCTAACGCAACCTCTGGTAGCATGACACTTACGCTAATATTTGATGTTTTTTTAAATGTTTTTTGTTCACGTCTGGTCTCAAATAAACAGAAAAGGAAAAGGTCTTGGACTGCTCTCTGTGGAACTCTCTGACAGTCATGTGATTTCAGAGCGTACACAAAGACCAGAGGCAATACATAAAACAATAGGAAGGTGTACAGTAATAATACTGTACACAAATGTACAGTATTATTACTGTACATTTGTGTACAGTAATAATACTGTACACAAATGTACAGTATTATCGGTGTCTAGTGCAAGAGTGGGACTAATATTAACAGGCAAGACATTATGGACTGTAATGCATAATAGTGGTAGGAAAATACCCTCCCACTGTAATTTGTTAATTAATTTCTCTGGTGTGGCTGCCAACTAGGAATTTTCCCACAGGGATAATAAAAAGATAAAAAAAAAAAAAACATCTAGCTGGTTGTTTAATTTTTTAAGGAGACCTTGCAGGTCCTACTTAAAAAGTGTGCTCAGTCAGGCCAGTGAACTGATCAATGTGTGGTCCATAGTTTCTGTACAGAAATAAAACGGCAAAATATAAACTCTTTCAAGTCTATTAATCAGACCACAAGAGCTACACATGCATGTCAGCAAATGTCAAAATCAATCAAAATAAAAAATACTTATCCATTCACTTTCTACCACAACCTTGTCTTTTTTGTCTTTTGGCTCTCAGTTCAAAATGCCATTGTTAATAATAAAATGGAACAGGACTAGTAAAGCAAATTAGGCTTTCTTCCAACCTAGATAAAGTGGACTACAAGTGTGAACACAGTCTAAAAAAATCTGTAACTCAACAGAGAAGCAAAACACTTTAGACTAACAAAAAATGGTTGGAGCCACTGTGTTGTTCAATAACATTTATGTTGCAGAGTGACAGTTGTTAAGTGCTCTAACTTCATTAGGTAAAATGATAATGCAAAAACATTATCTTTTTATTTCCCACATACATATTCAAGTCAAATGATTGATGAAGTAATTTTTACAGTCTTTCTTTACACTTAAGAAGTCATTGACATGTGGTTTTTAGTTTCACACAGAATAAAATCCTGGAACCCAAACATGCAGTAGTGATTGCTGTCTTTACCAGGCAGTGTCTAGTGTCTGTGTGGCTGACACTGGGCTTTGGGGGGGCAGGTGACTTGTTAGTACTCTAAGCAACAATGGGAACAGATGTGTCCCTGACAGTGGATGGATGGTCAGGGTCCATCTGGTCAGTGCAGCCCTGGACAGGAATGATGAATACAGCTTCATCAGTGAATGGCTGTCATCAATCGAGCGGCGCAGCGATAGCCAGTGACAGCCACACGCCAGCGCAGGGCCCCAGGTGTAGCGAGCAGAGATCGGCCTGGCTCTGGAATGCAGGTCAATCAGGCAAGTCCATGCTGCTGTTATATACCACAATGTAAAGAGCATGCATTACAAAGCAGATGAAGTGCATTGCATCGCCCGGGGGGTAGGCAATCCACAGACGTTTTTGATACAAACACACACACAGGGTAATAGATTTATTTCAACACGGGGCTGTTACCAAGCCGACGTGCTAAGGACGAGTATGAGGCGTCTAGACAAGTCATGGCTGTACATTGTCTTCGGTGGCAGTCCCAAATGAAATGTGCTGCATCCTTGTCTGCTTGGCTGCATGGATATGGAGAGGTACTAAAACAGCGACCTTGCTCTGGACCATTCTGAATATGTTATGACTCGCAGTTCCCTTGAACTGTCACAACTTTAAATGGTCCACTTGCAATGGTTTCATATACTCCACTATAATCAAATGCAGGAGGGTCCACTGCTGCAGTCTACAAAACTGTTATATGCAATAGTAATTGCATTTGTCAAGTTCTTTTAAACTAATTTTTAAACCTGTTAGCTTGGAGTAGCTGAATATATCATTATGTGCAAATTGCAAAGATAATAGCCAGTACATCTGCATTAACAAGTCATTTAAAATTTTTGTCTTTTGATGTTTTGTTTTTTTTATTCACAGTATATGCTAAATTCAGTTATATTTTCAAATCACGTTATCTTTTATTTTTTTATTCAACCCGGTTTTAACATTTTTTTGTTACACAATGTTATGTTATGCAATATTATGTTACACAATGTTATGTTACGGAATCTTAAGTCACACAATGTTATGTTATGCAATGTTATATCAGGCTATTTTATATCACGCAATGTTATATTACGTTATGTTATATCATGCTATTTTATATTGCGTTGTGTTGTGTAATGTGTTATTCCTTGATATATCACAGTGTTGTGTTATGTGATGTTATGTCAGGCAATGGTAAGTTGCAAGATGTTATATTACGCAATGATACATTAAGCAATGTTATATCAAGCAATATTATGTTATGTTACACAATGTTATGTATCTCCACAGACATGTTACACAATGTTATGTTACGCAATGTTATACTACACTATGTTATGCAATGTGATATTACATAATAATGTGTTTCGCTACGTTACGCTACGCTATGTTACACTACGCTATGTTACGCTACGCTACGTTTCGCTACGCTACGTTTCGCTACGCTGCGTTACGCTATGTTATGCTACGCTATGTTATGCTACGCTATGTTATGCTATGCTATGTTATGCTACGCTATGTTATGCTATGTTTTATTGTGCTATATCACAATATGCTATATTACACTATGTTAAGCTATATTATGTTGCTGTTTGTTATGATACAATTTGTAATGATATACTTTGTTATGCTATGTAATTTTATGGTAGGCTTTGTTATGTCAAACTATGTTATGCTACATTACGTGCTAAGTTGTTTATGCTATGTTATACCATGCTACATTATGGTATTCTTCTCTTCTATTTACTGCTACTTTCTGTTATGCTATATTATGTTAGAAATTATCTTGCCTAGGACTCACCAATTAAGCATAAGATGTTTTTGTAATTATTAGATAAAATAATGAAAAAACTGCTGTTAAAAAACAGTATAACCAAAACAATTCACACATCATATTTTCTTTGTGTTAAATTCAATTTAGATGTCACTCAAGCGGATCCTGCCTGAGCCAGTGCTTTATGCCTTAGGCTTGTCAGAGGCGTTTTCCCCATGAGCAGCAAAAGGTGGTGTAAGCCGGTGGAGAGCTGGTTTTGTACATTTTTGCTGCCCTGTCGTTTTCACAGCAGGCTGTCTCTTGGGAAAATCAAGGGGAGGGGAAGGCCATGGGGGGAGGGTCTTTATAGAAAAACACACACCCCACCACCATCGTGCAAGGCATCACATCTCTGAACACATCAAGGTGTCTGCTGTTTGATGCTGCACACATATGATTAAGCCAGGGCCTCGAAAGCAGCAGTGTGTTATGCCCCTGCTAGTGTGCGGATCTCTGGTGTTGTAGCGCTAACCACCCCCTCCTGTCTCTTTATACCCCTTGAGCTTTCTCTTTTCCCTCTGACAGATGCCGCAGATGACCATCTCAACAAGAACTGCTCCGATGTTGGAAGCTATACACTTTGCTTTGTGGATCTAAAACTGACATTAATCCACTTTTTCTTCTGCCAGACTGACAAGAGCATGGGATAGAGCTGTCACGCATGTTTTGACAACCCCGCAAAGCACTGCCGCCGCTTGTAGAAGTCAGAGTGCTGCAAATTGGAAATCCAGAGGAGATCATCTGTAAAGAACACGTATACTGGTGGTGCACAGCGCTAGTGGGTCTCACAGAGGAGAGAGGAGAAGGAACAGACTTCTGCTAAGAATGTGAAGGCAGCAATACAATATGCAATATAACCCTACCATCAGAACATTTAATGCTAGAATTAATACAATGTATTGCAAGTTAACAATAAATACAAAAGAAAGAAAAGTGCCCAGTTTTTATTCCAGATGCAGACATTTGTAACAAGCTGGCCCTTTACAAAAAAAAAGTAGTTTAATAAAATTTATACTATCACGTCACAGTAAATCATGGACGTGTACAATGAAAGTATAAATGTGGTTAAAGTTACAGACAGGCTGTAACAGGTAGCAACTCAAATGTCAACTTTGTGTCACAAACTTGGGTCGCCAACATAAATGTTTCTGTGTGCCCCAATAAACACGAGTGAAAACTATATATAAAAAAACAAATTGTTCCAATTTACGATAAAAACCTGAGCTGTTTGGCTGTGGTTGTTGTTTTTTCACCATAAAAATACGAGGAGATTAGAGAAAACATATTACATGGGATTTTATTCTGTCAAATTAATCTAATACATTTGCATATTTCTTTGCATAATTACGGTATTATATCTATGTAATATTATGGTAATGTCTTAATTAAATTTACCATAAGCTATATTATATTTTTTATATATTGCATATTCAATTTTTACTTTTGTATTTGTATTTGTAAGACTGTATGACTAGTTGTTGTTCTTGCCTATTGCTTATCTCAAAAGGAAATCCTCTCTGACTTTGGAAGGGATGTTGAGTTTCTCCAGGTTCACTCAGTATTCATCCGAACATGTGGCGTAAATTGCATTACCTGGAGGAATTTGACCAGGTCAGATGCACGGATTAACTAGGTGTATTAAAGCAATACTTTTTTATGGAACAACATATTGGCTTCTCAGAAAGGAATCGCTCGCTTTCTTATGAGTTCATTCTATCGCTGAAAATATTATGGGATTTGAAAGGCATTACTCTATTCTCCTACTTATAGAGCAGTTGGCTTTATTAGTAATAGGATATAGATATGACTCAATACAATAATGCATTCATTCATTCATTTTATACCGCTTAGTCCCATTAGGGGTCGCGGGTGACATGAGCCTATCCCAGCAGCTTTGGGCCTGAGGCGGGGTACACCCTGGACAGTGACCAGTTAGTCGCAGGGCTGACATTTAGAGACAGACAGTGACAGACAACCATTCACTCTCACATTCATTCACTAGGGACACTTTAGAGTTGCCAATAAACCTGTACAGGAAGCCGGAGTACCCGGAGAGAACCCACGGTAACACTTAGAGGACATGCAGACTCTTCACTGAAAGACCAGAGTCGGCCGAGAATGTTGTACAATAATGCATTCAAATCTAAATCACTGGGGTGAGTATAGCAACACATTCGATATCCAACATCCTTACACGGCTTCATTTTTTTTTTTGGTCATTTAGAACAGCAACAATGTGCAAATGACCTCATGTTAACATCCCAACCTGTCCATGTATGAACAAACACATAAACAAAATATAACAATAACAACTAACAAGGACAGTGTCGGTCTTGAGAGAGGTCTTAAGACTATTTTATGAAGGTTTTGTCGTGGTCTCAATCTTATTTTTACTTGGTCTCGTCTCGGACATCAAGAACAACCAAGACCACAAATGGAATATTTCTCTGTTGTTGGAATTAAATAAAAAAACTCTTTTTATATTCCAATAAAAATCTGGCTCTTCATTCACCAAAACACTAACCTCCGTGAGTCTGAACTACATTAAAAACTCAACTTTTGTCTTGACCTGGTCTTGCCCTGACATACGCAGTCTTGGTCTTAACTTGATAGTTAAAAGTCTTGGCCTTGTCATGGTCTCAATACTCAACGGTGGAATTTATCAATTCCCAGTAAAAGCCCCTTCTGAACAAACATATGGGACATTTATTAACACGAAATTGTGGAAATAAAACTTTGATTTGTAGTTCATGGTATCTGTGGTGTCACTCCAAACAGGGAGAGTGCTAAAAGCTTTCTACTGCATGGGATTAGCTGTATATTTCTAATCCCATACAGTAGAGTAGAGTAGATACAAAAAAGCCAGGTATATATATATATATATATATATATATATATATATATATATATATATATATATATATATATATATATATATAAATAAATATATAAACAGGGCTTTTTTTGTATAAAATAATAATAATAATTATTATTATTATTATTAGACATTAAAGAAACTATATAGTAAATCAAATACAAAAAAAGTCCCTTGTTACAGCAGCAACAGTGCAACGTGCTGTAAATGCATTTACTGTACATAAGACAGCACAGAAATATAACATGATAAAATTAAACATACACTATATTACATAGACCAATGCACAGTATAGTTTGTATACTGGCAACCAATGGCAAAAATGTTCAACAGCAACAGTCTCTTAGTTGCTATCTTTAGTGTTTATCTTGATAAAAAAAAAAACATTATTCACTCAGTCAAATTATATTTCATTTTCCAAGTAAATGGCAGGCATCATAATTTGATGTCACTGACTACACTGTTTTCCCCACTAGCTCGTTGAAAACCCGCTCCAGCTCCAGTGCCCCTCTCTGATCCACTGTGGGCAGAGCAGATCTGTGCTGTTGGCTTGAATCAGTTGAGTCATTTGGACGCCTCGCTTATTTAAGAGTGCGGCGACGGCAGGAGCCTTCAGTCCGCATTAAAGCAGACATCAGCCCACGAGAGCGAGCGGCCCGCCAGAGAGGACCTCTGTACAAACTAACAATGGCAGCTCGGGCTCTTTTTATATTTATAGTGCCCAGCAGGTGTCAGCCACAGCGGCCCATGTGCCCCCTCTGACACCCCATGGCTGCCCCGCTCCACTGTATAAAAGAGGAGCGGGGGCGTGCAGGGGGGGCAGCTGCCGCCTGGGATTAGGTACCTGAATCCAATCTTGAGAAGCAGTGGGCTCCGGTGGCGTTAAAGTGTTTTCTGGAGAATTTCTCATGTCCCCCACAAGCTGATTATTTCCAGATTTTAGTTCTGCCTCAGCGGAGATGAGCTGCCGCTGTTACTGCGGCCAATCCTGGTTAAGATGTAGCCTGACACTTAACTGGCCGTGCTCAGGAGGGTTGTATGATTCTGTAAGGAAGCTATTAGCAATTTACAATGCTTTTAGCATTTGTCTGCATAATGTGTTAATTCATGAAAACAGTGACAATTATATCATTAAAGTTTTCTTATCTATATTACACTATTTTATTTGCTAAATATCTACAGAATTTTAAATGTTTCCCAAGTCCATATAATGTGGGACGGTAGAGTACAGGTCGGATCAGTATGGCATGAGATACTGTGTGTGTCCTGCATACATACTGATCATGCTTTAACTGAGTCTTCCTCGGTCAGAAGACTAAGAGCACTCAAGTTGTGAGGTTCAGAAGGTTTAATGAGGAAGGATGAAAGGGGGCAGATACATGCAATTGTTAGAAGGACATGACTGTGTATGCATTCACAATAGCAACAAGTACCAATGAACATGTCATGACACCTGTCTCTCATCCACAGAGACAGGGTTACACTCATCATTTGATGATACAACTGCTTAACACTGCCCCAAAAATGACAGGCCTCTCGAAACCCCAGATCCATCTTGGGTAACGTAAACACAGTCTCTGACATGGTTCTAAAGATGTGGGTTTGGTAATGGGATGTTTTACAGGTACAATTTTAGACCCATGAAACCATGAAAACATGGCTGACAGAGAAGCCTCACACAGGTGAAAACAAGAACGCCCAGCCAGGCACATTTACCTTCTTACAGAGGTGAAGTGGGTCTGGAACCCCTCCCACTGAACCCCAGCTCAAGCCTCACCATTCATAACCGTTTATCTCAAACGAAGATGGCAAATTTTGATTAATCTGACCATACACAGTTTACTATTTTGCCTCAGCCTATTTAAAATCTGTGTCCCAGAGAAGACGGCGTTGTTT
Source organism: Neodontobutis hainanensis (assembly GCA_024349245.1). Taxonomy (NCBI): domain Eukaryota; kingdom Metazoa; phylum Chordata; class Actinopteri; order Gobiiformes; family Odontobutidae; genus Neodontobutis; species Neodontobutis hainanensis. Next base: position 5,504,014 of record JALDNG010000048.1, read on the forward strand.
CTGGATGGTGTTCACATGTGGCTTCTTCTCAGATACAGCTTTAACTTGGATTTGTGGATGGCACAGCCAACTGTGTTCACCAGCAGAAGATCACTAGCATCCAACACTCACCTTCAGCAGAGATTTCTCCAGATTCTCTATATTTTTCAACCCTTATTTTTAGAATAGGGGTTGAACATTTACATAACTGTATGAAGTTGACACCTGTAATGTGCACAATGGCTCCTGTGTGCCACATAATATAATAAAACAGAATTAGCTGTCATGCAGTTACTGTTAAGTTACTGAAGTAAAAAAACTACTATGCATACGTTTGTAGTGTAGAAATGAAATATAACTGTACATTTCAGCATTCATCAAATAAACTGAGTAAGTCTATAGTGTCTATAGTGAGGACTTTAGTTTTGATCCAAAACAAAGACATTCCCGTTTCCTCCTTCTTCCTCCTCTAGACAGTGTCTGTGCTGCTCTGTCTACTCTTGTTCATTAACCTTGCCTGTTCTTCCACTTCATAGCCCTGCTAATATGACCCCCCCCAAACCCCCGTCATCCCCTTCCCTTTCTACCACCCCCGGGCCCTGGCACTACCCCTCCACCTCCTCTGATTCTGTGAAGGCTCTTAAACCTCTCAGAGCAACCAAAAGGAAGCAGCTATTTCTTGCACTGGGACTCTAAAGTGATTGGCTCGCCGGATTAATCACTTCAAAATAGTTTCTCCCTAAAAGCTGACTTATATTTCAACTTTTATCTTTTGTTACTTACCATAATATCTCATTTTAAGCTACGTGCCTGCCCCTTGTGCTTTTATTAAAACCGTTTCCATATGTTTTCCACCTGTGACCTCGAGCATCACTCCCTGAATGTCCTGACTCTGAATAAATATCTCCTTTTCAGCTTCAAAATATAATGAGAAATGTTTTGTCTTTTGTTAACTGGCGCTCTAATAATGTTTGGGAGTCTCACAAAACTGCATGAACTGATTGAATTGAGAGAGGAATGCTCCGCTTTGGGTGACATTATGACACCTTTTTGCACAAACTGACAGCTTTTCAGGTACGAGTCTGTACAATATTTTAACATACATTTGCATTTCATTGCGTTTCCAAACCAGATGGATAGGCACAAGACGAGTGACACAAAAAAGTTGAAGATTTGTCAGTACCTACATTCTCCATTGATTGCCATCCGTTCCTGCAGAGGTGCAAAAAACATCCGTCTGTTACTATGGCAACTGCATAAGCTGGTGTTGTGCACCGTCATTACAATTAACCTCCTTTGTCTTTTTAAGTTTCAACAGTTTCAGTGTTTTCTACTCAAGGTTTTCACAAATGGTCCTTATGTGAATGTATTGTCTTGTTTCTGTTTGTCTAGAGATATCTGCTCTCAATATGTAGTGCAGTTAAACTCATCAAAACAGTTACAACTAAAGATCAAAAATAGTGAACAAGTAGAGCAGTGATGAAGAAGAAGCACATTCATGTTTTCTTTTTCTTTTTTTATGTAACCGCCCATCTTGGATGAAGACGTTGTTCATTTAGAAGACCTGCTACAATTGGATTGGTTTAATATAGGCCACATGTCCCTACAGGGCTACCGTAGGTGTTCACAGGCTGTAGAAAAGAGGTGTATGAGGTGTGAAAACTTAAATCTGCAATTTCTTGTAGCAAAGTTTAATAAGATGCTGAATAATTATGCAGTTAAAAAAAAGATTTATCTTATTGGATCAGTGAGTGCGTCTCCCGGTTTTGATTAGTTTTTAAAAGTATTCTGTTGTGTAAACATCATATCTTTATTTCAGAAACCAGACAAAGCTTACTGCGCTTTCAAAACTTCAGACCCCTAAAGAGATATTTTACAAAAACTGTGCAGTTTGTTCAATACTCAAGCCACTTTCAGGCCTAACACAGCTGTCTTTTGTACTGGTGTTCTTACTGCTCTCATAGACTTTTAAACTATTAATACACTAAACAGCTAGCCTGGTACAGCCTGACGTGAGCTCCTTGTATATTCTATACACAGAAACTCAGTCTGACAACGTGTCAAAAACCAAAGAATCCCTTCAGTAGTTTCTGTACTGACCAATCACATTTGAATGCCGCTGGAAATTTGCCTTGGGTCCCATGTTCAAAACAGTCTAGATGGAGCCGGTCTGCCAAGAGTTTGTTTGCCTCTGCTCTTCAATCAGTTTTAAATAACCATGAAAACATTACGTGTTAAAAGTCATTTATAATGCCACACACCATGTTGGATTGACGCGATGCAATGCATGTACGCTACCACATGTTTACTTCTTCTTAGATTGTTCCATTGATAACACCAGGCCCTGCCTTGAAGAAAACAAACTGGCAGTGATCTTTACCAGACTCCTTGCTGATACAGTGAGGAGTCTGGAGTATGGAGGATGGAGCATGCCAGGCCACTAAACAGCGGCTGAAGGATGTCATATTCTTCCCAAAGCTCTCTTTTTTTTCTCCACCTAATGTTCCTCTCCCACAGCTCACTCCATTCAAAGGTCGGAACATGTTTGTTTGGTTACTTTTGTCCCTCTGTTGGAAATGTGGTAAAGTTTTTCTTAAATCGTTTAGTTAAAGCCAATCCAAGTTTGATTATAACCAAGTTATATAGGATTTATAACTGGTTAAATTCTGCACCCAGAAATAACTAGTCTGAAGCTATTTAATACCAGTTACAGTGCACTTAAAATCCAACCATATCCATCTAGAAAGGGAGTTAAAGTCCGGCACAAACCTCTCCATATAAGGTTAAAACCAATTTTAAGCCATATATGGCTTAACCAAACTTTAACCCAACTGGTTAAAGTTGGGTTAAACTTTAACCAGTTTAACCTAAACTGGTTAAAGTTTGGGTTAAACCACTTAATGTCCATTCAACACAACTGGTTGAGGTCTGCTGCTAGACCAGTTTAAAGCCAATCAAAACCAGTTAGAGTCTAGGTATCCATGCACGTTAACGTATCCTGAATATTGTCAGAACGGGGATAAGGCTCATAACTGGGATACTCAGGGGCATGTAAACGCACTCACTGTACATAACAAGCTGGCACTCTCAATAAAAAAGTGACAGGAATGTTCTATTGAAGCGCTTCAAACACACTCTTAGTTCCTCTAGAATAAGACGGCAGTGGTGAAAGATGATAGAAAATAATTTAATTAGTTCTCAAACAGACCTAATGATACAGATGTCAGCGCCGCTGCAGCTCCCCGGCGACCAGACCGAAAGTGCTCATTCTCTGCATCAGAAGTAAGAAAAGGCTCAGTGTAAATCTTCTTTGATGTCACCGTTCGCTGCAAAGATTAGGGCCCTTTGAGCACAGTGAAACCTCAGTGTAGTCGCTAATGATGACAGAGGAGGCCAATACAGAGGCACGATCCGGGGGAATTCCACAAAACGTTCATTAAAAGGTCCAATAATTAAAATATTGATTAATTAGCGCAACATAGATTTACAGTCACACTTTATCAAACCGTGAGGCTCTAATTACCTTGCCATTACGCCACAGGGCTGACCCGCTTTGGATTTTTTTGTCACACGTAATGAAAACGAACATTTCTTTAACTGGCTTTTAAATTTTTGACCTGTAAAATTTTAATGGGGAGTACAGTGGGTGTCGAATGTGGATTGGCAGTAAAGTCATGGGTGGCTAATGCGTGTGAGTCCGGTTAAGTGGCCGTACACACAGGGAGCTGCTGCACCTCTCCAAAGCCATTGCTCATGACTGTTTAAACAAAATTACATCCGCAGAGGCTTTATGAATAATAACGCCAAACTTGACTTCTCTAGTGTCTTTTTTCATTCCCACAAAATGTTCGGCGGGAAATGTTTGGAAGAAGCGTGAAAATGCAGTTATCAAAGTTCTCTCTTTGTGGTTGGCGTTCGGCGGTTAGTTAATGAAGAGGTGTTGAGCAGGAATTGAATCCTATTTTCCACTCCATAGAGTCCCGAAAATGGTACTTCAGACACTCAGGAATCCCAATTTTGCTTCTGAAATTGGAAAATGTGTAGACACAAGAGCACGGGGCAAATCATCAACAAAGTTTTTGGCCGACCACATTGTGCAGGACGGGATTCACAAACAGAAGATCTGCACCCAGGGTCACGTTCAAATAAATTTGAATGAAAGTCTTCAGTTGTTCCGAAAAATTGACAACTGAAGGCAAACCTCAAGAAACAGTTGAAGGTCGGAAGATGTTTCAAAGAAGACAATAGTCAGATTACTTCCAGTTTAGAGGAAACTTTACAAAACACACAAAGAATCATTTTGTTTTGTTTTGATTGATGTAAAAATGTGAAATCTAAAATGGACAGATGCACTGCAGTGACTTTTTATATTCTGCACTATTCTGTTTTTGTATTAGTTGTGCTTCCTCTTGTATCTATAAAATTAAAACATATCCCTGATCAAAAAAGAGGTGGCGATATCTGTATTTACTTTAAACTTTATATTACATTTATTATTATTTTTTTATATATATAGTGCTTTTCCAGTAGGCACTCAAAGAGCTTTACCAGTGTTACAGCCACTGGAGGCAAGGGGGGTTAAGTGTCTTGCCCAAGGACACAACAACAGTATGAACTTTGGGGAGAGCCGGATGTTATGATGTTTTGGGATGTTTCGAGCTGGGATCGAACCGCCCACCTTCCAGTTGAAGGGCGGCCACTCTAGCACTGACTACAATAATTAGGTACCACTTAATGAAGAAACAACGTTCACCGTCCACGTGATGATGGTTTTCTCCAGTCTGTCCCGTTGCATTGGATCAATAAAGATCCATTGCATTTGCAACTTTTTTAGCTGTCTTTTCAGTTTAACCGGACTTAAACATTTTTAAAATAATTCCCTGTGCTTCTGTGCTACAGTACCCTTTACCCTCCAACAATATCTAAGCCTTCTTTTCAATACTAATACATCAAACCAAACTTTGGAGCTTGATGCCGTCTCCACCTCGTTTAGTGTCTCAACATTGCCAGAATACATTTAAGCAGAGTTGGGAAGCAACAAAGTATTTTCAGGTATCTGTACTTTACTTGAGTATTTATTTATATGGCAATGACGACATGACTTTACACAAGAGGGAAAGTCAGATGCAAAAATAAAAGAAAGGCGTCTGGCCAGCTTGGGATTTATCAGCGGCGATATGGGTAAAGAAAGAAAGACAGTATTTAATTATCTATCAACTTCAGGGTAACAACAGGGTACCTCCAAGGTCTTAAAAGTATTAAAAATATATGAGCTTTTATGGCGTCATTAAATTTGTTCTTCTAGGTCTTACCATTAATTGCACCATGAACTGAAAAAAAATTGTTTTGTGCATCACTGACAGCAAAAATACTTTTTACTTTTAATTGAGTAAAGAAGATTAATCAGTACTTTTACTTTTACCAGTCGTATCCGTACTTCTACTTAAGTACACAATGTGAGTACTGTTATTAAAACCGTTTATGTGCATTTTACTTTGCTGCTTTCCACATTCCTGTTACTTTGTGAAAACTGACCTCCAGTGTGCTGATCAACAATATCTATCTTTGATAATAAAACCAAGATGACGTCCTGTTGAGGACTTGCTTTTTGTCACAGTTGATTAAATAAAAATAAACAGGGTGAGTATGCATGCAAGACATAGTCATCAGAAATATGCTGAAACAAGCCACATGGATAAATGCAAGGATCGTTTTGAAGAATAACCCTAAGAGTGTTTATCTAATATTATCTGAAAAACAACATTATGCTCCTTGCTGGTGAAAATATTACCTGTGATAATAACTGCTAATATAATGTGCAATAGGTAATGGACCACTTTCCATAAATTTCCTTCATACAGTCACTTAAAACCTCCCACAAACCTGCCGCCCACTTTCAACACTTTTACCCAGAGCACATTTTACACAGCTCAGATAGTTAGTCAAATACATTGATGCTTCTAAAAACCTAAAAATGTCAAACGATAGGCCTACCCCTCCCTTCGTTTTCCGAACCGTGCAAAGTCCATAAAAAGAAAAAAGAAAAAAGAAAAGGAAGGAACATGAACGACGTCTTTCATATTTTAATGAGCTATGAACGGTATTACACCTCGGCGTTTCTGTTGCATCAGAACCTGTACGTGGGCCCACCTTTGTTTGCACCCAGTATTTGCATTTCAAAGCCCCCCTCCCCTCTCCTTACCCCGGGAAGCCGCTTTGCATATTCACATCTGATTAACGAGTTTTAAATAACCACGTCAAAAAAAAAAAAAAAAAAAAAAAATGGGTGGAAATTGAGACCACACCGACTGCATCAGAGAGCATTGCAACATGTGGGAACGCTCCAGACAAGTGTTGCAGCTTTTGGTTTGGCAATAAAAAAAAGACCACAAAATGAAATCGCCAACTAAATAATTTCATGTTTATGGAAAGGGTTTTATAGGGTCAAAACTGTCTCCAAACCAACGCTTTCTGATTTAGTTTGAGCCTGATGTATTCCTTCCATGACTGACTCATTCAAATTTCATGACCATCCCTTAGTGGTCCCATTATTATGTATTTTTTACACATCTGCCCATAATAGTGAATTAAGACAAGGGTGAACGAATGGTCAAGCTTCCACATCATTAAAAAAAAAACTGGAGAAGAAGAAGAAAACACAAAGTTCACACTAAGCTTGGTTTGGAAAAAGCCATTTATAAATTTGTGATAGGTGCTTTGTTGGTCCGACGGTATCAAATATGGAGTAAGTGTGTGATTATTAATTGGGCCCATTGTAATTTGAGGGCTGGTGGGCTGCATATTGTTGGCAGCTCTCCGTGCGGGCTCTGCGTGCGCAGGAACGTGTCGAGGGGGCTACCAGCCGCGACGCCTCGGCCATTTAGAGAGCGGGCCGCCACTCGCGCGCCCGCATACAAATGAGCGGGGTTAAAAAGGCACGGCTCCTCTCAGAGATGGCCCTCCTTCGCCGGCGCTGCTCCGGCAGGTCTCCACGGACTAATTTCCAAAACCACCTCTTAATGTGGGCCTGTGTCAATCACCTGAACAGACAGCTTCATCCCCTGATATGGAGCCAGCGCGCTGTGCAGCCAGGCACAGCCAAAGGAAAATACAGACGCGCTCGCAGGCAGCAGGAGAACTGGGGGATAAAGGCTGTTTGAGCAGCAGATTATTATCATCACTAAAGTGTTGATGTCTATATTACACGGACTCAAATCTCTGTAATAAAGATATCAAGCAAAGTAAACCATGTGAGACTGGAGGTAAAAAAATGTTTGTCACAATGTCCAATACCTGCTTTTTAGTTAATATATGAAATGCATGTCAATATGTGAAACTACAGTGTAGGCAAAGTATAGGTATAGGCACCCTGTATCCTGTCTTTCTACTGGCTACTCTGTCAAATAATAGCAAAAAGGTCAAACACAATAATCTTTAACAAAACAATAACAATCTTTACTAAAACCAACTTTTATCTTAAACTGTTTTGTTTAAAAACAAAAACAAAAGCTTCATAACTACTACTACTACTACTACTACTACTACTACTACTACTACTACTACTACTACTACTACTACAAAATGTTTAGATCATATAAAGTCTTTTTCTAACTTTTCTTACTACAAACATGAATTTCTGTAGAAATACAGTATATAACACTATACTATATACTATACTACACAACACTATACTATCAGTATAATATATACTATACTACACTACACAACACTATACCACTGGTATACTATGAACTATACCACACTATACTAAACAACACTATACTATCAGTATACTATATACTATACTACAGTATACTACACAACACTATACCACCAGTATATTATATACTATTCTACACTATACTATCAGTATACTATATACTATACTACACTATCAGTATACAAATATACTATACTACACAACACTATACTATCAGTATTCTATATACTATACTGCAGTATACTACACAACACTGTACTATCAGTATATTATATACTATACTACACTATTAGTATACAAATATACTTTACTATACTACACTATCAGTATACAAATATACTATACTACACAACACTATACTATCAGTATACTAAATACTATACTACACTATACTATCAGAAGCAAAGGTTTGAGTAAAAGGATCTGGACTTTGTTTTCAAGGTGAAGACGTTTCGTCTCTATTCCAAGAGACTTTGTCAATTCTGAGTTCAACTGGTAAGAGAGCTGAGCTTCTATCTCTAAAGGGAGGAGTTTCCCCTGAAACCAAACCTGATGGGCCAGGTTGTTGTGTTCTTGGTCATAAAAGGGAGGTGTGACTCCATATCTGAAAGTCGTTAAGGCTCCGAAGAGTCGTTGGTGACACTGCTCCATTCAGGTTCAGTGTCGTTAGTTTCCTGGTTCTAATCAGGTGTTATGTTGGTTGTTCTAAGGTGGGGCTCTTTAGTTTTAGGTTTGAGAACACTGTTGTAAATATTAGGCAACAAGAATCTGAGGCCACCTCCTCTGTTCAACGAAGGCTTTTCCATTTTCACAAAAATGGCTTCCTTCACCCCTTTAAAACCATCTGGCCTCTCTGGCCAAAATTCGGACATTGCTGTCCTCAAAGGAATGTCCTTTGTCTTTGAGGTGTAGGTGAACTGCAGACTCAGGTCCTCCAGGATTGGCTGTTCTGTGCTGATACATCCTCTTGTGAAGCTGTTGTTTAGTTTCACCGACATAACTGTCACTGCACTCTTCACTGAACTGCATAAACTACATTACTCTGTTTGTGAGAGGGGTTCTTGTCTTTAGGGTGGACCAGTTTGGTAAGTCCAGATGCTTTTACTCAAACCTTTGCTTCAAGATGTCCTGGATGACTGAAAACCTTCACAGACATTATACTCAGTATACTATATATACTATACTACACTATACTATCAGTATACTGTATATACTATACTACACTATTCTATACTGTAAGTATACTTTGTATTATACATTAATATCAGTATACTAAATACTAGACTACACTATTAGTATACTATATATACTATACTACACTATACTATTAGTATACTATATATACTATACTACACTATTCTATACTGTAAGTATACTTTGTATTATACATTAATATCAGTATACTAAATACTAGACTACACTATTAGTATACTATATACTATAATAATAATGCATAGTGCTTATATAGCACTTTTAAGATACCCAAAGACGCTTTACATAGCCATTTTTCATTTACTCCGCAGTCACACACTGGTGGTGGTAAGGTACATCTGTAGCCACAGCTGCCCTGGGGCAGATTCCACAGCTGCCCTGGGGCAGACTGACAGAACCGTCCATCCATTTTGCACCTACAGACTCTCTGACCATCACCAAACATACACATACACCAGTGCCACAGACAATAAATAGTATACTTACTATACTATCAGTATATTATATACACTACACTACACTACACTATACTATACTACACTATACTATACTACATTATACTATACTATACTATCGATATGCTATGCACTTCACTACCTAAGACAAAACTAAATATTTTCCTTTAATCATTACTTTTATTGCTAATGAAAAAAGAAAATGTTTAACCTTTTTCTAACCATAACCAAAATAATCCCTCTCAATTTATGTAGAATGATAAAGAACACAATATAGTGTATTACAAAATAGTGGTTTACAATACATAAAAAACAATTACAGAATTACTAATAGTGTTTTTCTCTAGGAAAAAAAAGTCTATTAATATTGTCATTTATCTATTTTAGTAAACATGCCTATAATAAATAAAATAACAATGTGCTTACTATCTACTTTTTATCCAACATTATATTTTGCAACACCATAGATTTATTATGTAACTACAGTTGTTACATTCTCTTGTCATTACACTTTTATTGTATTTTTTCATAAAAAGACTTATTTAAACTTAACCAAAGACTCTTGCAAGAAATGAGCACAATTTTCAAAATATTTAATAACAGCGAAACAATTAGTAGTAGCATAATAACATAATATCTAAATGTCAGCCCTGCGACTAACTGTCCATTGTCCAGGGTGTTACCCGCCTAAGGCCTGAAAGTTGCTGGGATAGGCTCCAGTCACTCGTGACCCCTAAAGTGACTAAGTGGAAGAAAATTTATAAATGAATGAATAATAACATAATTCTTGAGTTTTATTTTCATAAAATACAGTCTATTAATACTGCCTTGCCTGTCTGTTTTCATAAACATGTATCTATTATATTATACATGTTGAATATGTGTCATATATTTTTTCACGAATTCAAAGTAGATGGAGATATACATTTGACTGTTTTCTAGAAACAGACATTTAATGGATGGAAATATTATGCACAGTTTTCTGTTTCAGTTGCGGTTAATTAATATTCATCTGTCTCAGTTAATAAACACACGGACACCATGGTAACAGGCTCACAGTATTGTTGGTTAAACTGTTAAGAGCAGTTTAAAATGCTTCACAAAACACATTTGGGCACATGTGTCCATTTTAAATGTAAAGAATATTGATTTTTTTTTTTCATCAAACATTTATGGGGCGCTATAATGAGTCGAACAGTAGGTGGCTCGAATGAAGAGATACACATGTCATTTCAGATTAACTCACAAAATGGATACTCCACTTAACTCCTAAACACAACTTCTTTTGCAGCCCTTTCACGTTCCACCTCCTTTCAGCACTGAATAGGCCACAAACCATCCCTCATACAGCGTTTTTGCTCTCCGCATTACAATCCGAGGTGACACACGACACGAGGAATGATGAGAAAACTGTGGGGAGGCTTCCAGTAGATTGATTCTCCCATCGCCTCATTCTTTTCTAGTTAGTCTTTTATTGGCTACAAAGGTACGAGTGCCAGAGCGAGGAGTGAACCAGCGCGGCCTGTTTAATCCATGGGGCATTTGAAGAAAAGGGTGATCACTTCTTAAGAGCACAGAGGCCTACAAGGAAATCAGTGCTGTGCAGCAGATCCCAAAGCTGATTTAAAGGAGAGATGTCCCAGCTCGGACCCGGGCCTTTAACAGCAAGAAGGCCACGCTGCACAATAACAAGGTAAAACTCCAGAGGAAAGCACTATTCATTCAAATAAGTGCCAGCTATGGATAGAAACTACATATGCACATCAAAATAAAGTAAATTGACAGTTGAATGTGTTTAAATCATTGCTCTTGCAATTATGACTACTCTGGGGTCCAAGAGAAAACAAAAAAGGGCCTATGTTTATATGCAGGTTTGTATGTTCTATGTGTGATATGGCCTCTCCCATTCACCATTTTTTTATACTTAACCCTATGGATCGATGAAACAGTTCATTCTTCTCACCTTAAATGTATCAAGCAACAAGGAAACAGTTCCTAACCATATCACAACAACAAAAAACATTACACTGTTACAACTTTAACCATAATTATTGTCAAAACAAATAACTGTATTGATTAAAAACAGAAGCAAATTTCCATTATTTAGCTATTTATTTAGCTATTTTAGCACACACAAGCTAAAAGTGCTCCATCTTCCAGTAATCCACAATTAAAAAGTAATGTGCTTCCTAATGTCGGATCTAGTCTAGTCTTATGAAAGACAGCAGTCATGAGGATATTATTTATTTGTCTGCGTTGAAGACAAATTTCAAAAGCCTAAGATGTAAAAAGACGAACATTGCAATGGTAATAACCAGGTTTCGGCCTCTATTTCAGAAGCACTGATTGACACATTCACTTGTACAATGTCAGCATAAACGCAGAGCAGCACTTACAGTTTACGTCATCAGAACTGTTCCACGTCAAAGACTATGTGCAGCATTAATGAAGAGGAAACCTAGCTCTCAGTCCATGTTAAAATTGTATTAACGTTATTATTCATTCACCTCTGCAGCCCTGTATTCTCATCATATAGACCTCATAAGTGGAATCCTGATTGTGCCGATTTCCTTCTTTTTTTTTTTACACCAGGGGATCCATGAGCACTGACAGGTAGGCTACTCGGGAGAGCTCACTTCAGATTGGTTAGAGGTATATAATTAGAAGATTTTTTTTCTTATGGAAAATGTGAAGATATTAAAGCCTTTGGTGTTTTATAGAAGTGGATAGCCCACTACTATACCTTGTTGTTGATAGCATAGAGTTTAAAAAGGGTTGTTGCAGGAGATTGAGGCTAGTTTTTTGTTCATGTGTGTCCACAAGAGCAGTATGCTTTTAGAGGTGTTTCCATTGTCAGAAGGGTTTAGAAGGCTAAAAAAGTGTTCAAAAAAGCACAGTAGGCTACAGTAAGACACGTATGTGGTAACCTCGCAGCTTTGGTAACAACATAGACCCCTCCATCAACACTGGAGTCTGTTAATTGGATGATACAGAATCTTCACAAAGACAAAAATAAAACAAAACAGCAATGTCTTCTCAAATAAAACTTGTCTTGAAAAAAGCACCATCTAAAATCACAATCACAATTTTTCAGATGTAAAAAAAAAAAGACAAGAATATCCCACAGCAAAAAGTGCAGCAAAAAAGTGGATGGATCACCTTGTTTAAAATGTCAGAACAAATATTTACTGGCTGTTGCTGTTGTAAAGCTACATTTATGTCATGCTGCTGCCACTTAAATATTGGATTGGCAGCTTTACCCTGTTGCAATAGGCTACATGTGCTGTGGGGGAAATAGGCCTACATGCTTCTGTCAATTGCTCTGAAATTGTGATATCCTTGTTTTAAGTAGTGCTTCAAATGATAGGAGTAGTCAAAAAGATGTCAAACCTGTGATGTTTCAATTTCCCATGACAGTGCACTTCAAGTGGCACAGATAAAAGTGTGTGTGCAGGACTTATACAGAGGCAGGTACGAGTATAATTGGAACAAAACCTAAACCTGTCAACTGGAAGTGATAACGCTGACATTATGTAAGTGATGTGAAAGTAGCATTGAGGGCACCGTGTACACATAAGCCTTCTATAAACCATTGATCTTGACAGGTTTAGATCTAAATTATGTCATTGTTTGAACTAAATGTTTTCGCAAAATCACAAAACCATTAACTGGACAAAGACTACTTGGTGCACTTTGGCTTTGGAAGAAAGTACGGCCTCCTTCACACCTGGAGCTAAACTCTGCACAGAGGGATTGGATTAAATGTGGCCAGTTATAAAGCAATCAGTAGGCTTAATGAATATGTTGTATTTATAAATAGCTTTGTCTGTCTTCAGATTTGTGATATTTTGCCCCCTTTAAATTATTATAAGTATATAATTAAGATATTTTAAATAAAAGTTTGGGCATTCTAATTAGAAAGAATGACATTAGGAACAAGTCAAAGTCAATTCAGAGTCACAAAATGCCAAAATTATAATATATGTTTTTATAGATTATCTACAAATATAAACAATATGTGAAGAATTTTACATCAGTGAGTAAAAGTTGTACTATTTATGCTTCTCTCAATGTAGCTCAGTGGTAGAGCGGTCGGCCTTCAACCGGAAGGTAGGTGGTTCGATTCCGGCTCTCCCCACAGTTCATACTGTCGTTGTGTCCTTGGGCAAGACACTCAACCCACCTTGCCTCCAGTGGTGTTCCAGCTGTAACACTGGTGAATGGAACTTTAATGTAAGTCGCTTTGAATGAAAGCATCAACGAAAAATGTAACACTGGTGATTGAAAGCTTTGTGTAAGTCGCGTTGGATAAAAGTGTCTGCTAAATAACTAAATGTAAATGTAATAAAGGCGGTAAACTTTAACATTTTTTTTTTTGTTGAAAATTGCAAATTGTATTAACCAACCAAAAGCCAGTGTACGTTCGCATATGAAGCAGGAAAGTGAGAAAGTACGGTGCATGTAAATAACAGGTCAGCATTAGTCCGGATAAGGTCAGAGAACCGCAAGAAATGTTGGGTTTAAAGGGAGCCTTTATGTATATTTTTGCTTGTGATTATATCATAGACAGTCTCTGAACCATACAATATACTAAACTTTCAAAATTATAGATAAAAATAATGAATTATCGTATCTGCAATAGCATGTTCGTACAATAATACAGATTTACTTGAAACAAACCAGTTGCAGAAGACACATGTGCTGGTATTTACCATTTCTAGACATTACAAACATACATTTACAGTGTTATGTCTGTGTGGCTGTGCACTGATGATGCTTTTAGCCACAGAGAAATCAAACAGACCACAGCATCCGACCCAATCATTTAAACAAGCACAGACTATAGGCTGTAAGTACTTATTGCCATGTTTCAGCTGCGGGTAAAATATGACAGCAATTACTCCACCAGCATGTGAGGTGGCCACCTCTGCAAACCATTACCCATAAACATGTTGTGATCCCTGCGTTCGACAGATTGTTGTGAACAAAGATGCGCTTCTCTCCTTTTAGCGCGCAGTCATACCGAAGGTCACGGCCATTTTGTCCATATCCCATTTCTTGGTGTATCTTTAGCAAGCTGTCTTCTGTAGCTTAGTCTGAAGTCTTTCTCTGTTTGTCGGTGTATGTGGGTCAAAGAGGAGTCTTTTGAAAACAGGAAGATAGGAATACTAGCCGGCGCTAAATGAAAGAGGTTTACAAAGCTGGAGCCATTCTCTTAAATGTCTGACCAGAGCAGAGTGATATTCAGTGGAAATACTTTAAGTGCAAATATTGCTACACCTGCTCCATCACTTTTGTATCTTTACACACACAGAAGCATCTGGAAGGCAGCGCCAGTCTCGGATTCAATTAACTCGGCTTATAATAAGGGGCAAAGACAGGGAGTTGGCAGTACACAGCTCAGGTCCAGAGAGGCTGATTGACGGCTGCCTTCATTCAACCCCGGTGTGAAAAGAAGCGCTGAGTAAACAAATAGCATGCTCTCAAAACATTCTCCAAATTTTATTTTATTTTATTTTTTTTTGTAACTCGGAATGTTTCCTAACCGTTCTGAGACGCTGTACTGTCTGCAGGATGAGCAAAGGCATGCAGCTCAATGATGAAGTTAATAAATGAGCTGCAATTTTTTTATACAAAAAGTTGAAGGCTGCGAATCATGTAAAGCCTCTAAGCTCTGATGGAGAAACAGAGGACATGTACTTAAATAATCTGCTTAGAAGAACAATAATTCTTGGTACTTAATCTGATCAATAGCTAATACAGTCTGAAGCTGGTGTTCATTGTCATATATTGTACAAGTTTACAGACAAATCTTGTCACATTTCACTTCACTGCACTCTTTACAGTTAATGTCTTTCAGTGCAACCCCCTCTGAATATTCGAGTGGTTTGTGTTTACTGTATACTCAAGTTATTGTATAGAAATAATAATGATGCCAATTACTTTGCACCAGTAGGGGGAGTCATGAGCTACTGCTAAAGTTAGTTTTTTTTGGAAGCTGTTTATTTACAAAATGGCCATTCAATCCGGACTTGTAATAACAGTGGTACAACCAATGCTCATGTTAGTGTCTATTGTAAGTGGTATTATGCTAGATTGATGGCAAGTTTGTACAATATTCTATCAAACTTACAGATTGAAAGAAAAAAGGTTCTGGGGCACATACATTTTATTGCAGCTGAAATAGAAGCATATATTTTGAAGTGTGTAAGTGATGCTCTGATGAGAAACCAAGGACATGCACCGAAACGTCCTGCTTTTAACAGTTTTGTAAAATGTTCTTAATAATTCAATCAGAAACTTTTTAAAGTCTGTGAGAAAACAAAACAGAGAGATCGAATAAAAAATAACTTTGGTGTACTCAAATAACAGTGTCCCTACAACAGTTACTCGTTACTTGAAACAAAAAAGCTCAAAATGTGTTTTGAATGAGCTCTTCTTCCATCAAAGCTTTAACAAAGATGTTTGCTCGCTACTCCCCCTGCTGATTGATTTGAATGCTAAACTACATTTATTACTTCTTTCTTTTTATTTAAAGAAGCAAAAACATCACATGAGTTGAAAAATGGCCCCACAGTGGATCCCTCTGTCCTGGCAATGCAAAAGAGCTAATATTTGGGT